>QNQO01007551.1:0-343250 GCA_003290165.1 Berberis thunbergii
AGTTAAGGTTGGTGAAAGCATCCGAAAGGGAATATCAATAAGATTATAAATTCAGAATCCTCATTTTATGCGTGGACGACAGAAAAAAAAGTTAGCCATATAAAACATCGACGTACCTAGTAGTGAGAAATCGTGACAAAAATCGACTATGTATAAACTTCTGGTCAACCACAAAGTAAAAGTAGGACACACGAGTCAACTTAACACAAAAACTTTGAGTCGAATGAGACGTCGAGTTAACAAAGTAAAAGTTGGACACACGAGTCAACTCAAAAACTTCGAGTCGATTGAGACGTCGAGTTAACGAAATAAAGACGCACGAGTCAGCTTAACACAAAAATTTAGTCGACTTAGACGTCGAGTTGACGAAGTGAAAGTTAGACAAACGAGCCAACTTAACACAAAAATTCAAGTCGACCGAGACGTCAAGTTAACAAAGTAAAAGTTGAACGAACAAGTTAAATTAATACAAAAACTTGAGTCAACTTATACGTTGAATCAACAAAGTCAGAATTAAAGGAACAAATCGACATGATTCGAGGAACTACGGATCGACCGATCCAACAAGGCAAAAGTAAACTTTTTTTTTCTTTTTGCATCACATCAAGAAGGATAACATTGACCCATCTCTAGACGATGATGAGCCAAAGCGCGAAAGCAACTATATAGGAATTCAAAACAAAATCCAAGACAACTACAATTGCACTAGAAAATAAAGTAGTAACAAAGTTCATTTCATTGATAATGCTACTCTATTACATCCGGAGAAGTAGATGAAGGAGTAAGAGAATAAACGGAGGTAACTATAGGTCATCACTCACGGGGGCAGACGAACGCCTCCCTTCAGAGGGGGGAGCAAGCAATGACTCTTGGGCGTTCGAGGGTAGAGGAACAATGGCTCCTCAACTGCTGAAGTAGCTTTTTCACTATCATCATCTTCGAAAGCTTGATCAACCAAGTGACGGTACCTACATAAATCCGTGTCGAGCCCCTCGATATAGTCAAGAAGCTCAACCCGTCCATCAACACTCGCTTCAAATCTTTGACTTCGACACTGAGGAGCTCATCCTTGGTAGTAGGGAGTTCATTTTTTGCCACGACAATATATCCCTCAATGATGTAAGCATAACGGAAGTATTTACCTTGACCTCATCGAGCACAACAGTCATCTTTCCACCTGCCTCTCAGCATATCACAAATAACAGATTGCTCAACTTCAGCACAAGAAGTTTCATCAAAAGCTGCATTCTCAGTGGATAACTCTTTTCCACATCACTATAACGACCCGAACCCCATCCAACTTGGCTTTAAAGACTCATGCTCAGCAACAGATTTATCCCGCATAATTTTCGCCTCAATCAATGACTTTCGAGCCATTTTTGCAGTTTTCTCCGAATCTGCGCATTGCGTTCTCAACACGACGAATTGGGAAAGAACGTGATAAAACATCAGCAATAGTGCCGCCAACCTCATTTCCAAAGAAGCTACTTGATCACGACCAGCTCAATAGACTGAGCCCATCACCCCCGCATAGGCAAGATGATTCATCCCGTCCATTATTTGCTCAAGACCATGATCGAGGTGATCAAATGGATCTAGTATGGGCATCGAAGCCTTTCCACTAATCGCCCATTCCACTCATTTATCAACCTGCATGCACTATTTTGTAAATCAAGCTGAGTGAACCAGCAAAACTTACCATCTGACTGATATAGATATGTTTTGTGCCAGGCTTAGTCCAATCAACCCATGGATGAAGAACACGAGGATCTAGAAGCATTGAAGAACCACCCCCGACAGTCGAAAGGAAGGAATAACAATAACAACAACGGAAAAACTGCTTTTACCCTCCCGTCGAGAAGCAGCCGTGGTGGGAATAGGAATAGCAGTAACAATAGGGGCAGGAGAATTCAGATGGACAGAAGAAGAAACTAAGAACTCGGCCGCTTCGCTGACGTCAATAGAAGGATAAAGAGGAGAGTGAACCTCGAAACTCTGACCACCACCAACATCTTAAGACTGTTCCACCACCGCTAACTGAAGCATTTTATCATTGATCAGCCCCGAGGATCATCATTAGACAACTAGCTAATGGTCCCGAAACACCATAGGCAGAAAGAAAGCCTATTTTTATTATTCGTCCAACGGATGAGTAGTCTTTCTCTCACTCCTCTCCAGACGCCAGCCTCAGTTCCTCAACCTCCTCGAGAGATTCGCCGATCCCCTTTTACAACATCTTCGTAGGAAGGACTTGGGTAGAGGTAAGACTCCCTAACATCCTAAAAGGAATTCGGACGGGAATGCAACTCCACCTCTGCTTCATTCATGATTTTTGAGCTAATCAAATATTCTTATAACTATGCTAGCTTTTTGTGTATGCTCCTCATTGGATGACGTTCGTAATGTGGATACACTAAATTTCTCACGATTAATTTTGAAGTATTATGGATATACCATTCTAGAGTTTGAATAGTCAGAGAATCTTGTTGAAAATCATCACTAACTAGCCCAAATGTTCAAAGCTTAAAGCCCAAACCCATTATCTAGAAGATCATGGGTATTCTCTAGAGGTTCAATGTCTAGAGAATTCTACCACCCTTATAATACTCTAGACATTTGAGAGAGTTCTAGAGAAGCAAAAATGTGTAGTTGAGATTGCTTCTCTAGATCCTCCCACCTCCTTAGAACTACTATAAGTAGGGGAGAGGTTGTGAGGTGTAGGCATCAGGAACAAACAAGCTCAAGTGTAGTAGTAAGTGTTGTGAGCATAGTAAGGGTGTGAAGTTGTAAGAGACTTTTTGAGAGATTAATAAAAATAGTCTTTCTTAAGTTTCAGTTCTTCCCAAATCCCCAACAATTTGGTATCAGAGCCAGCTCACCCTATTCATATATAGGGTACTATTCTCACCTTTGGTAAAACATTGTCTAGTCAGAGATCGTTCGTGCACAGTTCGGGACTGTGAAGCAGATTGGTGTAAGACCAAGCTTACTCGGTAGCACGATGGAGGTTGTACCTTGTCACGATGGGAGATCTCGTTGGCACAACTAGTGGGCTTACAAAGCTCAACCACATAATTACAAGAGTTGGCAACAAGGATAAAGTCCTACTTGCAAGGGCAGGACTTGTGGCAGGTTGTTGGTGGTAGTGAGACTACACCACCACCAAAGGAGATGCTGTCGAATTCAAGAAGTGAGAGATCAAAGCAGGGAAGGCGCTTTATGTGCTCAAGACGACGATCGAGGATGAAATGCTTCAATATATAGAAGATACTGACACACCAAAGGAGCTTGGGATACATTTGCATCCCTGTTTTCAAAAACAAATGATGCGCGCCTACAGTTCTTGGAGAATGAGTTGCTGAACTCCAAGCAAGGAGGTATGTCTATTAGAGACTATTTTCTAAAAATTTAAATTTTATGTCGTGAAATTTCAGAATTAGACCTGCCTCCAAAGTTACCGAAGATATGATGAAAAGAATAATAATCCATGGTCTAAAACCTAAATATACCGGGATTGTTACTGCCATTCGTGGTTGGCCAACTCAACCTTCTATTGTGGAGTTTGAAAGTCTGTTGGCCAATCAAGAAAGTTTGGCTAAGCAAATGGCAGGTGTCTCTCTGGAAAATAAGGAAGAGGAAGCGCTCTTCAACAAAATAAAGGGCGGGTATAAAAAGAAGAATTTTGTAAGATCAAATAAAGAAGAAGATAGCAGGCCCAAGAAGTCCTAGGAGAGGAGCTACAAGAAGGGGGAGCTCAACAATGCAGAAACAACAACGACTGGAGAAAGGACGGTTGCTACAACTGTGGCAAGAGAGGCCACTATGCAAAATACTGTTGGTCAAAGAAGAAGACAATTGAAGGAAACTTGGTGACGTCTCACAATCACCAAGACAACAGTGAAGAAGAATGGGACTTCCAAGTATCCTTTGCAACTACCCAGCTTATTCGTGAGGATATTTTAGATGAAGAAATTGACTTCTCCAAGGATGAGGTAGTCATGGTCGCTGAAGATCAAGACGTGCAAGTCAACTACAGTAAGGATTAGATTGTTGACTCAGGCTGCTCCAACCATATGACTGGAGACAAGGAGAAACTATCAAGCTTATGTGAATACAAAGGAGACCGGGTCGTGATAATTGCCGATAACACGAGATTGCCGATTGCTCACACTAGAGAGACTACATTCACTCCACGCTTCAGCCCTAATCGAGTTTAATTGCAGAATGTCTATCACGTTCCAGGTATGAAGAAAAACTTAATGTCAGTATCACAATTAACAGCAACTGGCAAGTATGTCGTGTTCGGGCCGGAAGATGTTAAGGTGTACCAAACTCTAAAGCCATTGGGTACACCCATCATGACGGGAAGAAAGTTGAAGTCTATCTACGTGATGTCTGCGGAATCAACATATGTGGATAAGACTCGATGCAGTGAAACTGCTGATTTGTGGCATGCAAGGCTAGGGCATGTTAGCTATTATAAGTTGAAGATAACGATGACTAAGTCAATGTTGAAGGGTCTACCTCACCTGGACGTACGAGGATGAACAGTCTGTGCTGGGTGCCAGTATGGAAAAGCTCATCAACTTCCCTATCAGGAGTCAAAGTTTAGGGCCAAGGAACCATTGCAACTCATCCACTCCGATGTGTTCGGCTGGGTGAAACAACCATCAGTCAGTGGAATGCGATACATGGTGAACTTTATTGATGATTTTTCAAGGTACGTGTGGGTTTACTTTCTGAAGGAAAATTAGAAGTTCTCGACATATTTAAGGCATTTAAGGAGGACATCGAATGCAAAGTAGGAAAGAAGATCAAATGCATGCGTATCGATAATGGTGGAGAATACACTTCGGATGAACTTACCAACTTCCTGAAAGAGTGTAAAATCAGGAGGCAACTAACATGTCCAGGCACCCCTCAACAAAATTGCATAGCTGAAAGGAAAACCAACATATGGCAGAGATATGTCGAAGTATGCTGCATGCAAAGAATGTAGCAAGTCCTTTTTGGGCCGAGTGTATGAAGACTGTAGCCCATGTTATCAACAAGCTCCACAAGGAAAACTAGATTTCCTTTCATTGTTCCTGAAGTTATGGCATACCAATCCTACGGTGAGTCACTTCCGAGTATTCGGATGTGTGTGCTACGTGTTTGTGCCTGATCACCTAAGAAGTAAGTTCGATAAGAAGGCTATTCGTTGCATCTTTGTGGGATACGACAGTCAAAGAAATGGTGGAAATGTTGCAATCCTACAACCGGGTGGTGTTATACATCATGGAACGTGGTGTTTGACGAAGCTTCATCGTGGTGGTCTACACAACAACTACTTCTGCCAGACTCCAGCCTATTTATCAAATCCCAGGAAGGAAAACTAGCAATAGTGCTAGTATACGTAGATGATCTGATTGTCACTGAAAATGATATAGAAGAGATTCAAAGAGTACGAAGAAACCTGGTGGTCCGCTTTCAAATGAAGGAGTTAAGAGAATTAAGACACTTCCTAGGGCTTGAGATAAAACAAAGTGACAGAGGCTTAGTTCTTTGCCAGCAGAAATATGCTCGAGATTTATTGAAGAAATACGAGATGCTTGAGTATAAACCAACCTCAACACCGATGGAGACCAATGCTAAGTTATGTGTTGATAAAGGAAAAGACTTGGAAGATACAACAATGTATCGCCAGCTTGTCGGGAGCCTAATCTACCTAACCCTCACACGGCCAGACATAGCCTGCGTAGTTGGAATAGCAAGCCGGTTCATGCAGAAGCCAAAGAAGCCTAATCTCGAAGCAGTTCGCAGAATCTTAAGGTATGTGAAAGGTACCACTGACATTGGAATTCTATACAAGAAATATGAGGAATGCACAATGGTTGGCTACTGCGATGCGGATTATGTTGGAGATCATGACACAAGGAGATCGACTACAGAATACATGTTTAGTCTTGGTTCAGGAGCAATCACTTGGTGTAGCAAGAGACAACCAACAATATCTCTCTCAACTACAGAAGCGGAGTACAGAGCAGCAGCTATGGCAACACAGGAAAGTACTTGGCTAGTACAACTAATGAAGGACCTTCACTAGCCAGTCGATTATGCAATACCATTGCATTGTGATCATCAGTCTGCAATATGCTTAGCTGAACGGTGTTCCATGCAAGGACAAAGCACGTAGAGGTTCACTACCACTTCATTAGAGAGAAGGTACTTCAAGGAGAGATAGAGATGCAAACAACCAAGACAGATAACAAAGTAGCAGATATATTCACTAAGGGACTTGGCACGACAAAGTTCGAAGACTTTCGGAGACAACTTCGCATGATCTTCAACGGAGTTAGTGATGAGGGGGAGTGTTGAAAATCATCACTAACTGGCTCAAATATTTAAAGCCTAAAGCCCAAAAGTTAAAGCCCAAACCCATTATCTAGAAGATCATGGGTATTTTCTAGATGGTTCAATGTCTAGAGAATTCTACACCCTTATAATACTCTAGACATTTGAGAGAGTTCTAGAGAAACAAAAATGTGTGGTTGAGATTGCTTCTCTAGAATCCTCCCACCTCCTTAGAACTACTATAAATAGGGGAGATGTTGTGAGGTGTAGGCATCAAGGAGCAAACAAGCTCAAGTGTAGTAGTAAGTGTTGTGAGCATAGTAAGGGTGTGAAGTTATAAGAGACTTTTTGAGAGATTAATAAAATTAGTCTTTCTTAAGTTCCAGTTCTTTCCAAATCCCCAACAAATCTAATCTAATTTTATAATAATTTAGTTTATCTCGAATGAACATGTTTTAATGTTTTTTAATCTAATTTTTCCTTTAATTTATTTTTTTAGCATCCAAATTGTATGATTATACAAATTTAATACAAATGCACATCAAAGTCCATACGCAAATGCTTTTATTTTTTAATATCTTAGATAAAGGATCAATAGTTTTAACCTATAGTTTGATATTGCCATAGGCATAGGCAATACCTAGTCAATTCATACTTGCGAACAATCATAGCAATGACATGTCCCATCTAGACTTTGAAAATCACAACTTGAAGACACGGATTGGCCACGACCTGAATATTGGCAATAAATATCCAAGATTTCCTTAATTTGAGAACAATCTTCAATAGAAGCCTTAGAACCACAATCCAATCATTATTCCTGTAATGTGTTATCTCTGTGAATCTTAATACCTGTTGTCTTTTTCTTTCTAGCAAAATTTGCGGTCAATTTAGACAATGAAACAAATTAGGGGACAAGGTTTTCAAATTCAGTATAATCTTCTCATAGTCCTAATAAATTTTCAAAATCAGTTTTCAATTAGAGGTTTGTATTAACATGTATATTGGGTCCTTTTTAATACTATTTTGGTCTTAAAACTGGTATATGCCTTAACCAACCTATATACAAAGTATCGAAACGGACCTCAAACATGATAAATAAAGGACCCCCAAATATAAATAACCCTTAGTCTTTTACCATTTATCCTATGTTACTGAAAGAATATTTTTATTTATACATTGGTCAACGTGAGTTCAAGGCCATTTAGACCTTATTTGAAATAGTTTTTAAAAGGGAGTTGATACGTGTATCTGACTGTTTGGCTGGAGGTCCCCCACTTTATTTTACATATTTAACTTTTAAAAGTTGGTTAGTGTACGCAACAACGTTTTGTTAACCCTAAAACAATAGTAGTTAATTACTGAAATTAAGATAAATGACTCCTAGCCTCATTGTAATCTTCTACATCAGCTCGATAGTTTTTCTTTCAAACAACCATGGAATATACTCACAACTCCAACAAGTGAAGATGTATTCAGCTTTTTTTTTTTATTTTTATTCTTAATATGTGTGTGCACTTTACTTAGATGCCACTACACTACTGCTTAAAGTGAGGATGAGCCGTTGAACATTGTTAAGGAACAAATTTCTTGCCCACATCATCTTAAAGAAGTCTTGACTCATGCAAAAATTCTCTCCACCAAAATTTACACCCTTAGTAACAAGTATGTAACAATAGAGATTCAAGAAATTACACATAGCAAATGTAATTTGATGGACGAATACTACAAGAAGGTGACATCGTCTTGTCTCCCTCAACGTAAGCCCTAGTTGTAGTAACTTTGATTAATGTACCGACATGTTTATCAATCGGCATGGTCGGTATTGGAATGTAGAAAACACTTGGAGGCTTCAGCTTTGTTAGATTAATGTTGGTTGTTTAGGTTTATAGATAGTCGATTTTTTTTTATTGTTTAAGAACCAATTAATGCTCCTAAACCAGAAGAAAAAAAAATGTTTTCACAACAATAATAAGTTTGTGCAATAAAGTCGAAACATCCCAAAATATTGATGCAACAAAGAGTTCATACACGTGAAACTCCCTTTTAAAATGGACCCTATTTCAGTTATAATAAATCAAATGGTCTTCAAAGTTCAATAACCCAAAATAAAATAAAGCCCTTTAGAAATAAGAATGTATGGTAGAACAAAGTGGAATTCTTGGGTTTACACAGCGCGGTATTTCACATGCAAAATTAAAGAAAAGTAATTGAAGCAACACTCCACAGTCCACACTATAAAAACATCCAACCAAAGTTATAATGCCCAAAATCACAGAGAATCGACAATCATCTTCTTCTCCAACAGCGGCGAATAGCAGATCGACCAGGTGATCAATGGATGTTAGGGCTTCGATTGTTGTGGGAAGCAGTCAGGGGAGAGTGGGAATTGGAGTTGAAGCTCTTCAGATGCTTCAGTATGTGAATTTGCATGATGATGGCTTATGGTAAAAATTCAATCTTTTTCATAATTTCTTTAGTTATCTGTTGTATATGGATTTCTTCTAAATGAGGCAAGACCGATTTGACAACAGAATTGTTTTTCAGGTGCTAAGGTTTAGAAGCATTCTTGACAACATTCAATTGTAAAAGATAAATGGATTCATACCATTCTAAAAATGGCATATGATCTTTGATATCTTCACAGAGTAGATAA
Organism: Berberis thunbergii; assembly: GCA_003290165.1. Lineage (NCBI taxonomy): Eukaryota > Viridiplantae > Streptophyta > Magnoliopsida > Ranunculales > Berberidaceae > Berberis > Berberis thunbergii. The sequence goes on from QNQO01007551.1 coordinate 8,990, forward strand.
AGCAATTTACCTAAACTAATCATTTGATCAGGAGTAGTTTGAGAATAAAATGTTACTCTTTTGTCAGAATTGTAATCCATAGAAAATCATTTTTAACTTTTTTTTTGTTTAAAACAAATTCAGTAGTTAAAGTATTTAATTGTGCGGGATCTGCCATCTCTGATTGAGTTGGAGATCTATCAGAAGGATGTTCTGATGGTTAATTGTAAATAGGTTGAGGAATCTGCGGATGGTAAGGATTAGATCTTAGGTTAGCAAGATCTAAATGAGAAAGATCCTCGAGAAGAAGTGTTATAGGGATGTGGGTAGGAGCAGTTCTGAAAGAAGATTCAGATCTACGTCCTGATTGAAAATCTAGAGGTTGTAACCTAGTTTTGCGATATTCAGAAAACTGTAATTCAACAGTTCCATCTTCAAGAGTCAAAACATGATTGAGCAAACTATGAGGAGGTCTTCTAGGAGTCGATTGAACCTGCCAAGTTACTGGAAGAGTAACTTGATACCAGTGATTTGTTTTAGGAACAATAACACTGGTTTTGTCCTTGTTAGCCTAAAATAAGATTGTATAACCTTTTTCATACTCCATCAAAGCTTTTGGACTCAATTGAGTCTTCATGGCTTTGTAGGTGATTTTGTAGATGAGGGCAAGAGGTTCAGATCCTGGTAACATATCGAAACCAGAGGTCTGAATATTGAGAGTCAATGTTTCAAGGACATTAGGATCCTTAAGAGACACTGAAAATTTGGAGTAACAGTCGAAATAGACCGGACCCATGGCCAAGGTAGATTCTGCCATTCCAAGCAAAGAATCGTGGAACCTATTGTGTCTGCAATTGCGAAGAGCGATTAAGGCACAAGTGTCAATGTTAGTTCTTGTAAGAGGTAGGTTTGATTCAAACCTGAATCAGACTGATATGGATGTACTTGTGATCTTTAGATCTATCATGTTTACTTTCAATTTTACACAAAATCCATTATATTATATCCCCTAAAAGACCGAAAGAAACTGATATTCAACTGTTTAAATCATCGAAGATCAATTGATCAAATTGTGGGTAGTTAATCATGCAAAAAGGGGCTGTGTTATTAAATACCCGTTATGAACTAGGAACTGTTTATATGAGGAGGATGCCAAAATCTTTTTGTGGTTTGTTTAGAAAAGCTTTGCTATTAATGTTATCATACTGATGGATTCATATACTCAATGGGCATAATTTGGTTACAAGTTTAATTTCTTAAGCATGTATGTATTTATGACTTCTAACATTTTGTCCTAGAATCAATATGTTTTTACTTCACACGTTATGTTAGAATCTGCATTAACGAAATTGTTTTGTTTAGATAAGAGTAAATTTATGTCGTATTATGCAAGATAACTCGGTCCGTTAAAATGCTTAGTCTAAGTCTGTTAAAATGCGTTTATTCAAACAAAAACCATAATTTCATTTGTGATCTTATTTTGCCTCAAACTTTCCCATGTAATACATCCTTACTTAGTTCCCTATCCATTTATTGTTGCCTATTTAAGATAGAAGTATCATGATTCAACCCACAAACAAAAGTTTTTGCATTTATGGAAGAATTGAGTTCGTTGTGCAATCCAGCATTTGATAGTCCATTTATATTATAGTATGTCAACCAGGGAATACCTGAAAAAAAATCTGTCCTTGTCAGTTGACACAAATCCTGGTAAAGAATGGTTCACTTCTCGGCTAATCCTTGAGTCGACCATATCAAAGGTGGGCAACTCTCTACTTAAATCTGACTGCATATTTTAAACTCATCATATCCAATAGCATACAACATGATGTTATCAATAACTCGAAAAAAATATCTTTTTGTACTTCTGGACACAAGATCACTGAAACCCAACCCGTAATGGATTTAGTTGAACCCAAAGCTATAGTAGGGATTTTGATCTTTTAGGAAATGTACTCACCATTAAAGCCTAAGCACGGATATTATTTGAAATCAGGGATGGATCTATATTTTTTGTTATTTAACAAGCATGAGCAGATTTACTTAACCTATTGAAAGTATGCTATGCATGATTGATTCTGCAATCAACAAGCAAGCCCATAAAACAAAAAAAAAAAAAAAAAAAAAAAAAAAGCAAGCCCATAGTCTTATCATGTAAAATGTTTTGGCAAAGAAATTTTCTTCACCTTATTATTTACTAATGAGTTTGTTGCATAGAAACTCATCTTCTTTCTCTTTATTTTAAGTATCAAGGTACAACATTCACATATTGGAATACAAGCAATGAAGTGATAGGTCCAATTCCAAACGATTCTATCATGTAACCTATTTTAAATATGTTGAAGAAGAGTATATACATGTATTTAGTGCAGATGGAACATTTGATGATGAGTCTTTGCCATGAAGACATGTCTATAAACCATTTGGATGCTTGCCGTCTTGTTGATGTTATTGCATTTGGCACATGCAACTATGAAAGCGCATGGAGGTCTTAACTCTTAAACTGCTTTATAGAAATGGTAGAGTTTCAAAATCGTTAATATACTAAAAGATAAACTTCTTGCTTTCTTCTTTAAACAACAGAACAAAGAGCTAAAGCATTTGTGCATGTTTCTCATTTAATTACTATATATTACTTAAAATTTGAGGTAAACAATATTGCTACGTATCTGATTAATAAATCATATGAGTGTCAAACACATTACAATTTTAATTAAGCAAATGAAAATTTTGCATATATTCAAAGTGGTTTCCAAGGTTACCAATTCGTGTATGCAGTCTAGAATGCTCTGAAGGTAATACTTGGTAACACTGGTGTGACGCGGGCGGCGGCATCATCTCTAGCAAACCCAGCCTAAATTCCAAAATACAAACAAAGTAAGTAAGCTTTCAATCTATTGGAACTTCCAATCTAGCAAACCCAGATAATCTTAGCAGGCTCTGTTCGCCAGGTGACCAATAATTGTCTTAAGTGCCCATTATTGTGAATATTTCCTTATAGAAAACAACCGAAAATTATTTTGAGGCGAAACGAAATCTATAAATTCTTGCAAAAGTGTGCTGATTTAGATCTCATCAATCCCAAGTGGCCAAGTGTTCTCCTTCAAGGCATGAGACCCCTTTAATCTGGGTTTTGAGGTAAAAGTTGTGATTTTGGAAGGTGATGAAGATCCATGACCTTTCTCATAACAATTTCTACTGTGGTTTTCCAATATGTTGTGACATTGGTATTGCATGTTCGATACTCTTTTCAGTCTTCCAGTTATTTGTTTTGCATCAGATACCATCCAATATATGACTTTTTAGATCTTTGGTTATAAATTCTGTGTTTATTCTCTCTCTTAGAAGTTGAAGAAGACATGTCCTTCGCCCAGCTGCAAAGGGGCATTGGATCACAATCAAGGAATATTATAAAGCTGTGAGTGTCTTTCTGTCTCTCTTGAATTTTTATGATTATCTTTCTCTTCATCATATCCTTTATGGATTCTGTTTCTTATTTAACTTTGGCACCTAAGTTGGTCATATTATGAATTTACGTAAATAATAACTCATGCATAAGGTTGTTCACTTAGTCAGGCAGCTGCTGACCATGCAAATGGAATTTACGCCCTTGCTGACGAACTTCTGATGCGGGTATGCTTTTTAATTATTTAGGCAATCATTACCTTTACATAAACTTGGTAGAAATAACTTAAATGGAAATTTTATTTATTTTGTTAGTCAGTGAACTATCATGATTCTTTCTGAGCCCTAATAACTTTCTGTTCCTTGCACGCATAAATCATAATCTTGAGCACTAATTTCATCAACTTTGGCGGTTGAGGAATAGGTGCGTGTATTTTGTCTTAAAACTCATTTGCTAGTAGAAAATAAGCTTGTTTGATGATTGAAGCGTTCAAAGCGCGCAACTTTTTCATCATACATCTATTACTTCATCCAACGTCTGTTATGTATTTTATTAGGAGGCCAACCAACACTACAATAAATTAAAAAAATCAGCCTTTTTTTTAAAATTTCTTTTATGTTTTACACTCTAATGAGGAGATGATGGGCTAAATTCTATGGCGGATGAGGATCCATGAACTATTTTATATTTTGTTTATGGCTGTTATGTTTTGCCTTTTTGGGTTACTATTGGATGATGTTTAACTCTATGTTATGGTTGTTGTCTAAACTTAAGTAAGAATGACAATTAAATAAAATTCACAAGTAGTCTGCTTTAAATACGAAATATCAGAACACCGGTTCCTGTTTGTGAAGTGGTCAAAAGAATATGGAATTTGTTCATGTAGGAGTTTTGAAATTAGAAGCAGGAGTCGGGTGTAATAAATTTAGTGGTGTCTGGTTATGGAAAAGAAAATCTCACACAATTATGATTGTTTCATGAGAGAAACCCTAGAATCTTTCAAGAGAAACTCAATTATTATTGGGTGTCTTTTGTTTTGGGTTAGATTTGTATTCTTTGTTTCCAGGATCCTCCAAGAGGCTCCCAGATGGATATTAAACACGAAAATAAATAATACTACTAAATAGAATATATATATATATATATATATATATATATATATATATATATGTATCAGTGTACTAAAAAATGGCCTAGGCGGCCGCCTAAGCGTTAGGCGTTAGAGAAACACCTAGATTAATGGCTGGGCGGGTTCTGAGAGGGGTTTGGGCGGGTCTAGCAAGGTCTCTGGGCAGTCTGGGCGAGTTTTTTTTTTTTTTTTTGAATAAGGTTGATTATGTTCTTATTTTATTTTTCTTTCCCTTATTTGAAATAAACAATTTAATTGTTTTTTATTCAGTATATGTCTGAATGTAACAAATGATGATTACTTAATGGAATTTTCAAAGGATTCGCCGGTACCAATTTTAGTAATATAGATTTTGTCAAATATGACTGAGGTCATTCATGCAATTTGAAGAAAAATAAAAGAGTATGTTTAGATATTTGTCCACAAATTCAACTTTGTATAAAGTACCAATCATGACAAATTTCAGTCATTTGAGTTTTAATAAATTTTGTTCATGATTGTTAATTTTTCATGTTTTTAATTTTGCATATGTATCTTGTCATTAGATTGGATGTAATTGATAAGGTATTATGCTTAACTTTTGTAAATTATTAAAGATGATACAAAACCTAAAACCGCCTAGGCGCTAGGCACCTGCTCGCCGCTCGCCCACCACCTAGTGTTTTTTAGAACACTTATATATATATATATATATATCAAATCATTTAATAAAATAGACAACAATAAAGGCCAAGATCAGATAATTTTTTTTTTCACGTGTTGTAGGACACATTAAAAGAGCTAACTGTGTAAAGATTTTAATAATTTACTAAAGATAGTTACCAACCAAACTCAATCGCCTGAATTTCAGACAATTTATTGTAGATCATTTATACATGATGTTTACTGTTTGAAATTTTTTCTTATTCTGCTTTAATGTTCAAGGGCTATAATTTTTAAACTTTACATGTGGTAGATCTTGTTAAACCCATTGGATTTCATCACCTTTTGTAGATGTTTTATTATGAGATGCATAGTTTCAGTCATACTGTTAGGAGTTTGGGTCAAATCTACTGTGTCATAGTTATAGTTTTGTGATGATTATGGACATTTGGCCAACCGTCGTTAATAAAGGCGTCACTAGGTCATTCAGCGACGGTTTTAAGCAATCGCTGGCATAACCATCGCTAAATATTGTATAGCGACGGTTTAATGTAGCGGCGTTTATAACCGTCGCTAAATACAATATAACAACGATTGTAAACCGTCGACAAAATCCGATGAACAATCCAACTTTTTGCCTTTTAACGACGATTTGCAACCGCCACTAAATTCCCTTTGATAATTCAATTTTTTTTACCATATAAAAATCACATTTTTCAACTTGTAGTGTTTTCTTTTCATTGGGTGCAGATAATCTATCAAACATATGCACTACAACTTTTAGACTCAAATAAAAAATAAAATATAAACAACGATACTAAATTAAACTCATATGATACCATCATCATACATTAAGGGTAACTTTAATTTCATTTCAAAATCAATATTATACATGGTCCAGAAGAAAAATACAAATTAAAATTGTTACAAATTGTCAATGCTTACATCTAACAACCAAAACAAAAGTTGTACAATCTCAGGGTCGTTGTCTGCAGGGCCTCACCGACCTTGAGCTCATCAGTAAGCTGTTGGCCAAGATTAAGCTATTTAAGTTTAGTCTTAAGATTGCTCTTCAGAAAGGCCTGGAATGGAATGCCCTTGAAGTCTGACAATTTACAAACAATTGTATGTCAAGTGGCAACCAAAAAATTGTTAAAGCAAAAAACAAGAAATAAATAACAGAGTAAATGCACAGTGAAGAGCGTTGGATCACAAAGCCCTAACCAATGGATTCATCAACAATGCATATGTGCTGGAAGTTAAGGATGTCATTGGAAATAAAATGCAAGATATTGTTCAAGCAATAGTCTCAACTAAGTAGTGCTTAAGAATTTTCACAAACAAAAGGATATTTGCTAAAGGGATTGATAATCTGCAACGAAAACAGGAGCCACAAGTTTCAGAACTATGATAGAAGTTCAGTAGCAAAACATTAATAGATTAAGAATGAGAAGGTCATTTTAGGGCAAGATACTCACTGTTGGCCATATCGCAACTTTGGATGCAAGAGCATTCTTTGGCAGATTTAAAGTTATCTGAGACAGCGTGGCTTTACCAAACATGAGATATCCCGTGATTGCAACACCTCCATATAGCATGGTACATATGACAAAACTGCAGGACAAGAAGGTATAACCTTTACCAAGTTGAGAATGTTAATGACCACAAAACATAAGATTATTGTACAAAACATAAGATTATTGTACATACCATACGATCAATGCCTTGCTGAAATCTTTAGGATCAGACATAGACTGGTAGATATTTGGGAATACAGAGTGCCCATAATAGCAAAATCCAAAGACTCCAATGGAAAATGGAACACCACTCCAGTTCACCACAGGACCACTCTCATGGAAACCAATCCCATCCACAGTACCAACAAAAAGCACTGCAAAGAATATTACAAATGTGGCAAGCACTCCACAAGCTGCATACGAGTTGGTTATAATGAGCAAGAACTTGAATTTTAAAGTCAATTATAAATTGATAAATAATAGGGGAGGTTGAGGCATGGTAGGGATGCTACACCTGAAAGATAAGAAATAAGATGAAGATCCTTCAGCCAAACAGTTGGTAAAACAATCAAAGCAAAAACAAGCCCGAAGAAATGTGGAACATCAACTTGAAACCCAGTCCAGTCCAAAGAAATGATAAAATCTAGCTGCATGGAGTCCTAAATAATAAAATCTAGTAATAATGTTTAGTTGTATTTCTTGTAGATAGTTCTTAAAATTCAGTAAAAGAAATGATAAAAAATATTTGATCCATAAGAACGAATTTCAGTAGCTGTTCAAGGTGTAGAAGTTCTTAATATGGTTCAAGGCGGGGCAAAATTGTTACCTTTGAAATGTTTATAGCTAGTGTAAATGGTGGAGAGTTAATAAAGAAAAATGGAAGACATCTCCTCAAGTTCTTGGAGTAGAACCTTCGGAGAGCACTGTGCTTGGGAAAAAGCAAAAATTCAGAGCTGTTTTTGAATTATGTCACCAAAAACTGAAACTTTACTGAGTTTGTGAAGTTTTTCGGTATGCAATGGTTATGGGCATTGTACATGCTGCTGAGAATAAACTTCTTTGTAAGACTGGAGGAAAGATTGTTTAAAAGTTTTCCGGTATGTAATGGTTAGTAATTTTTGTTTATGGGCATTGTACATGTTGCTGAGAATAAACTTCTTTTCAAGTTAGGACTGAAAAAGTGTCTTTGGCCAGTAAGTTTCCAGTTTGGATTGAAACTGAAGGGTCTGCAGTCAGTAACTTTCTAGTTTCAAGCTCTTGGGGTGGAAACTGCTGAAGGCAACCATACGTAGTAGAGAGAAAGCTATTTAAGTCGGTTTAGATTTTGATTCATAGTTCAACCATGGCCTTGATCATGTCAAGAAAGGATGAATTGGGTTGTCAACTCAGTCCAAGATAAGACAGAAAACATGTCAAGAAAACATGATCAATTCATGTCAAGAAAGGTTGAATTGGGTATTGCACCGTTTATACAAAACAGGAAGTAGTGAATAAAACAACAACAATAAAATGAAATAGAGACGATAAAACTAATCCACACAAACTAGCATTACCTCTTGAAGCTCTCTTTTGACATTTTCCAGGCCTCCAATATCTTCCCAGTTGACGTTGGGAACCTCAAAAACCTGATCATGAAAATGCAAGAATCAGAACAATAAAAGAAGGATTAACATACAGATTACAACTGATCTGTGCAGTTTTTTTTACAAGACTACTCACAGTTTCACGCAGAGCAGATGGGTTGGGTTGATTGTCCCAAGACTACTCACAGTTTCTACACACTATGTTTCATTCTCTACAAATCAAGAAGGCCATTGACAAAATGAACCTAACAACAACAACAATCTCGAGTAAAAATTCGATCTTGACAAAGCTTTTACACACAATATTTAGACATATATTTGGATTAATCGAAAAAAATCAAACACCACAGTAGACCCAATCAATGTTGTTGCAGCTCCACTCCTAGTTCCTTTAACTTTCCCATTACCCATTTCTAGAATACTTGCCAACATATTATGCATGTTTTGTGCCCTGATGCTCTATTCAAAACCCTTGTTTTTTTTTTTTTTTTTTCATTCCAACTCGGATGGAGTTTATGTAACTAGTGTAACATATTACTAAACCACTGAATTTTTGAACCAGTTACATCAAAAGCCAATATTAAAAAATGGGTACTTTGTTTCTCCCTTCAAAAAACCCAAAACTCCAAAGCCAACTACAATGCGAAAAGAAAAATTGTTTTCAAAGGTCATTCAAAACCAAACCTTCAGTTGTAGGAAATAATCTGACCTGATTTGATGTGAACCTGCATTCAACTGCTGGGTTTCTGATGTGAGTGAGAGCGAATGACTCTCTATAACCTAAAAACCCCAATTCAAACCAAAATCAAACAACACAAAAAGAACAATAAAAAAACATTAAACGATTGAATCAGTAAATCTGAGCTATTTGTACATTGGGCACAGATCAAGGTTGGATCTTGTTAATGGCATTGCAGAGAACAAGACCATTTCTCAAGCAGGAGACAAATTTGGATTTTGATGCCTGGTTCGGTAGCCCGAGCGTTCACATAAAGGTTTTGAGCCACACCAGAACTTGGTATCTCCTCAAAGCAGTTGAACAGTCAAAGAAGAGAGAAAGATGAGTGAATCACTGAATCAATAAACAGAGGAAGCAAAGCAAAGCAAGCAAGCAAAAAGAAAGATAGAGAAGAGAGAAAACCTGCTTCTTCAGCCTTTCTTGAAGCCAAAATGAAGTCGTGAAGAACGATTGTTCAAAAAGTGTAGAAACCCTAGAACAAAGAGAGTGTGAGAGAGAAAGAGGAAAATTTTCTCAACATTCAAACTCAAATTGATGAACAATACCAACAACAATAAGAATCGAAATGAAAGAGAAGGTGACGACATTTACAGAGATGGAGGAGAAACTCATCACATCTAACAAATCCTAATTGCATCTCTCACACCGAACGAATTCGACCAAGAAACACCAAAACCTAGAACTCAAAGAACACAGAATCTCTGTAATATGAGGAGAAACAAGAATCCCTGCCTTCAAATTGAGCATAAACGAGAAGAAACAATCAATCAATTTGATGATTTGTTGTTCAAAATCGCTAAAAAATCGGTCGAGTATCTTTTCTTTTGCTATGCTTTTCCCTTTTTTGTTGATTTATTTTATTAATAGAGTAAAGAAAGAGAGAGAGAGAGAGAGAGATAAGAGAGAGAGAGAGAGAAAGAGAGAGGAAGGAAGGAAGAAGAAAAGATGGAAGCAAACATTGGTGAGAGTGGTGGTGGTGAGTGGTGGACGAGCTAGGGGGAAGGGGAGGATGGAGAGTGGAGATCAAGAAAATAAGGGATAGGGTTTTAAGGGACAGTTGGGTAAAAAAATCGATTTTTATTTATAACAACAGTTAAACCCGTCGCTATTAACTATAACCGTCGTTAAATAATATTATTCTACAACGGTTGTTCAACTGTCGTTGAATAAAGTATTTGGCGACAATTCTTTCAAAATGTCGCTAAATAACCACCACTAACTTGCCTATTTCTTGTAGTGATATCAAACACATATAAATATATGGACAAGTAAATTACCTAGTAAATATACATTAAGTACATAAAATGAAGCATAAATACTTAAGTATCCCTATAAATGTACTTTGCTTCTTAATTTTCTTGATTTTACACGAAAATATTTAAATAAAAAAATCTACGAAATATTTTAATCGAAAAAATGTAATTTGCTTCATAATTTTTTGGGTTTTACACGAAAATGTCAAAATTTACAAAGAAAATAAAAAACATTTCGAAATAACATATTTTTTTTTTCGACACTTTAACTTTCGAGACCTAAAAAAAAAAAGAAATATTTTTACGAATTTTGCGAAATCACAATCCTTGGTCCGGAGTACAAAATTTTCTAGTTTCGCCCCTGATAACTCCTATTAACGACCAACAATCCCTTACCATTTCGCCCCTTTTTGACTGAAATCCTGGGTCCATTACTGTGTATCCACAGATCTTCAATATTTGCAATCACAAACGTGACTATGTAAGTGATTGCGTGGTATGTGAATCTGGTTTGGGATGAATTACATTTGAGAATATAAGTATACAAATGGGAATTTGATCAATTATCCCTCATTCTCAACCAGTGTGGTCAAAGCCAGACCACTACCCTAAAGCCACAAAAAGCCACCGCCTTTAACCTTTTTTTGTTGAAGTGTGAAGCCACCAAAGTAATGACTTCATTAAACAAAAGTTTTTTTTTTTGGTTTTTTTGAGTTTGGCCCTCATTAGTTTATATCCAATTGAGTTTAGGCCTCGTTTTAAATTTTAATTGAGTCTAACTCTCATTTTATAACAGATAGGTCAACCACGTTGATCGATAAAATATTGATTTAATGATTGAAATACCCTACATTGAATGACTAAAATATTGAAAAATACTTTTGCCAATTTAACCAACTGAAGGTAAGCCCCAAAAATTATTGGTGAACAAATTTCTGAATCAATTGTTAGTGTGTCATTCAATGTAACGGGTGCTCCCATAGCTACTTTGTTTGTTACAAATGGTTCTACTTTATATTTGGATTGGCATCAACTCAGTTTGTGTGTTGTAGATAGATAAAAAGCTTGATATCGTCTATGAATCTTTCCTTCAATGCTTTGAACATAAGTCGATCTAGGCATCACACTGAATTCAGACATGTCCTCAAATAACTTTCACTCATTCTCAAGGAACTCATAAGTTATTGAAATCGAGCATTAGAGCTTCAAAAATGGTAGTAATGAGTATTTTCTAGTGAAAAAAAAAATACATTTTGAAAGGAGTTTTTGACATGGTGTACAAACGAGGTTTTTATTTTAGGAAAAATGACTTACAATACCTACTTTTTATAATTATAGACAACATAAGACCCTAACAATTGAAAATGTCTCAAAAGGCTTACTTTTTGTAATTCAAGACTATTAAAAGCCATAAACCCAAACTATGACTAAAAGATATATGTAAAAGGACAAATATACTTATATTTCTATATATATTGATGCTTTGTTGTTATTTATCTATTCAAATTCTAGTTACATTGAAACAAATGAAATATGCAATCTGTTAACGCAATTTGATATTTTCTCAATGTTGTTTCATGTCCCTGAAAGAAGTGATTGGTTCTTGTTGGGTAATTTGAAAGTAAAATAAATATAGAAATCCGTATATTCTATTGAATAATGCTTCAAGAGACTGAAATCTAATTCTAATGCATTTTCAATGTTGAGTGTTAAGCTATATTTAGAAACCATATTACATGTAGTTGAGAGGAAATCAAAGGACTACACAATGGTTGTTTTACATGTTTCACATGAAGGAATGAGATTTCGGCGAAAATTTCGTTTTTTTGAATTACAAAAGAAAAAAATTACATTTTTTTGAGTTTTTTTTTTCAAAAATTTTGAGATCTTTTTCGTAAAAATACAGAACCAAGCTATACCAAAAATTACATTTTTTTGAGTTATTTTTTCATAAATTTCGAGTTTTTTTAATTAACATTTCTTTTAATTATTTATTGATTTTTGAAACCACCCTCTGATTTTCTAATTATCATTTCTTCTAATTATATATTGATTTTTGAAACCATTTCCTAATTTTCTAATTATATATTGATTTCATGTTTGTTTCATTTCTTGGTATTTAGGTTTCTTTAATGTGTTTAATAGATTTATCTAATTACATCTTTTTTTTAACATATTGATACCCTTGAAATTCATTATATAAATTTTATGCATCCTAAAAAAATTTACATTTTTTCTTTACACATCGAAATATTTCTTAAAATCAAAAAACCAAAATTAACTTGAAAAACGACATCACGATCCTTGTTGCACATTAAGCCATGGCAGGTACTGAACAAATCACATAAGGAAACATCAACTTCACACAACATGAAGATGAAGTTGTATGTAGGGCTTGGATATCTATCGGAGAATATCCAATTGTCAGGGTTGAGCAACGAGGAAAGACAATGTGGGAAAGTGTACTTGGTGTGTTCGTTGACATTAATGGAAACCCATTTAATCGTCAAGCCATTGCATTCCAATATCGTTGGAGAATTATTCAATCAGCCATGAACAAATTTGAAGGTCATTTTGACCATATTGAGCGCCAAAACAAAGTGGAAAGACACAAATTGATAAGGTACATTGTTTTATACTTGAAAGTCATTTATTTATATGTATTTTAAAATTGAATTTTGATTTATTTTTATATTTTATTTTATTTTGGTTATGTAGCTTAACGAGGCAAAATTGTTGGCCAAGTGAACCATAAGACACTCAAGTTTGAGGGTTATTGGAATATTCCTAAAAAAACGCATCTAAGTGGCACCAATGGATGCAACGACCAATGTAGTCAAGAAAACTAGCCAAATTGAAGAAATGTCATTGGCTATGTCATTGAATAATGGTGAATGATCTAAAACGTTGATATCAATGTGAGATTCAACCATACCAAAAAAATGGTGTCAAATCCACAATGACCCATTTGCACCTGCTTCAAAGATAATGATTGGTTTGCTCACATGTCTTGTACGAGTTCCATGTTAAACCATTGATAGTTTTTTCATTGCCAATGCATGCAATCCAAGCTTCCTAACATTCCTATAAATTCTAAAGTTTTTGCTTGATACAACAATTGTTGAGCATTATATTCAGTTGATTTTCATAGGTATTAACCACCAAAGATGGCGCAGACATACAAAAGCGGTTCAACGTCACCAACACGTAGTGGTTTCATAACAGTTGTCAATTTGATCGGCTGGATAATCATATACAAGCATATGGATTTTGGTCATCATTTTTTCATTTTGCAAACATGAATGGCCTTTCCTCCCAGTTGCGTCAGCACCTTGTTGAAAATAAAGATCATTGTCCTCCAAAGCATTCAAGAAGCATATATATGAACAAATGTCTACTCTTTCAATTGCGTTGATGAAAATAAGAATGCAAATAAGTTGAAGAGGGTGTGAAATAGTCAATTTAGAGTTTGAAATGGTCTTATTGTCTGTTACAATCAATCCATTGCTAACCCACACCCCCCCCCCCAACCCCCCACAACGTTGATCTTCATTTTTTGAAAGTGGATTACAACAATGCTCGATGTGATGATGTCCTCTATGTGTTCAACATGCCTCACATAAGATTCTTCAACATCTTCTTTTGGTTGAAAAAATGGATTTTCCTAGTGCAATGCATTCTTAATTAGCTAGAGGGCCCACTAAAAAAGAAAATGATAGATGAACAAACGAGCGGTGGAAAGATGAATGAAAACATTGAAAGAGTTCATTTTATAATGATAAAAAAAATTGCACTTGATTGCGCAAAATCAATTATTAATATACTACAATGTCAAAACAAGCTTAACCACACAAAATGAAGTGCACACATGTATAAATGTCAAAAGATACGATAATTGATGGATAATAATAGCCAAACAATAATGATACTCTATTATTTGTACTATTTTGTCAAGGAAAAACTCTGTGTACTGGACCACTGGTTGAAACAATAATTTTAAATTTTAATTTGAAATACTAAATTATAGATAATGAAAACTCCACAGGCTAGTGGGTAGTAAGGCAGGGTAAGGGGGAAGTAGCCGTTATATTCAAATAATATAGTCTTGTTATTGGGCACAGGGGCATATCTATGTGTTGGATAAGGGGGTCAATTGCCCCCCTTATATTTTTGAAAAATTCTACTAAGTTACTTATATGTTTTATCTATCATCTCTTTAAAATTTAGATTGCTCCTCTTTATATACAATTTTGGCTCTTAACTAAAAGTCATTTTAAAACAAAGGCTTTTATTTTCTATTTTTTAAACTCCACTTTCACCAATCCCAATCCCAATCCCACTCCATCTCTCTCTTTTATTTCAGGGAAATTCTAAATGGCGAGGGAATCAGCGAGGGAGGGGGAAAGCCGTTTGTCAGGACTAGTACTGTTGGTCAGGGAAATCAACGTCAGAGGCCTTTCAAGACTTTCCTAATGGTCTCAAAACTCAATGTTCCTTTTTGAAAAGTGCCCAAATGCTTAGCATCTATATTATAGGGGGAATGTTAGAGCTATTGACTGTGAGGACGTGTTGCCTCCATTGCATAGTCGGGCCAGACTGTATTGCTAGCTATTTTATTGTTCTCTTTGCCTTGCTTTTCAACTTCAAACTTGTATTTCCATCGATCGTTAGCATCGAACTAGTCTTGAGCGACGTCCTTTCGAACGTTCCTCCCCATTGTAATCTATTGAATGTTAATGAAAGCTTTTGTTGACTATTGTGCGTCGTTATATTGTCTACAGATTTATATTGTGCATTCTCAAGCTAATATTTGTGTCCGTTGAAATAACTACTCATAGGCTTACTAGTGAATTGGATAGCTAGTGCCGCACGGATTGCTAGTCCGTGACAGTTGGTATCAGAGCTAAAGCTTGTTGAATGCAAACCAGGATGCAGGAACTAAGTGAGCGCCTTAGCGCTATAGAGGAACGACAGGCTAATCGAGTGCAGAGACTAGAAAACAGAATGGATCAGTTGAGCAGTTTGGGAGAACATATCAGTCGGCTTGATGGACTATTTCACTTGGTAGACAGAGTGGATTCGTTGGCTGAGCACGTCGATAATTTAGAGGGACGGACAGTCGCTATGGAAGAGTCGCCTCACCCCACAGTTCAGGTGATGAGTGACTTCCAATTATAGCTGGAGGATTTATTTGCAAGGGTTGGCTTGCTGACCAAGGCCACAGGGACGATTGATCACCCTAAGATGAAAGTGCCTGAGCCAGAGTCATATGCTGGGGTATGAGATGGGAAAGAGCTAGAAAACTTCTTGTTTGATCTGGAGCAGTATTTTCGTGCGGTGAACCCCGAATCAGAATAAGCCAAGGTCACCATGTACTTAGCAGGTGATGTGAAACTATGGTGGAGAACCAAATATGCAGATATAGAAGAAGGCCGCATCCTTATTAGAACTTGGGCAGACCTCAAGAAGGAATTTAGAAATCAATTCTTGCTTGAGAACACTGATTTCTTAGCAAGGAGGAAGCTCCACACCATCAAACAAACAGGCAATATTCGAGACTATGTCAGGCAGTTCTCAACTTGCTTGCTAGATATTCGAGACATGTCTGAGAATGACAAAGTTTTTTATTTCATGGAACAAACTCAGCCGCTTCTGCAAGCAAAATTGCAAAGGCAGAAGGTGACAAATATTACAAGTGCTATTGCAGCAGCAGAAAGGTTTAGCGATTATATGCCCATGGCTGGATCCACTTCGCTTAATTACTCCATAGCTAGAACTGGCAGTACCAATTCAAGCTCAGGGTCGAATGCTCGATCACCTCACCAAAACTGGGGAAACTCAAGTCAGAACCGAGGAAACTACAATTCTCGCCCGTCCAACCAGAATTGGAGTTCCAACAAAAATTGGAATGTCAGCTCTAGCAACTCAAATTACAACAACAAAGGAGGGCAAAACTACTCTGGGTAGTGGAGACCATCTGCACCTGCCCCATGCATTCTTTGCAATAGCAGGGATCACCCAACAGGCAAATGTCCATTCAAACCATCCCTACACACATTGATGTCCTTACTTCAAGCAGAACCTTCTAACTCGATCGCATCGAGCTCGAACCCAGCCAACAGTGAGACCTCGAGATGAGAGCCCTATGCAAGCTCAATGCCGTCAAAGGAGAAATGTATGAGCACCCACACAAGAAGGCTTTGCAATACATCGACATCACTATTAATGGGTTCTCTTCCCAAGCATTGATGAATTCAGGAGCGATAGAAAATTTTATTGCCCCAGATGAAGCTAGACGTGTGGGTCTGAACTTAGAAGGAGATGTGGGTAAGTTGAAAGCTGTCAACTCTGAGGCAATCTCTATTAATGGTATGACTAGAACTGTGCCACTACAGGTTGGTCCATGGGAAGGAAGATCAAACTTCTTGGCCGTCCCACTTGATGATTTTAAGGTGATTCTTGGCCAATAATTCTTCTGAGGAGCTGCAGCAGGACCACTACCTTTCATGGACTCCTTGGGGTTTTTCGGACCCATACTACGCATTGTACCAACCTCAATTCGACCCACAACTCATGATAGAATATTGTCAGCGCTCCAAGTCAAGAGAGGCTTGGCCAAAGGAGAAGATACATACTTAGCTGTGGCAAAGCTAGAGATGGAAGATGATACTAGCAAAATCCCTGAGGAAGTTGCCCAAGTTATTGCTGACTTCAGCGAAATGATGCCGAATGAATTGCCAAAAAATCTACCTCCCAAAAGGCTCATTGATCACGAAATTGAGTTAGTGCTTAGTGCAAAGCCACTCGCATGTAGTCCATACCGCATGAGCCCTCCAGAGTTGACCGAATTGATAAACCAACTAGATGGCTTGTTAGAGTCGGGATTCATTCGGCCCTCTAAAGCACCTTATGGGGCACCTGTTCTTTTTAAGCGGAAACAAAATGACAGTCTTCGCCTTTGTGTTGATTATAGAGCCTTGAACAAAGTCACTATAAAGAACAAATACCCGCTACTGCTCATTGCAGACTTATTCGACCAACTTGAATCCGCCAGATACTTCACAAAACTCGACTTGAGATCAGGTTACCATCAGGTTCGCCTTGCTGCTGATGACGAACCCAAAACTGTTTGTTCTACTAGATATGGGTCATATGAGTTCCTAGTAATGCCCTTCGGCTTGACCAATGATCCAGCTACATTTTGCACCCTTATGAATGGCCTGTTCCGTCACCTTCTGGACAAGTCTGTGGTTGTCTATCTTGACGATATTGTGGTTTATAGTGGGATTATAGAAGAACATCTACATCATTTGCAAGAAGTGTTCCAAATCCTTAGGGATAATCATCTCTTTGTCAAGAAGGAGAAATGCTCATTCGGCCAGACCCAAATCAATTTCTTGGGTCATGTTATTGGCAGTGGCAAGAGTCGGGTGGACATGGAGAAAGTCAAGGCAATCCATGATTGGAACACTCCTAAGAACGTGTCTCAACTACGTTCTTTCCTTGGACTCGCAAACTATTATCGTCGCTTCATACGGGACTACTCTAAGAGAGTTGTTGCACTGACAAATTTGTTGAAACAAGACCGAACATGGGAATGGGATATGAAGTGTGAAGCTTCATTCTAAGACTTGAAACTGACCGTAATGAAAGATCCAGTATTGGCCTTGCAAGACATCACCAAGCCCTTTGAAGTACATACATATGCATCTGATTATGCCTTAGGGGGAGTTTTGCTTCAAGATGGTCACCCGGTAGCATATGAGAGTTGAAAGTTGAATGATACAGAGTCTCGTTACTCAGCTCAGGAAAATGAATTGCTAGCCATTGTACATTGTTTACGGGTGTGGAGACACTACCTCTTGGGATCTCAAGTCCTTGTTAAAATAGATAATGCTGCAGCAAGCCATTTCCTTACTCAGAAGATGCTAACCTCCAAGCAATCTCGATGGCAGGAAAAATTAGTAGAATTTGACTTAGTATTGGAATACAAGCTAGGGCGCACTAACAATGTAGCTGATGCACTTAGTATAAGGGCAGACCTTGCAGTGCTAACCCATACCGGTCCGAGTCACACCATCTTGAAGAAGATCAAAGCAGGCCTACAGACAGACCCACAAGCGAAGGCGATTACAGAGTTGATCAAGCAGGGCAAAACTCGGCGGTTCTGGATAAAAGATGGAGCAATACTCACAACTGGTAATCGCCTCTATGTTCCAAGAAGTTCTGGTTTGAGGAAAGAACTTTTGAGAGAATGCCATGACATCCATTGGGCGGGACATCCAGGTTGGAGACGAACACTTGCATTGCTAGAGAGGGGGTACTATTGGCCTCAAATACAGGAGGATGTAATGGCCTATGTTCGAACATGTCTTATTTGCTTGCAAGATAAGGTTGAAAGAGATCGACCAGTAGGTTTACTAGAGCCCTTGCTTGTTCCAACTCATCCTTGGGAAAGTGTTTCCATGGACTTCATTACTGGGTTATCGAAGGTAGAGGATTTCAGGTGTATCCTTGTAGTTGTTGACCAATTCTCAAAGTATGTGACCTTTGTGCCGACCGGACTGACTTGCACAGCCGAAGATAAGACACAATTGTTCCTCAAGTATGTATTGAAGTATTGGGGACTGCCCGAAAACATTGTTAGCGATCGTGATGCTCGCTTCACAGGAAAGTTCTTGAAGGAGTTGTTCAAGATCTTGGGATCCAAACTTAATATGTCGACAAGCCAACATCCCCAATCTGACGGACAGACTGAGCGCTTTAACTCTATGCTCGAAGAATATCTTCGTCATTTTGTAAGTGTAAATCAGAAAAATTGGGGTGGGACTACTTGATGTTGCACAATTCTGTTTCAACTTTCAAAAGAGCTCAGCTACTCACTTCAGCCCCTTTCCGTTAGTCACTGGTCAGCAACTATTGACACCACATACAGTGCTTACCGGGTACCAAGGACCCAACCCAAGAGCTCTTGAATTTGTCAAAGCCTGACAGAAAAACATTGAAGTTGCTCGAGCCTATCTTGAGAAAGCCTCCTGTCATATGAAGAAATGGACCGACAAGAAATGATGGATTGATCCTTTTGAAGTCGGGGACTTGGTATTGATGAAGCTAGATATGTTCAACAAGTATAAATGGACAGCTAGAGCCCACAACAATCTGTTTTGCAAGTATGAGGGATCGGTACAGATCATTGAGAAAGTGGGCAAAGTCTCCTATCGCGTCAAGTTACCACATTGGCTTCGTTTCACCCATCCTGTTTTCCATACAGGTAACTTAAAGTCCTACCATGCAGATGCCACTGATCCCACAAGAAATGTATTTGCCCGGGCATTGCCTAAGCATCCTACCAAGCTACATCGAGAAGTGGAAGTAATCTTAGCAGACCGACTCATCAACAACACAGGCCCGGGTAGTGAGTATTTGGTCAAGTGGCAGGATGAGCCTCATTCGAAAATCAGTTGGGAGCCAGTCGAGCATCTGCTGCCTTACCTCTCAAAGCTGGAAGAGTACTTGGAAAAGTTCGCTGCGAGGGCGTCAGCGAATTGAGTGTGGGAGAGTGTCAGGAGTAGTACTGTTGGTCAGGAAAATCAACGTCAGAGGCCTTTCAAGACTTTCCTAATGGTCTTAAAACTCAATGTTCCCTTTTGAAAAGTGCCCAAATACTTAGCATCTATATTATAGGGGGAATGTTTGAGCTCTTGACTGTGAGGACGTGTTGCCTCCATTGCATAGTCAGGCCAGGTTGTAATGCTAGCATTTTTATTGTTCTCTTTGCCTTGCTTTTCAACTTCAAACTTGTATTTCCATCAATCGTTAGCATCAAACTAGTCTTGAGCAACGTCCTTTCGAACGTTCTTCCCCATTGTAATCTATTGAATGTTAATGAAAGCTTTTGCTGACTATTGTGCATCGTTATATTGTCTACAGATTGATATTGTGCATTCTCAAGCTAATATTTGTGCCCATTGAAATAACTACTCATAGGCTTACTAGTGAATTGGATAGCTAGTGCCGCACAGATTGCTAGTCTGTGGCACCATTCATCCCCCTCGAGATGCACGAAGCGCATATCTCGAGGGGATTTCACGCATCTCGAGGGGGTGAACGGCTTCAGCCCCCTCCCCTGCTGTTTAGACAATCACTTTATTTAATCTATCTCTCTCTCTTTTTAATTTCCATCAATCCACTCACCATCTCTTTTTTATTTTATTTTTTTAATCTCTCACTATTTTAATTCCGACCATATTAACATTTTTAATTGGGTTCGAGATCGAGGCAAAGGAAATTATACATTTCAAAGATTTTTTTTAATCTCTTTATTTTAGATTAAATAATATAAATTTACGATTTCAAAAGTTGTTGTTTTTCTGTTTCGCCTGAGCTAGACCAAATAGAGAAAACTCTCCATCCAGTCCAGAGAAGATATACTACTCAGGCTACTACTTGGACTTAGATTGTACTGTTATACTCGCCTCAATGCCAAAAAGTCAAAAAGAAAACATAGGTCTACTTCTCACCAACTCTCATCTTATACCACCATGTTTACTTCTGTTTTCTCCAATTAAAAAGTTAAGCTCTTCATTTGCTAGCTACAATTGAATTAATCATGCTATGCATAATTGTATAGTAAAATTGTTGTGTACTGTTTGTCCCCTTTTGTCTGCAATCCTGGATCTACCCCTAATTGGGCATGTGATTTTTGAAAAGTTGCACGGTTTTTCAAAAATCGTGCATCAACTGCAAATTATGGATAGTGAAGATAGGTAGATTTATCCATCTTTGGGGGATGAATACCATTAGAACCCAAAATGAATTAACATCCATAAAACTTATCTATTTCGTTAGTTATCCATCCCCATTAGAGATGGTGCAAGTGATATGTGGAAGCGGGGGGATAAACTTTAGTGTATGTTTTGAAATTACTTTTATCATGAGTGGTGGATGCTAGTTGTGGACATTCTAGAAACCAAAGATGGATATGGGGGTGGTGGTGGTTTTGGCCTGGCAGATGTGAAGCTCAATTTGGTGCAAGTGATAAGCTCAATTTTGTTTGTCCTCCTCTATAAAACCACCCAAAACATATCACTTTCTTCCTTCACAAATGCCCTGTTTTCCTCCAAAGCAGAGCATCGTTATGGCAACATCTCAGCTCTTCCCCCATACTCTCCTCTTCCTCATTCTTTCTACCACCCTCCTACACTCCTCCGCTTTAGCTGGTGGCTCCATAGGCATCAACTACGGCCGCATCGCAGACGACCTCCCATCTGCAACAAAAGTTGTCACCCTCCTAAAATCACAATCCCTCACCAAATCCAAACTCTACGACACTGACCCATCCGTCCTCAAAGCCTTCTCCTCTTCCAACATCAACCTCACTGTAGCCTTACCCAATGAACTCCTTGCAAAAGTATCACAATCTTCCTGATAAGTTTAAGGCCAAATTGTCTTCTTTCATTCATTCATCAGCCATATAAATATTGTAGTCAAAATACAATAGGAAACCACCATACACTAGGAAACCTCCCAAATCAAGGAAACAAATCACTACCCATCGAAAAGTTTCCTAACGCCAGAAAACTTTTGACCCCATAAAACTTGAAACACAATATGCTAAAATATATTTTCTTAACAATAGGATCTATTTCCTAATACTGGAAGATATTTTTCTAACAATAGGATGTATTTCCTAATACCCTCCCTCAAGTTGGAGCATGAGGGTTAAGAATGCCCAACTTGCCAAGGAGATAATTGAACTGCGATTTGCCCAAGGCCTTTGTGAAAATGTCTGCCAACTGATCAGTCGTCGGCACATACGAAGGAGCAATAAGACCATCCTGAATAGCATCACGAACGAAGTGACAATCAACTTCAATATGCTTCGTACGTGCATGGAATACGGGGTTCTGCGCAATGTATATGGCAGACTGACTATCACAAAAGAGAGGAACGACCTTGGGATGAAGTACCCCTAAACTCAATAATAAACCTTTAACCATTTCAACTCACACGCTATGGCGGCCATAGAGCGATATTCCGCCTCAGCCGAAGAACGAGAAACCGTATGTTGCTTCTTAGTTTTCCAAGCAATCGGAGAATGGCCTAGAAACACCAACCACCCCGTCAGGGACCTCCGAGTAATAGGGCAAGCGGCCCAATCAGAATCACACCAACCTTGCAAAGTCAAGTCACTATCCGAGCGCAGGAGAATATCGTAGCCCGGAGTACCTTTCAAATAGCGGACAACGCGCAATGCAGCATCCCAATGCTCCTGTCGCAGTTGCTGCATAAACTGAGATAGCACATGAACCGAGTACGTCAAATCAGGACGTGTGACCGCCAAATAGACCAAACGCCCCACCAAACACCTATAAGACTCAGGATCCGAGAGAAGAGAACCCATGGCACGCGCCAGTTGATGGTTTTGTTCGATCGGAGACATAGCAGGCTTCGAACCCAAGAGACCCACCTCCGAAATAATATCAAGTGCATATTTACATTGACAAAGAAACAACCATGCAGAGCTGCGGGCAACCTCAATACCAAGGAAGTATTTAAGGACCCCAAGGTCCTTCATATGAAAACATGAGCCAAGGTAGCTTTTAAACAGAGCCAAAGCAATAGAATCATTCCCAGAGAGTATTAAATCATCAACATACACGAGCACATTAATTTGAACCGACCCCTTCTTATAAGTAAAAAGAGAATAATCAGAATAGGACTGTAAAAAACCATACCCTTTTAAAGCTGACACGAGCTTAGCAAACCAACATCGAGGAGCCTGTTTCAATCCATATAGAGATTTACGCAACCGACACACCAAACCAGATTCATCAGAGGTAAAGCCAGGAGGGAGTTTCATATAGACCTCCTCATTTAGATCCCCGTTCAGAAAAGCATTGTGTACATCCATCTGATGCAACTCCCAATTTTTAGAAGCCGCGATTGCAAGGAATGCGCGAACAGTCGTCATCTTTGCCACTGGAGTGAATGTCTCGTCATAATCTATCCCTTCGGTCTGATGATTACCGAAAACAACCAAACAAGCCTTCAATCTCTCAATACTAGCATCTGATTTGTACTTTATTTTATACAACCATTGACTACCAAGAGCCTTCTTCCTTGAAGGCAACTTTTCCATAGTCCACGTCCCATTGTCTTCCAAGGCCCGCATCTCCGCTTGCATAGCGGCGCGCCACCCTGCATCTTTTACAGCCTCCTTAAAATACTGTGGCTCTCTTCCAGCTGTAATAGCTGCAATAAAATTTCGGTGTTGCACAGAAAAACTGTCACAACTAACATAATGTGTTATAGGATAAGGTGTACCTGAGGGAGGTGTAGATGTAGAAGCAGGTGAAGCGGAGGATGGACTATTTTTCTTCACCGTAGTGTGTGTAACAAAGTCACGTAGCTTAACCGAAGAATACTTGTCTCGAAAGCCACGACCTAAATGCTCACTTGGCGGAGCATCTCCCGACACTGCCCCCCTTGAATCATCCGTAGGAGAAGGCGTAGGCAACACCTGTGGCTGCGGTGCAGGGAGCACGGGCTGCAACGGCGTGGCAGTGGGCTGTGGTATGGGTCGCGGCTGCTGGGTTGGAGCAGGCCTGGGTGTGGACGGTGTGGCGGCCTGTGGCGGCGGCTGCAGCTGTGTGGTGGCCTGCGGGTGCTGGTCTGGAGCACCCTGGGCGTGGGAGGGCGTACTTGCTGCACCTCCTCAGCATTTTCTAAAAAATCCGGAAAATCCTCAACCACCCCTTCATGCAAATCACCATGAATGTCGTGGCAAGCAGCAAAATTAGGAGCCTCAACATCAAGATATGGGAAGACATTCTCATAAAACTTGACATCCCTTGACACAAAAAATCTTGCTTATCCAAATCAAACAAATACCAACCCTTCTTGCCAAACGGATATCCCACGAAGACACATTTACGACTCCTACTGGCAAAATTATCACCCTTTGCCTTCTGATTATGAGCGAAGCACAGAGAACCAAAAACACGCAATTCACCAAAGGAAGGCGGACTACCAAACAAGACTTCATATGGAGTTTTATTGCCAAGAATACTAGAAGGTGTCCGATTGATTATATGAGCAGCGGCAAGGGCACATTCCCCCCAAAAATAAAGCGGTAGACCACCCTGAAATTGTAGGGCACGAGCAACATTCAAAATGTGTTTATGTTTCCTTTCTGCCCGACCATTTTGTTGAGGAGTCCCCACACAAGAAGTTTGAAACAGAATGCCATTGACCAAAAAATAATCATTTAGGCAATTAAATTCAGTACCATTATCACTTCGAACAATCTTCAATTTCTGAGAAAATTGTCTATCAATCATAGCTATAAAGGACAGAAACATTTTAAAAACTTTCGTTTTATCAACTAACAGATAGATCCACACAGCGCGGGAGAAGTCATCCACTAGTGTCAAAAAATAGCGAGCCCCACAAGACGATGGTGTATCATATGGCCCCCATAAATCACAATGGACTAACTCGAAAATGCGAGTAGAGTGATTGTCACTTAACGGAAAACTATCCATAGAATGTTTAGCATGATGACAAACTTCACATGCTTTATTCAAGTTACCACTAGAATTGCTAAAAAAAGGAAGCAACTTCAACACTTTCTCAGAAGGATGCCTCAATCTGCGATGCCATAGCTCCAAAAAAGTTGAAGGAGCAACTGAAACTGCTTTCACCTTTGTCTCCTCCCGTAAGTAGTATAGTTCATCCCTTCTGTCACCCGTTCCAATCACCTCCCTCGTATGTCGGTCCTGGATAGCACACAAGTCGGAGTTAGTTATGAATTCACAATTTATATCATCACTCAATTGTGAAGCCGAAATTAAATTACAATTTAATTTTGGAACATAAAGAACATGGTTAAGAATAATTTTGTCAGTAAGCTTGACAATTCCTTCCTTCAAGGCAACAACGTTTTGACCATCTGGGAGGCCAACAGAACAGGGAGTCACAGTTCTTAAATCCGACAAATACGACAAATCTCCCGTAACATGATTGGAGCACCCAGTGTCAATAATCCACTTACCATTCAATCGATTAGTACCTGATCCGATGTGAAGATTGAGAGCCTGCCATTGTTGGTAACATGGGCGTTTGATGGAATTCTCTAATGCCCATGATAGCTCCTAGCTTATTGCTTGGTTTTAACCTGGCTCTGATACCATGATAAGTTTAAGGCCAAATTGTCTTCTTTCATTCATTCATCAGCAATATAAATATTGTAGTCAAAATACAATAGGAAACCTCCATACACCAGGAAACCTCCCAAATCAAAGAAACAAATAACTAGCCATCGAAAAGTTTCCTAACGCCATAAAACTTCTAACCCCATAAAACTTGAAACACAATATGCTAAAATATATTTTCCTAACAATAGGATGTATTTTCTAATACTGGAAGATATTTTTCTAACAATAGGATGTATTTCCTAATACTTCCACTTTCGCCGAGTCTTAGGTGAAGCATAACATAGCTACGTACTATCCATACACTCAAATCGAAGCCATTGATGTAGGGAACGAAGCGTTCGTCGACCCCAACAACACCACGAAGCCATTGCTGTAGGGAATGAAGTGTTCTTGACAAATAAAAATGTGTGTGCATTTTTTTTTGTCAAGGTAGCCACGTGCCTGGTACCATTCGCTGCACGTGCATGGTACCATCCAGAGGCAGCGTAGAATTTTTGATCTATTTTTTTTACCATCATTTATCTTTTTCAAAATGCTTGGGCGCACATAGCGCGGTACTTGCCATGCAAAATTAGTGTTGAAGGAACACTCACTCACTCCACACTATAAAATCAAAATCGTCCAGCCAAGTTCTAAGCTCCAAAACCCCCCACCTAGAGAGAATCGGCGATCATCGAGAGCTAATAGGAGAGCTAGAAAGCAATCGATGGATGTTAGGATTTCAATTGTGGTGGGAGGCAATCAGGGGAGAGTGGGAATCGGAGTTGAAGCTGTTCAGATGATCCAGTGTGGATGGATATGGTAAAGATTCAATTCTTTTTCATCAATTTTTTTTTTTTTTTTTTTTTTTGTATTTTAGGTTCAGAAAACCCCAACTTGCATGATAATGGGTATGTTAAAATCTAATCTTTTTCATCATTTCTTTCTTTATCTGTTGTTTGATTTCAGAATTCACATGTTTACTTTCAATTTTGAACAGAACCCTAAATTATGAATCGTTTTTATGATGATGTTGAAATTTTTTTGGGGTTTTAGAGAAGGTTTTCCACTGTAGTTGGTTGGTTATCATATCGATGGATTCATGTAATAAACTCAATGGGAAAAGGACGCTGACTAGTATCATGTTTTTTAAGCATCTCAGTATCTATAATTTCTTAGGTCCAGTACTTTTTACTTCACATGTTATGTTAGAACTTGCATTAAGGAACTCGTTTTGTTTCCATGTTCAGAGACATGTAAGTTTCTGTCGTATTATGTAACATAGATCATGTGGTTTGAAAATTCAAAGTCTGATAACTGATGCTGAAATAGAACCCTCAATACTGATTCCGAAATTATAAAAATAAAAAATAAAAAATAAAAATTGAAAGAAACAACCCATTTGTTCAAATGATTGAAAACGACACGTTCACTTGTGATCTTATCATGAACAAAAGGTTTTGCATTTATGTAAGAATTAAATTTGTTCAGCAATCCGGAATGTGATACTTGATTTAATCATAGTTAAATGAATTGTTCTGGTCCAGTTGACACACATCCTGGAAAAGATTGGTTCA
The DNA here is from genome assembly GCA_003290165.1 of Berberis thunbergii. Taxonomy (NCBI): domain Eukaryota; kingdom Viridiplantae; phylum Streptophyta; class Magnoliopsida; order Ranunculales; family Berberidaceae; genus Berberis; species Berberis thunbergii. The sequence continues at coordinate 36,012 of QNQO01007551.1, forward strand.
CTTCTTAACTAATTTTTTTTTCCTTGACCTTATCTTATCAAAGCTAGGCACCTCTCTCAAGATTTCCATAAGTTAAACTCATCATTTCGAATAGTGTACAACATGATGTTATTAAAAACTAGAAGCAAATACTTTTTTACATCTGGATACAAAACCATTGAAACTCATCCCTTAATGGATTAGTATAAGTCAAAGCTCTAGGGATTTTGATCTTTACAGAAATGTACTTACTAGTAAATGCCTAAGCATGAATATTAATTGAAATCAGGATGAATCTATATTTTTGGTTATTTAGCAAGCAAAAGCAGATGTACTTAACCCATTGAAAATGTGCTATACATTATTGATTATGTGATCAACAAGCAAGCCTATTGTCTTATGTTGTAAAATGTTTTTGAGAAGAAATGTTTTTCACCATATTATTTATGAATGTGTTTGTTTGTTGCAAATAGCTCATAGTATTTCCCTTCATGTTAGTTATCAAGGTACAACATTCACATATTGGAGTACAAGCAATGAGGTCATAGGTCCAATCCCAGCTAATCAGCAAGGTATGAACCTATCATGTAACTCATTTTGAATATATTGACAAAGAGTTTACATGTATTAGTAGTTGATGTAATGCAAACATACATTTGAATCTTTGCCATGAAACACTTTTGCAAATTATTCATATACTTGTCATCTTGTTGATGTTATTGCATTTGATACATGAAACTATGCAAGTGCTTGGAGGTCTTAACTCCTAAACTGCTTTATAGAAAATGGCAGGTTCCGAAATCTTTAATCTACTAAAAGATAAACCTCTTGCTTCTATAAGCAACAGAAGAAAGAGATAAAGCATTTGTACGAATGTGGTTCACATTTTTCTTAGGTGAGTTTCGCTTCTAAAAAGAAGAAAGTCATTTAATAACTATTTATTACTTAAACTTAGATAAAAAAAATTGAGTTAAACAACGTTGCCACATATTTGATTAAGATATCATATGTGAGTCAAAATTTATGTATTAACACATTAAATTTTGATTAAGCAAATTGAAATGTGCATATATTTATAGCAGTTTTCAAAATTACCATTTCGTGTATACTGTCTAGAACGTCCTCTAGAACACCCTGAAGGTAATATTTGGTAAAACTTAAGTAAGAATGACAATTAAATTAAATTCGCATGTTATTTGCTTTAATTTGTCATTTAGCAAAATTTGAAAAAAAAAATTTCAAATATACTGACATTGTTAATTGGAGAATTTAAGAAAATCATGTGCGAATACGTTTGATTGCAAATTATGGAGGAATATTATGAATGCCAAAGAATCTTTCCAGAAAATATCACCTTTGAAATAGGGGATAATGAGGACAAATGGAGGACCGGTAGTCCACTAAAAGAGCTGCATCCACAGATCTTTAATATTGGCAATTACAAACACGGTTATGTGATTTTTTCAGTCACATCCGAACCTGTTTGGGCTGGATTGTTCGTTTGAGAAAAGAAATATACACATGGGAAATCGATCAATTACCCCTCATTGGCAACCATCTTGAAACAGTACATCACCATGAAGGACATGATGGCAGAACCAAGCAGGGGGGTTCACAGCCAGATCTTTCTACCATGACATATGTGGTTTCACTAAAACAACAGATCCGACTAGCAATAAAAATATTTGGGTTACTAACGTCCCTCCTCATAATTGTTTCTTCATATGGATGATTCTCTATGGGAAGACACCAACAAGAGACAATTTGATTAAGAACGGCATGTGGCTAGATGAACAATGTATGATGTCAACAAGGAGAAGGAAATGATACATGCTCTTCTTGTGAAGTGGTCATAGGAACGTGGAAGTTCATGTGGGAGTTCAAAAATTAGAAGCATGAGTCGGGTGTACTAAATTCAGTGGTGTCTGGTTATGGAAAAAAATCTCACGCAGTTATATGGATTGTTTGGTGAAAGAACCGCTAGAATCTTCCGGGAGAAATTCAGAACTACACTACAGTTAATATTTTGCAATCCAAATCGATTATATGGCACTGGGAGCAATTGGGTGTCTTTTGTTTTAGATTTGGATTGTGTTCTTTGTTTCCATGATCCTCCATGAAACTCTCAGACAAGAGATATAAAACACGAAATTTAAATAATTATATGAAATAAAATAAAAGACGTTCAATTGGTGATGGCTACACACAGGATCCCTTGCATAGGGTCGGACCTAATTCAAGTACATATTTTAAAGTTATAAATTAAAAAATTAAAAAAATCTCTCAAATCATCCAATAAAAATATAGTAGAAATAAAGACCAAGATTAGTGAATCATTTTTTCTTGTGTTTTCGTCAAGGATGTACAGACTCGGACTCGGACACGGATACGACACGACGACTCGATAATTTTCAAAAAAATAGGACTCGACGACTCGGCGATACGGTCAAACTTAATTTTTTAATATTTTTTTTGTAACTCATCATCATCTTCATCAAATCCCATTCCCGAGATTTTCGGGGTTGGCTACATGGATTTTGGTCATCCAAGCAATGCGATCTTCCCACAGTTCCTCACCTAATCCAAGCTCAATGATATCTTTATTCACCGTCTTCATCCAAGTTTTCACCGGTTGTTCCCTCCGTCTACACCCTCCATTAACTTGCCAATCTAAACATTTTCTAATTGGCGCCGTGCTTGGTCGCCTCCGCACATGACCAAACCAAGTTAAACGTCTTTCTCTAATTTTTTCCTCTATGGGCGCTACACCTAAGTATTTCCTAATTCTTTCATTTCTAATTTATCCTTGCGAGTTTTACCACACATCCACCTTAACATACGCATTTCTGTTACTGCCATCCTATGCGTATGTTGTCCCGTAGTGGCCCAACATTCTGAACCGTATAGCATGGCTGGTCGAACAATTGTCTTATAGCATTTCCCTTTTAGCCTTGCAGGCATCCTTCTATCGCATAATACTCCTGACGCCATTCGCCATTTCAACTAACCAGCTTTAATCATGTGGTCTACATCTGCTCCAATAGCCCCATTCTTTTGAATTATAGACCCTAGATATCGAAAAGCCTCACACTCCGGGACCTCGACACCTTCGATCTCAATTGCATTACTTCTCCCTCTTGGTTCACACCCAAAGTTGCACACTAGATACTCCGTCTTCGAACGGCTAATTCTAAACCTTTACTCTCTAAAGCCTCCTGCCACTTAACTAATTTCTGACCTAAACCTGCACTAGTCTCATCCATTAAGACAATATCATCTGCAAATAACATGCACCAAGGTAAATCTTCTTGCAGATGTCTCGTCAACTCATCCATGACCAAAGCAAAGAGATATGGACTTAACGCCGACCCTTGATGTAGTCCTACTGTCACTGGAAATTCACTAGACATCTCACCTACTGAGCGAACACTTGTTACAACCCCTTCATACACATCCTTAATGATATCGACATAACACTAAGACACTTTCTTCCTTTCAAGCACCCACCAAATTAACTCCCTGGGGACCCTATCATATGCTTTCTCCAGATCAATAAAAACCATATGCAAACTTTTACGTGCCTCTTGATATTTTTCTACCGTTTGCCTAAGCAGGAAGATGACCTCCGTAGTAGACCTACCTGGCATAAATCCAAATTGATTCTCCGAAATCGTGGTTAAACTCCTAAGTCTTTGTAACTCATATGAACATAAAATCATAAATAATACTATTAAACAATCCAAACATATCAATAAAACATTCAAATTCATTCATTCAAAATTACAAATGCATAATAAAGTCAAGCTCAAGTAATAAGCAATATAATTTTATTAACTTGATAATGTAAAATGTAAATTGATAATTTCAAAAACTCACCAGTGAGGCAGCTACATCTCTTCTTCTTCATTAACTGGCGGATTAACTAGAGCTCTACAAGTAAAAAAACAACATTAATCTACACAAGCATTCACCAATGACCAGACATCACAGAAATTTCATGACATGAATGACACTGGCATCACTTCGCCATGCATCATGACTCATTGCAACAAATACAAGGAGAATATAACATCCTAGGATGCTAGGAGCTCAAACCACATAGCTCCTTCACATGATACAGGAAGCTCGACTACATATTTTCAATCTAGCGAGCTGATGATATTTCTATAGAGGTATTTACATCTTCCTCTTACCAGTACACCACAGTGTTTGGGTGATTTGCGATGATAATAACTTCAATATTTTAACCAAACAGGGTTTACAGGGATAGTAGCTTTTTCCTCGAACAACAATGTCAATCTTTATGCTCATCACAAGACATTGACAGAATGAAACAAAAAAAAAACACACAGAGAGCAGAAATCGCAGAAAAAAAAAGGAAGGAAGAAGCAAAATAGAGAATGAAGAAGCAAAACAAAACAGAGACATAGATCAGAGAAAAAGGAAGAAGGAGAAGGAAGAAGCAAAGCAAAACAGAGAAGAAGGAAGAAACAAAACTAAAATTACTTACAGAGATGAGAGATCAGCAGGCAGATCGATCCTTCCTCCTTCTCCCTCTTCCCCCCTTCTCTTCTCCTTCCCTGTTCTTCCCCTCAAACAGATCAAAGGGTTCGATCGATCGAAAGGGATTCGACTGTTTCTCTCACGTTCCTCTTCTTCTCTTCTCCTTCCATTCTCTTCCCCTCAAACAAATCAAAGGGTTCGATATCGATCGATCCATTGATCGAAAATGGGTTCGATTGTTTCTCTCTGTTAGCGCTAGGGTTCGACTGTTTTTTCTCCCCTTTCCTCCTCCTCTTCTTCTTCCCTCCTTTTCTACTTCTTTCGTTTCTCTCTGCTAGCGCTAGGGTTTGAGTTTCTCCCTTCAGATCTGCAATCGGGAGAAGAAAATAATAAATGGGTCAGTATGGACCGTGTCTGGCAGAGTCTGGATCGAGTCTGGACCGTATTCGGACCGTATCCAAGTCGTGTCCAAACCAGTCAGCAAATTTTGATCGTTGACCCGTGTCCAATACGTGTCCAACGTGTGTCGGGCACAAATCCTTGTCCGACACGCATTTGACGCGTGATACGGAAGTTTTTCGGAGAGTCGGTGCATCCTTGGTTTTCGTACATGTTAAAAACCTAACTGTAAAATCTTATTGTAAAGAGTTTAATAATTAAAGAGTCCTAATTACCAAGCAAACTCATTTTCTGAATTACAGACAATTTACTGTAGATAGATAGTTTCTGTTGGAAAAAATAGAATCATCGACTAATAATTTAAAAATTCTATTTGTGGTAGACCTTGTTATACCCTTCATTCATCGCCTTTGTAGATGTCTTATTATGAGACATAGTTTCTGTCATACTATTAGGAGTTTGGGACATCTCTTCTGCATCATAGATTCTGAAGGACGGGTTGTCATTTCATTAGTCAGATGGCATCTAATTGGTATAAAGATAGGAGTTCTTTAAAAGGTCTCTGGCTTTGGATAAGAGTGTTATTTGCAGGCATTTGGGGGATTGTGGAAGGAGAGAAATAGCAGAAGTTTTAAACGCAAGGATAAAAACAGCCATGGCCTTTGCAATGAGATCAAAGCTCTTGTCTGGCACTGGGGAAATGTTTGGGGGTCATTCAGAATATATAAGTTTATGTTTGTATGTTTGATTGGTAAAGTTTGTTCCTTTGTAATTGAGCTCTTTGATCTGTTGTTTTTATGTAGCCTGTGACCTTCTCAGCCACCAGGCACTTTTCTTTTTTATCATTATTATATTGCTCTGTTTGATTGATCCAAAAAAAAATTCATTTCATTAGTTGGATGTAATTTTTCTTTCTTCCAAAAGGTTCGGATAGGATGTACAGTCTTTTCTTGGTAATGCCTATTTTAAATCCATATCCTTGTTGCTAGCATTTATAGTGATCCAATTGTTTCTAATAGTTTGTCTGGCATCAATCTCAATTGTGTTCTAGCTTCTCTGATGGAGAGGATGACGCTCAATTTTGATGCCTGTAGATGTTGAAAGTGACAAGAAGCGAACATCTAATAACAGTGCAAGCTTCGTTGGTGATTCATGCTCAGAAAAGAAACCGAAGTGGAGGAAGATGAAATATTGAAGAAGTTCAGATTGTTTAAGAAATGCGATACTGTGAATTTTCGACCACTACTATGCCACCATTACAAGCTCTAATTCGCATCAGGTGCCTTGAATTCTAAAGTTTGGTACAGTTGTCATTTGTTTATTCTTTTATTCATATTACCTTACTTTTCCTGTTCTTTTCTTATGAAAGGTTTCAATGAACTGGACAAAGACAATTCAGCACAAAAAGATGATCCTTGAGAAGGGTTTGCATGGTAAGTCATCTTCAATTATGCTGGCCTTGCTTTCAGTTTGGGTCCTTATCGTGCAAATCTCACATTGATAAGTGCGTATTGAACTTTTGTCTTTTGGACCGATAGTCAACCATGCAAGTACACTGATGCATTAGTTGAGTGTAGGCATAAAAATGTGGACATTTATCTTTCACACTAGGGAAGTCTATATATGTGTATGATTTTGTTTATATTTAGTTATTTTTGGTGGAAATCTACCTTTTCTGATCGTCACATTAGATCGAATACCAACCTCATCATCGTATATCTGTTTCAGTGATCATCCATCGAATAGGATGCTGGAAAATACATCATGGTTGGAAGAAAGTGTTCAATCCAATGATCTCGTAGTAGTAATTGATTAAGAGTGCAATTGCAAATCTTCCAAACACTAAATCAGTCTGTATCACTGTATGTGATAAATTATTTTGCACTTATCATATTTGTAATGAGTGTACTGCATTTGTTGCGTATAGCTGATCTTCTTTCCTTTCTTTTAGTTATCAAGGTCAGCAGCTTAAGAGGCTGCAGATTCAATCCCAATGTGTATGAGGTACGTGCACCATATGACTGACTTTTTCAACACGATACCCAAGAGGTGATCTCTGGTGTATGGAAAGGCAATGGACTTGTGGAACAAGCTTAGCATGACATTGAAGAAAGATTTGAAATATTTTGAGTTTATTAGTTTCTTTTTTTTGTTCTTTATTGAATTTTATCTTTTTATTGCCGTGAATCAAATTCAATTTCTCTTATTTTCTATATAATTATGGATACTGTAATGAAGATCAAGTTTGCATTACTGGCTGCATTAGATGGTATTTTGTACAAAATTTCACTTGTATCATTATGGCTCCATGTTAGCTGTGGCTGTAAGCCTGTCACGGAACAATGGAAATTTCATTGGAATTAATTAATTAATTAATTTGTTTTTTCTTTCTTTCTGAGTGACTTGGTATGGTAAGAGTATATGATGAGGTTGGAAACGTCCACGGCATTTGTGCTTACAATTGGACATTGGTTGCTTGAGACCATCTTCAGTTGAGATCATCAAAAACATCATTGAGTTGTAACACGTCCATGAACTATAAGCAATTTATTTCTTTGTTTTGGGGATCAGATGGCCATGCAGATAATGGTTGTTCATGCTGGTTGAATGTCCATGGCATTTTGGAGGGACGAAATATGTGTGGGGAATATGAACTGATAAGAGACATGAAATTAGGGTTGAAAACCGAACCGTCGGTTCGATTTTTCACATAAACCGTGATTCAAAAATTTCAAACTGAAACCGAATCGATCATTAACAAAATCGAACCAAAATCAAACCGATTTTAATTTATCCAAGCCGTAATGGAATCGACTGAAATCGAAATAAAACTTAACCGACCAACTATTTTAAACATATAATATTATTTTTATATAAAATATATTATTTATTATATATATTTCGTCGGTTAAAATCACATAAACACCAAAAATTTAACCAACCACTTCGGTTTTGAATTTTTTTTAAAATCGAAATTGAACTAAACCGAATCAATCGGTTCAGTCTATTTAGTTAATTTGGTCCATTTTTTATTCAGCCCTACATGAAACACCCGGATGGTTTCACCCTAAAGCCAAATTTCATGTTTGGGGTATATAATAGTGCGCCCAAACCAATAGTACTTTCTGCCAACCGCAGCCACCATCACAATTACTATCACCTTCAACCACCATCAAATTTGCTAATGACTACCAAGTCTAAAATGTCAAAAGTTAAACAGAGAGCTAATTATTTTGGTAAATAAAAAACGTACCAATCATATAAGGATGAATCTCTCTTCCTTTTCATAAATAAATTGTGGGGGGTTTTATTCTAAATGATCAACTAGGACACAGTCTTGCTTTAAGATTCTATTTGAGGAAATTATGTGGTTAATGATGCACCACGTGAACTATGGGTGTACACATGATTTGTTTGGTGCTACGTTGAGCCACTAGCATTACCTTTCAATCATCTCCGTTTGTGGCAAAGATTTAATGAGAACAATAGTGACTAAAACGGGTGTTACGGCTTTAATCGTGGTTAGAGGTAGTGAGGGGAGACTGGTTGTTGGCTTTTAGGCAATTAGATGAATGAATTTGCGCATTTACCACATAAGTAAGATAAATGTTTAACATTGTTCATCATTTCTTTGTTTGCATTTCGGATTTAACTTGCTTAGTCTCAAATTTCAACAAAACTCATTGTACAATGGAAAACTTTAAAACTCAGTGATACCATCCGCAACAAGTGCACTCGTATATATTAATTAATTTATTTTTGCAGCGTTAGTGTTGAGGAAAGGGTGAAATTGTGTAAGTCTTGTAATGGCAAAGAAGTCATACCCTAAAAATGTATAAATGGGAGACAAACGTGAAATGTGTTGGGATGTTCTCATGGAGTGTTTTTTTTTGTTAGGGATGTGGTTTTTTTTTTTTTTTTTTTTTTTTTTTTTTTTTTTTTAATGAAGTGTGAATAATAGTCTGCACATACACTTAGACATAAGATATGACTCGAAAAATATGGTGGCTTCTGATGAGCTATTAAGGTTGAAGATGATAGATGGTAAAATTTTAGGCCTTCATCAAGTGACCTAAGTTTTATTTTAAGACTGTTTATTGAACTATGCTCATAATTTAAATGTTAAAAAATAATGTATTGTCTTCTTAGTCTCACCCAACATAAACTCAACAAATTTTAAAGTTTGGCAGTGATGGTGATATATAGTGGTGATCTGTTGACTCGAAGATAGGGGTGTTTGTGTACACCTTTGAATCAACATTATGTCTGGTTATTAAAAAAAAATGTAATTATACGTTTAACAACAAACTCTAGTTAGAGGTGCCTCTACATACCATCACAGGCTAGCAAAAGTTTGAATGAAAAACATTTACCCCTAGTTAGAGGTTACTTCTTAATAAGAGGTTATATGAAATTTGTTTTCATTAAGAAGTATGAAGGTTGACACACCAAAGGGTCAAAGTTTTGATTCAAAAGTATGCTTCTAATTAGAAGCGTCCCCTAAAATTTAATGAGGGTTTGCGGGTGGCGGTGACCCTAGGTGGTGCTTGATTGTGGTTGCAACAAGAATGGAGAATGTTAGTGACAGTGGTTGCCTGGTGGATGTGATGCGGTGGCCTGTGATGAATTGAGGTGGACTGGGTGGCGGTGGCTATTCAATTGATTTTAAATAAGTTGCCTTAGTAAGCTGACCTTATTTATTTTCCTACTTTTTCCTTTCAAGAAATGCTTGGCAGCACAAAACGCACTGTATTTCCCATGCAAAACTAGAGAGACAAGTGTGGAACTAACACTCCACAGCCACACTATAAAAACATCCAACCATGTAATCCCCAACCATAGAGAGAATCGCCAATCATTTCTTCTCTAGCAGTGGCAAATGTCGAGAGAGAATAGCAAATTGAGAAAGGGAAGGTTTTCTTGAACCTTAGAACATTGTTTTCTTGAATTCCTCGAGACCAAAAGAAACTGATTGAATTCTAATTTGGTCAATTATGCAAAAAGATACGGTAGGGTAGTTCTATTAAATACTCGATTTTGGGTTATGAATTATTTTACTACTAATAGTAAATTAGTAATAGTTTGTTGGTTATCGTACCAATGGACACATGTAAACTTGAATATTTGAGCATTTGTTGCCCTAACTTTTTTCCTTAGATAACGTCAAATTTCATGTTACAATATGCATTAACGACGGAACTCGTTTTGTTTCCTTGTTTAGATACACATAAACTTTGTCGTATAATTATGTAAGATAGATCGTGTTTGTTAAAATGCATATTTTGAGGTCTGCTAAAATGATACTGAATAGAACCCTGAATACTGAATTTTAAATTCAAAAAAAAAATTTGTTATTCAAATGATTGAAAATCGTAATCTCTACCATTAATTTATTAGTTCACTTGCCTCTGTTTTCTCACGTTAGACATCCTTCTTCTTACCTATCCATGGTATCAATTACCTATTCAAGATATAAATAGTGCAATTGTGCCCATGAACAAAAGGTTTTGCAGTTATGTTAAAATTAGTTCTGATGATACAACAAAATGGACCGATTATTACGACCGTAGACGCGGCATAAAGTCTCATCATGAGAATACATCGTCCGATCCATTGGGCCAGCTCATAAAGCCCAAAAGGATGGAAAACAATTATAGAGGCCCGAGATATGCCCATTTCTAAGGAAGCATAGGCGGGCATCGAATCCAGGCCCACACAAATCAAAGCCCAAATCCAAGTCCGTCACACGTTCTCTCATTAAGAAGAAGAACGTTGCACCAAGAAAGAGTCGTGGAGGGACCTACGCCTCCACGAACGCATCTCCATTGAGGAGACTGTTACAGAAGCATTTCATTCCATTGCGCCTCACATGCTTAAGTCACACAGAGAGTTAATTACGGTCATTATAAAAAGTAAAGAAAACATTCAACAAAGGTATGTTGCTTTAACTGAGTTTTTTCTCCAAATTTACTTTCTTCTTCCAATAGAGTTACTAACTTAAGCATCGGAGTGCCTTCAGCCACCAAAAAGGTGGTCTTTGGCAGTCTAACAGTAGTTTTGCAGGTCAAACGCACAGAAGGACGATTTTTTTTACGCAACAGTTTGGTGCAGACCATGGGGAACGACGAGTTTCCTTTTTTTCTCATGAAAATGAGATTCAATGACAAAGCTCACACAACTTGACAGAAGATCAATGGAGTACTCCACAAATCTTCGGTCTGACAATGACAGATGCAACATGCTGCCCAATACTGATCCAAAGACAACCATCGAGACAATTATACCTACCGGCAAAGAACTCCAGCAGGTAACAATTGAAACATCTCTGACGTCATGGGGAATCCCCTTGGATCCCTGAGTGAAGACGCTTATGGCTCAGATGTAAAGCGTGATCGAAATGATAGAAAATAGGATCATCCAGACCTTACAAAGCAGTAGCTTTCAAGAAGAAATCACACAGCTTAAGAAACATCAAGCTAACAACAGCTCCCAATGCAAGCATGGAACGCCCAAATATAAAAGAACACTCTCGGCTTTAACAGCAAGTCAAAGCGAGATCCTTGTGTTGATGGCGAGAAGAGAAGATGTCAAATGGCTGCCAAAGATGAGAGAAAATTCGGAGAAGTAGAACAAGGGCAGACATTGTCTCTTCCACAATGACTACGGCCACGATACTGAATATTGTCGCATTCTAAGAGACGAGATCAAACTCCATATCAAACAGAGACGACTCAAGGAGTTTTTCAAACTCAAGAATGAAGCAGTCGTTTCAAAGGAGCAAGCGAAAGAAACAATCTACGTCTTGCATGACACAGGAGAAGAAAATGAGCAATCCAACCGATCTAGAAAGCGCATAGTCAAGATAGTTTTATACAACTCGGAAGGCATCGCATTGGAAAATGTGATAAATTTCAGTTTTGAAGCCTCCAATAATGAAGTCGAGTACGAAGCTGTGATAGCAGGACTACAATTAGCAAAACACCTGGGAATAAGAGACATTAACATATTTACGGATCCATGCTATTGGTCAATCAACTAAGTTGCAAGTTTCAAATGAAAGACGCTCGAATAAAAGCCTACCACAGAGAATCATAGAATTACTAGAAGGTTTCCGAAATGCCACCATCCCACAATGTGTATGAGCAGAAAACAAAATAGCAGACGAGCTAGCTAAAGAGGCATCAACAACAAAGGATAATGGCAATCCACTCGTTATGATGCAAGGTAGCTCTACATTGGAAAATCAGTCGGAAGAAGCATGCGCCGTAAACCAAGGTGTTAATTGGATGACTCTAATTCTGGCATACATTTTAAACGGAGAACTCCCAACAGAAAAGATGGAAGCCATGAATTTACGGAATCGGGCAACTAGATATACAATGATAAATTGTACAGGAGGACTGCCATGAACTCGTTGTTGAAATGCCTTACACTAGAATTATAATAAATATCAAAGAATCTTTCTATGACTGCCTTTAAAGTAAGGGATGGTGAAAACATATTATTATGGAAGCACAAATATCAGAAACCATGCGAGATTTACTAGCAGCAAAAATTCTCCGTTCCTCATAGGATATTTCGTTAAGGAACCTTATTCTCAAAAAAGGTTTGCAATTGGTATTGGTCCAGTAGGGCCACTCTCCCATCATCCTCCCTAAGGCTTCAATTCATCTTTCAATATTTTTCCATGTCGACCCACATCAGTTCTTTTTCATCTTTCTCCTTGAATTTCTTCCACTTTCTTTTCATTCATCTCAACCTCAACCTCATCCATTTCCATTCCTTCATTTTTCTTTTCCTCATTCCTTTTCCTTCGTCATTGCTTTCTTCCTAGGGTGAAAGTTGGTCGGGTTAGATTGGTTGGTAAGGAATGGCAACGGGGCGGATTGAGGCAGATTTAGACAAATTCATCCTCGCCCCGCTGGGGATCACGGATATCCAAATCCGCCTCGAATATCCATTTACCATATTTTGTAAAAACCATCCCCGAACTGGATGAATACCCAAATACCCAGAGAAAAAAAAACAGATTCTCAAATATCAAAACAATAACCAACAGATTCTCATATAATAAAAAAAGTTAAAAAACAGATTATAATATATCGAATCACACCACCATTGCGTAAAAAAATAGATTATAACAGATTATAAAATAAAAAACAGATTATAACAAATTTGGTTTTTGTGAGATCATACAGAAATTACAAAAAATTCCAGAAATTACAAACCATACAAAAATTAACAAAAAAATTACAACAAATTCAAAAAAATCGATCTAAAAAATTCGATCTCTGAGATCAGATCTTGATCTCAAATTAGATTTGATCAGATCTCAGATCATGAAATCTGATCAGATCTTGATCTTTTTCAGATCAGATTTGATCTCAGTCTCAGATCTGATCTTGATCTTGATTTCTGATGGGGGAGAGGAAGAAACCATTTGTCTTTCGATCTTGATCTCTGATGGGGGAGAAGAAGAAACCCTTTTGATCTTGATCTCTGTGAGGGAGATCGCGGCGTGAGGGGAGCAGAGAGGATCTTGCGGTGTGAGGGAGCAGGGAGGCAGATCGTGGCGTGAGGGGAGCAGGGCGGATCTCGGCATCTCGTGGCGTGAGGGGAGTAGGGAGGATCTAGCGGCGTGAGGGAGCAGGGAGAGATATCGCGGCGTGAGGGAGGGAGAGAGATCGCTCTGTGAGAGGGAGAGCTTGGTGAGGGAGGAGCGATTGTATTTGTGAAAAACAAGAGTTAATCCCTTTATATAGATGAATGATACTTTTGTAAATTCGTTGGTTAAACGGATATCCGCGGGGCTTGCGGGGCAGATATGGCTAAAACCGTATCCGCCTTGAATAGTAAACGGATATTTTTTGGATACCCGAAACCACTCGAAAACTCATTCAGCCTTATCTAAATCCTCCCCATACGGATTGGGTGGGGCGGATATCCGTAAAAATCCGGCCCACTGCCAACCCTAGGGTCGGTACATAACCAAGGATGCATGGACATGGACACGGACACGCGCGCCATGTCGGACATGGATACGACACGCCAACTCAACACTTTTCCAAAACTAGGACTTGGAGACATGTTGATATGTCGTACTATTTTTTTAATGTCATATAAAAACATAAACAATAATCCACTAAATTGTCTTCATTTTTGTTGTTAAGTAAAAAAAAACATGAAGAAGAAAAAACGTAGGGAAGATGAGATGCAAAGGCAGAGAAGAAGACTTTGTTGTAAGAAAAATAAATTATAGAAAAAATATAGTAGAGAAGAAATAGAGGAGAGGAAAAGTAAATGACACAAGAAGGAGGAGCATAGACTAAGAACTAAGAAGAAACATATACTATCTCAATGCTTTAGTAGCTCTTTGCACTATTTATCTTGAACTTTAATTGAAAGAGTCATTCACTTCAGATGGATTAACAATCATTAAATTAGATAATTATTTGCACTCATTTAAAATAAAAAATAAAACGAAATCGGTTGCCGAGTCTTGATTGTGTCATGACCATGTTCCAGGTGTATCGAAGGCGTGTCCGACACATTGCCACATTGACCATGTGTTTAACACCCGCCGACACTTTGGCCACGTGTCTGACACATGTTGGAGACGCGTTGAGCGAGTGTAGGTGTTGGATAAGTATTGGATATGACACATGCTGGAGGCGCGTTGAGCGAGTGTAGGTATTGGATAAGTATTGGATATGGATAAGATAAATTTTTCAAAGAGTCTGTGCTTCCTTGTACATAACACTAACCCAATCAAACGTTGGTAAACCTCAATCCTGACACTATGGCCCAATACATGGTTGCAAAATGGTGTTGATTAGGTGGCTGGAGATCTACTTAATATTCCCTATAAGATCCATTTGTCTAGAGAATAAAATTTTATAGTTGCCTTTAATAAACCCTATTTATCACTGACAAAATGAAATTTAGATTTGGAAGAAAATTGTATGATAATATATGCTTGTGTTCTCACTCCACCCTCCCCATGTCAAACACTGAGACAGATATCAATGTATTGTTACATAACCTGATCTTAGTGCAAATAAAACTGATTTTTACAAGATAAAAACACTTCACATGAGTGAGATTTTAGATCAAGCCAAGATAAAGATACCGTCCGCGATGGGATTTATATTGAGGCAGAATGCAAATGGGATTGCATATAGTACATAACTACTCCAACTGTGAATGAATTGTATGCCAAATCAATGATCAAAACACATCTCTTCCTCCGTGGTGATTTGGTTACCTTCCTTAATGGTGCTTTGGAAGTAAAATATTACTTGATTTGGTGATTTTGGGCATGTTATTGCATTTATTCACCGACGTTGTTGAAGATATTCAAACTTACGGCTCATTAGTCATGTGGTAATCAAGGAAATAACAATCCTATTGAGAGTGAAATTTTTCTTGTTGAATTTGTTCCCTATAGAATAAGGGACCTCCTTCACAAATTTAAATTTCGAATTATGGATGATTCTCGGTTGCATATTGAGCAGGGTTTAAATAATGTATGAGGTGCACACGTCAAAATGCAGCACAGTGCGAGCAAGCAAAACACGTCAAAAACTCATAATACCACCATGTCCCATATACCAGGAACATTGTCATGTTTTCTTGGTATATGAGATATTCTGGTATTAACACCCCTAACGAAAAAAATGCAAAAGTTGCAGAAATGCTAGAAAACGTGTTTTGAGTGCTACTACTAGACTGAAAGAGTGAATGGGTAAGAAATCCCTTGTCTTATGAAAACCAAACTTCTGCACCCCTTTCCAGCTGCCTAACCCATTGATCTTTCCTCGATGTATACAAAAATTAGAAGCATGTAGTTGTTGAATTAGCTGTTAAGACGGACTTTGCCCCATGATGCCCGATTACACGGGATGTAGGGGATGGTTAGAGGTGTTGTCTAATTCTAGGATGTGTTCTCCTTGTAGTGCCGTTGATTTCCTTCTGTGGTGACAGGGCTACCCCAAGCAAGATAGGCTCGGGCGAATGGCTTAAATTCATACTCATTCTATATGCATACACCAAGATACCATGCATGACAGGGCTAGGCCTGCAATCTTTCTGCTTGCTTCGTCGTTGTGAAATAATCTTGTGTTACGCTTCTGGACATAAATTCTTTATCACTATTAATCCCAATAACAGTTATTAGTAACTATTTATTTGATACTTAACTTCATCAATACCTTTTTTGTGCAAAAAGTTCTTTGATCGACACACAGACTAAGTCATAGGAACTGGCAAAACAATTACATAACATTATAAAACTATTAATAATATGTATAACACAAAGGTTCACAGTTATATGGTATGTTCTGTTTTATTACATCTACAAAAACTAAGCTTTTAACTGATTTGTTTATGCAGGCATGCAGCATATATTTTTTCCTATTTTGTTAACAAGTATAATCATAAAAACAAAACAAAAAGAAAAGCACGATGAATGGATCATTCAGCTCCCCAAAAGCTCATCTGACCCCAAGGTGGTAATCCTGTTAAAGCTGTCACAATCATTAAAATTGTCTTTGATCTGGGAGCATCCATAAGTTTTAAATTCTATTTTGTTCATCATTCCACTGTATGCATAACGAAACAATATCCGTCACTTTGACTTGATCTCGTAGATTTATGTGCTTCCTAGGCTGATAGGAGATGCTTGATTAATTTTTTTGCTAAATATTTCTATGATACTTGAATGAACTTTCTTTGATATGCACTTTTTGTCCCTTTTTGTGAAGAATTTGAGATGGAAGCATCTTGTTCAGGCAGTAAAAAATATTATGCAGAGGCAAGGGTCTTGGAAGGATTATTTGATATAATTGAGTCCACTATTTCTATCAATGAAATAGGCCCTGCTTATCGCGGACCGGTTGCAATGCTGAACTGGCTGCTGAAATTCTGGCTGAATCACAAGGGTGTACATTCAGTACTGCTTGTGACTCAACTAATGGTGACATGAGGAGTGTATCTTCATCTGAACTATCATCTGATAATGTTTCTGAGGACGTGGTACATTCAGACAAGAACTCCAAAGAATCAAAGCAAAATGAAAATTGCGCTTCAGCTGGTATAGTTTCATGTGTTATTGGCAAAGGGTATTCATGGCCACAACATCAGCGAAATGGTTCATTGGAAACAACAAAAATCGATGAAAATCAACTTGAAGAAGGCAATGGAGGATGAAGTTGAGGGTAAAGATATTGTTGAATTCTACGCCAAGGACTGACTTGAAGCATTAAGAAGATATTGAAGATTTCATGTTTACAATGCTTGGAGATGGTTTTCAGCTTGGCGTGGATGTGATTCAGCAAGTTCTTGGTAATTGTTTTTTTTTTCTTCTTGTTTTTGCACTTTATACTCGTGTTAAATCAATTATGACTTGCAGATAGAGATTTTGTATTGTATCTTATATTTCTTAATTATTTTTGTTGTGCATGGAGTTTCTTGAGTGATTACAAAATTGATGTTGCTTAGCTTCATTTTCTTTTTCAATGATCTTAGGCCTCCATCACTTGTTCTAATTAGATCAAACCATGAGGTCACAGGTTGGATCCCAATCTTTCTCCAACTCCGAGGTGAACATAACTTTTATGATTTTGTTTTTCTTGTATCAATAATTTTACGATATTTTGGTTTATTTAGGAAGAAATTTTTGTTATCCTCGATTCCAATTTTATGCTTATAATAATCTCTATATATAGTACCAGAAAATGGGTTGATCAGCCACTCCAACCCTAGACTTAGACCACCATTGAACCAATTACACTATATATTAGGTTAGGCACCCCAAACTATCTTTCAATTTTGTCACCTGGGAAACATGTCTTATCAAATCCCCTTTTTAGTTTCAAAATTACCTGAAAGTGGGCACTCTCTTTAACGCATATCAAACATGCAAATTTTAGTTTGTGACCAGTGAATTTTAGGGAGGGAGGCTTAGGCTGGTTACCTTAGTAAATCAAAAACCATATCAAATTTGAAAAAGATCCACACCTTCTCTGTTGGCCAGGCTTTCTTAGGGGTTTTGAACCATTTTTAAAGTGAAACTTTTTAGAATTTCATAGCATTCTTAATAAATGCAGAAAACTATTCGGTTTAGGGACATTTTGTCAGCCAACAATTTGAAAAATTATACTAGTCTTATTTTAGAAATGTTTATTTTACTAGTTCTATACTAGTATCAAAATTTTAATTTGGAAATTGTTATTTACAGTTCTATATATACATCACCCTTGTTTGACAATCCACTACCCAAATGTTCGTTCCCACTAATTTCAGTAGCAGAATGTCCAAGGAGACAATAACTATTCTTCGGTTTCAGGCTAGAAGCATGGAGGTGGAGAGTATCGTCCAGGCAGTTCTTGGATGCATCATTGTATCTAAAGCAGTCCTCTTCAACAACAACTCCTTGAGTGTGGCCAACACTGTCAAATAAGTATGCATTGTGTTCGATGTTTTTCATTATTGGATTGAGATCGCTGAGATTTGGATTCCCAATTTGTAGTCCTTGAAGAATTCTAGGAAGATTGGAACTTTAATTACATGAATTTCTGGTTTACCAAATTAACCAGTTGAAAGTTGTGGCGAGTTCTTTTCTAGTGGAGACCGGATCTCTACATTCTTATCTCTACTATGTCTTTGTTAGCCATTTCTTTATATGGGGCACAAATTTCAGTTTCTTTATTGTAATGCGTCCCTTGTACTAAGAGCTAATTAACAAGATGTTCAAAGGCAAAAGTTCTGATGAAGTATTTGTATTGTTTCAATCGATCTATCGTCAGGGGATGTACATTTGTTTATCCATAAAAGTATTCACAGTTTTGCAAAGAGGATGCAAATCATAGTGGTGTACCGAGTATGAGACTTGATTGGTAACAAAATTCAGGTGACACTTTGTTGAAAAGTAGGCCTTCATGGCCAGCTTTCTTATAAATTAAGGCTTTATTACATGATCACCCAATACAATATCAATCATTTTTGGGTTCTCTATGCCGTCTGATTGGGAGCGAACTTATACCCTTGTCGTTGTGCTCCAATATATGCTACAATATGCAAATGTTGTGCTCTAATATAAGAATGTTGCAACTTGCAAGTTTTAATTCAGTGACTCAAATAAAGGATGATTTCATCCATGGAAGTCTACTTCCATCTTTCTATAGGAAGAAGTCATTGGAACATATACTTTCCATCTTACCTTTTGCTGAAGCTATTATTACTCAATTGCTCTCCAAGCTCAAAATACACAGTTATGTTATGTGCAACTAACACTTTGGCAGTGATGCTATATAATAACTTTCAAGTAAGTAATAATATAAAACTGAATTAGTTCTATATGCAAGTAAGTCATAATGGATAGCAAAGATATTGCAGAAGCGATGGCCCTAAGGTATGAAAAGGTTTTAGTGATAACGGATAGCAAAGACATTGCAAAAGCGAGCACTTATCATGGCAACAGAAAGTTACTTGGTAGAATCGTCTAGAACACAAACTAGCATTTTTTCAATGTTTCAAAGCTATCCACATTAGTATAAATATGAATCTTACAGCTCATCGACTAGTTCCATCAGCCATCAGTCTATCCTAATAGTAATAGTGATTTAGAGTTGGGGTGTACTTTGAACCTAAATGGCTTTTACTTTTAATGCAATTTTCATTGATAAAAAAAAAAAAAAATGCAAGTCATAATACACAACCCTTATCAGTAACGAAAACACAAGGAGGTTATTCTCATCAAACTTGTCAACTAGATCAACGACATAACAAATTGAATGTTATTCCAGTCGAGGTCATACCAACGATTTCAAACAGTAGAAATCTAAATGATTCATCTTAGAAATAGAAGGAGCAACAACAGAAAACACTTTGCCGATTGTAATAAGTTTAGAAGAAGAAGAAAACTTTATTGATTGGTGATTTTACAAGAGACCCAAGATTGGTTTATATAGTCTATGCTAAAAGTACATTTAGAAACAAATATAAATCATATCAGCAGGAATAAACCTATAATAGAAGAATATCATGGCAAATATTATGCTAGGATATCTTAACAGAGGCTAGGATATTCTGTTGTGACTTTATTTCCTTCATTCTTTGTCCATTTCCTTCATTATCTAACAAATCGATGTTTATTTCCTTCCTTCTCTAACACTCCCCCTCAAGTTGGAGTGTATGTTGATTACACCCAACTTGCCAAGCAAGAATATGAATTGAGATGACACTAGCGGCTTTTGTGAAAATGTCTGTTGGTTGTGACTTTGTTCGCACGTGCGTTGTTTGGATTGTGTCATCTAGAATCTTTTTGCGAATAAGGTGGCAATCGATCTCGATGTGCTTTGTACGCTTGGGAAACACCGGATTGGAGACGATATGAACTGTTGCTTGATTGTCACAAAAAAGTTGAACCGGTTGAGGATGTGGTATGTTCAAATCTTTGAGAAGATACATGGGCCAAGTAACTTCACAACATGTAGATGCCAAGGAATAGTATTCTGCCTCAGCTGACAATCGTGATATTGTTATTTGCTTTTTGGTTTTCCAAGAGATTGGCGATTGACCAAACATAACACATTACCCAGTAACTGAACGTTTTGTATCTTTGCACTTTGCCCAATCAGCATCACAAAAGCTCACAGTTGACGTGAACTTGTGGTGGAGAAAAGAATACCATGGCCTGGTGTCTGTTTGATATACCTCAAGACCATGTGAGTTGCATTAAGATGAGGTGTTCTTGGTTTGTCCATGAATTGGCTAAGAACATGGACGGGGTGGGCCAAATCAAACCTGGTGATAGTTAAGTAAACCAGTCGGCCAACCAGTGTTCTATATGTGGAAGGATTGCTAAGTAAGTCACATTCATCTCGTGTAAGTTGGGCATTTTGTTCCATGGGAAAATCAGCCGGCTTTGCACCTAGAAATTTGGTATCCTCCAAAATTTCAAAAGCATATTTTCTCTACAAGAGCAAAATCCCTTTAGATGAACATGCCACTTCTAACCCCAAGAAATATTTTAGCTTGCCCATGTCTTTGAGTTTGAATTTTCCAGCTAAGAATTGCTTGGTTGCCTCAATGTGTTTCAAATTGTTGCCTTATACCAAAACAATCGTGAAACAATCACCTTAGTTTCAGACGAATATGGAATAGAGTGCCTTGGATTGATAGTACCCAACAGATTTTAGGGAGGTGGATAACTTCAAAAACCATTGGCGAGATGTTTGCTTGAGACCGTAAAGGACTTGAGAAGTTTGTAGACACGAGTATCCCCCTTTCATCCGAAATCAGGAGGTAAGGACATGTACACGTCTTTATGGAGATCAGCATGCAAGAAGGCATTGTTGACATCCAGTTGGTGAAGATGTTAGCCTTTGATGGCAGCAACATCAACCAGAAATCGGACAGTCACTATCTTGGCCACTGGTGCAAACGTTTTGCCATAGTCGAGTCATTTTACTTGATTGTAGCCTTTGGCCATGAGGCGGGCTTTGTGACATTCAATCGTGTCATTCTGATGGAGTTTTGTTTTTAATACTCATTTACAACCAATTGGTTTCTTCCCAGGGGACAGTAGCTGAAGGGACCAAGTGTGGTTGGACTCAAGGGCATCTATTTCAACTTTCATGGCCTTCCGCCAGTGCTCAAGCTACATGGCCTGCATAAATGACGTGGGATATTTGACTATAGATAAGTGAGTAGTAAAAGCACGGTGACTATCAGATAATTGAACATAAGAAAAGAATTTGGAAAATGGGGTGATTTGTACCTGGGTGAAAGACCACATTTGTGAGACCCTGTAGTGGGCGGACCTGAGGGTGAGGGTTGAAACCCAATAGACCCGAGAGAGGTTGGACGAAATACAAATGGGGACATAGTCCTACATCGTCTGGGTGCGGAAGGGGATGTGCTACGTATGTGCGAGGTTGGATCCCCATAGTAACAACGCGTTTTAAAGCCGTGCGGGCCGGTTTGGCCCAGAGCGGACAATATTGTTACTGTGCTGATCGGGTCGTTACAACATTGGAGCCGAGAGAGAAGCGGGAGTGAAAGAACATGGAAACGTCCACATGGTAGTTGAGCAGGTGGGATGGAAAGTGCATGGCCTAAAGGGATGAGTAGGTCTTGGTGGGGAGAGGTCTATAGAGGCTGATAGAATAGAGACGAGTGAATTTGGAATCTGTGAGTCAGTTGGTGAGGTGACAATTGGCGTGGAAGGGTTAGGCATGTTGGTTTGCTGATGGTCAGAGGGTGGTAAGCTACTGGGTTCAATGGTAGTCTTTGTTGGTGCATCAGAAAGAACATCGTCAGGAGGAAAAATGGTGGTGGGAAAGGAGGTTGGACTGGGTGGTATTGACGTAGGAGGAGCAACGCAAGCAATGAGGAAAGGGAAGAGTTTTCGTGGAAAATAACATCACGAGACGTAAAAACCTTGCCCAGTTCAAGATCAAAAACTTTGTAAGCTTTTTGCCCGTAAGGGTGCCCAAGAAAAATACATCAAGTGGCCCGAGGGTCAAATTTGGAAGGTCATTGGGCATGTGTAGAGTCAAAACAAAGACAGCCAAACACACACAAATGTGAGTAATTTGGCGTTCATTAGCAAATCATTTCAAAAGGGGTTTTACTAGGGTTGAAACTGAACCGACGGTTTGGTTTTTCACCTAAATCGCGAACCGAACCGATTCTAATTTATGCAAACCGTAACCGAACCGACCGACTATTTTAAACATATTAAATTATTTTATATAAAATATATATTATTTTTACATAAAATATATATTTATTTTTTATATAAAATATATTATTTATTATATATATTCGGTCGGTTCGGTTTTATCAGTTAAAATCACATAGAAACCGAAAATTGAACACTTCGGTTTTGAATTTTTTAAAACCGAACCGATTGATTCAATTTTGCTCGGTTCGGTCGATTTAATTGGTTTGGTCAGTTTTTTGTTCAACCCTAGGTTTTACCTTGAAAATTGGGGTAGGTGTCTGGTTTATTAAGTATGCAGCAGTGAGGATGACTTCACCCCAAAAACATTTTGAAAAACTTGCTTGGTACAAGAAAGTTTGGGCCATTTGCAACAAATGGCGATGTTTTCTTTTAGCTATCCCATTTTTTTGTGGATTGGCAACACAAATAGTTTGATGATCCATACCCTTTTGAGAATAGAAAGTATGAAGTTTTAACTCTGGGCCATTGTCACTTCGAATTGTTTTGATGGAAGTAGAAAATTGTGTGTGAACAAAATTGATAAAAGAGATTAACAAATCTCGTGTATCAGACTTGTGTTTCATCAAGTAGCTCCAAGTCCATCGTGTGTAATCATCAACGATTGTTAGAAAATAACATGAATCAGTGAGAGAAGGGACGTAATACCCTCCCCAAATGTCAACATGCAATAAGGCAAAATGAGCTATGCTTTTTATTGAACTAATTGGAAATGACAATCGAGTTTGTTTTGCAAGAGGACATATGGTGCAAGATGCAACAAGAAAAGGTAAATGAAGTAATACTTTATTTGAGGGATACCCGAGACGCTTGTGCCAAAGAAGATGAGAGGCAAGCGTTTGGACAGAGTGAATCAAAGATGAAGTAGTTGGGTGGTTGAGGAAGTAGAGTTTGCCCTTCTCATCCCAACCGTCGCCCCCGAACATAGGTTCTGTATGACACAAAAATGATCAAAGAAAGGGGTGAGACAAAGAGATTGATAAACAAGTTTGTTGACAGAAATTAGATTTAATTGAAATGATGGAATGCATAGGACATTCTTAAGGATAAAATTTGGTGAGAATACCATGGTGCCAATGTGAGTGACAATAGCATGAGTACCATTGGGTAACTTCACTGTGCGATTAAATATTGGCTTACAAAAAGTGAGGGCTGTGTGGGATGAAATCATGTGGTCCGTGACACCACTGTCAATGATCCATATCATCGATGCATTAAGCAATTTGATGAAAGAAACTTTACCTGAGATATCAGAGAGGGTAGAGACATTACCCAAGTTAGTCGCCTTCCTCTGAGTGGTTTGAGCATCATGTTTTGTGCTTGATCCATCCACGAAACACAGTTTGTTAATGGCGCTTAACACTATTGTCATGGAAGGTTTCCATGTGCCTTAATTATCTTCACCCAGTGGCTGTGATACGAGGATTGGGTCTGTGATACGAGGATCATGCCAGGTTGGTCTGAGTGGTTCAGATGATATGGATGATTAAGGTTGTCAAAGGGGGTGCATGGCGCCTGATTTGTTCATGGTGTCCTTGGATGATTTTGTCATGCTTATGCTGATGGCGGAATTGGGTTTGTGTTTAGGTCACCAGAATTGCTCTAATACCATAATAAGTTTAGAAGAAAAAAAAAAAAAAACTTTATTGATTGGTGATTTTACAATAGACCCAAGATGAGTTTATTTAGTCTACACTAAAAGTACATTTAGAAACAAATATAAATCATATCAACTAGATAAACCTAGAATACAAGAATATCTTAGAAAATATTATGCTAGGATATCTTGATAAATATTATGCTAGGATATTCTGGTTGTGACTTTATTTCCTTTTTTCTCTGACAAATTGTTGTCTATTTCTTTCCTTCTCTAACAGATAGATGTTATTTCCTTCCTTCTCTAACAAATCGATGTTTATTTCCT
This sequence comes from Berberis thunbergii, assembly GCA_003290165.1. NCBI lineage: Eukaryota > Viridiplantae > Streptophyta > Magnoliopsida > Ranunculales > Berberidaceae > Berberis > Berberis thunbergii. The sequence goes on from QNQO01007551.1 coordinate 60,563, forward strand.
TCCTTTTTAATAGAATCGACTCGAGATGAGCTTAGAAAACATTGGAAACCTCATTAATTTCTCAACCAATTGCTAATGTGCCACTCAAGGTGTTCCGAATGAGCTTCATCATTTCTTGCAGCTCAGGTGTGCACCATAGAGAGACTCAAATTTCTTCTGGAAAAAACATGCCTAAGAGGTGTTTTATTAGTTTGGTGGCACAAGGAGTTTGTCTTTTTCATTGCACTCTTCTTTTCAAATGTCGTGGATAAAACACCTTATATGTGCGCCCACATAGAAACTGCATTACTTTACTAGTGCTTGGTGGTAATTAAAAATCGATACAAATCATAGAAGTGATTGTCGGTGGTGTTGATGATGACAGTAGTTGTAATTATGACATGGTCATGGTGGCGGTGATTGTGGTTGTGGTGATGGTGATTGCAAATGTGGACAATGATACTGGTGGTGATGGCAATGACAATGGTTGTTAAAATGGTGGTGGGGTGGCGACGGTCATGGTGGTTGTGGTGGTGGTGGTGATGGTTGTGCTAGCTACGGTGGTTGCGGGGTGGTAGTAGTGATTATGTTATCGTGATGGTGGTGGTTATGCTATGGTACGTAGTTTGGGAGGTAGTAGTGGTGGCGGGCGACCACAGTTATGGTGCTACTAGTAAAGTTGGTGGTGGTTGTGTATGCTACGGTAGTGGTGATCATGGAGGTGGTGGTGATGATGATAGTGACGGTGGCTATGGTGGTTTTACTGACAATAACAACGGTACTGGTTGTGATGGTTTTGTTATTGTAGTGTCGGCGGCATAGGTGGTGTTAGTGGTGGCTATGAGTTTCAAGGTTTGTATATGGAACACACTGAGCTAAAGAAGTTCATGAAGTGTAGAGGTTGGGTGCAGAAATTTGGTCTCTACACAATAATAGGCATCAAATTCATGGTTGGCGTGTAAGCATATCGAATTTGTATAGGCTAATTGGTACAACCTGAAATACATGGGTGGGTATGTAATTAAGATGGTTTCGGCCATATTTACGGTGTATGAGTTTTGTAGAGTGTGATTGCCATCCATATTTCATTATCCCATGTACAGGTCGAGCAACCCAACCTTCTTATTTTGCTTCTTTCAAACGAGCTTCCATGACCCCATTCAAGCAATACCAGTGGAGAAAACATCACTAGGGCATTTTCACAAATGAAAGTGCGCCCAAAGATTGGTTGAGTGGGAAACCTGTGCTGCAACAACAATAACCGAACATCAAATCTCAAATAACATAGATTGGCCAAAATTTTAATTCCTTGACTAATAAATTGATTAAATTTCTTTAAATAATTGTAATTGGATATGGATGGCCAAATTCGTGAAAAATATTCACGAATAGATGTAAATTGCGAAATTGTGAGATCACAAACTTGACATTGACCCATGATAGTTTAAAGTTGTAAGAAAGTAAATGTTTCAAAGTGAAGCTATTGTAATATTTTCAACAATTTAGAGCTTGCCAAACTATGGATGATGATATGAAGTTCTGAAAATGATTGCATGGAAAAGAAAAAATATTTCTTCCGTAGTTTAATTTTTCTTAGTGCTTAGTTGCAAAATTTGTAATCAACCATCTTTGACAACTCAACCCTTGTCTTGACTAGAAGCCTAAAAATCCTCAATTAGCAAGGTTTTAACCTGAAAGATGGGAAGGCTTGGTTAGGCTCAATAGGTGTAGGGCTGGAATTAGCTTAACTACTTCATAAAACAAACTACGAAAGCTTGAAATTAAGCGTACCCCATCGTTGTTGGAAGAATGAAGAGATCAAACATGTTTGCGAATGAGTTGATATCGTCATAAGATTGTTGAACAAAAGAAAGTGAAATGACATCCTCCTAAGGAAGATAACTCGCCCATTGTACGACCTACCAGGTCGATGGAGTCTCAACAACTTTTATACGTTACAACAACATTTTAGAACCATTTGCATACACTGAATTGAAAACATGTAACCGTTTGATACATACTTGAATTGAATTAAGGTTTAGTTGGTACCCTTGCAAGTATTTCTTTTTCTTTTTTTTGGTCTTTTATCATTTTTGTTGGCAAGTTGAGCATACCTACTAATGATACATCAAACGTCCTCTTATCAGCACCGTACATGTTTTATGATAACTTCGTCAACAGAACAATGCAAACTCGATTGTATACTCAATTCAGCGAGACCTAAACAACATTAAGCCCACTATTGGCAGGATCCAGACAGTCAGATCCAAGTTGCAACGAGCCAGTAAGCCCACACGTCACGCGGTCAGACCCAATACTCATAGGACCTCTAAGGCAAGTATATGAGAGATCTACCCAAGGCAGACAAACTAGCAACATATCGGATTCGACTAGGAAACATATATTAGAGTACAAGTCGGGCAAAAAAACTTTCTTGAATGGACAACACTCAGAAAGGGAAACCCCTCCTATAGATATAGGAGCACGAGTCGTGTAGGGAAACTATCCCACATGGACAGCTCTCAATTAGGAAACGATTTTCACATCAAAATTTATTTTCCTAAACTACGTCACCAAATGCCTAGCCGAACAAGGACTCCTACTCTATAGAAGGGAGATAAGGTCGATGAACTAGAGAGACGCTACATAATCCCAGTTTATAGTTTTAAGCCTCTTCTAAGGCTTATATAACTTAAGCATTGGAGTGTCATTGGCCACCACACGGTGGTCCTTGACTCACATTTGCTATCTGTCCAGGTCTAGATAAGCATTAAGGAATGAGAGCAAGAATCGACTGCATCACCTACCATTATACTTTGGTCTTCACTTGGTAGCTATAAACATGGTGGTGTGGGCTATACATAAAAACATAAAAGAAAAGACGTAAAAGAAGAAGTAACTCCGTTAAGAAAGTTCATAATTGCAAAATTGAACTTTGAATTGGTTTGATCACTAAGCTTTGAGCCGTTTGTTTTAAGAAATAGGGAACTTACTACATAATCTCAACTGTGAAACAAAATCGTCTAAATTGGTGTCTACTAATTGGATTTGGGTCCTGAGTTTGTGTCTCCTAATTCCTAACCTGACTGCCAAGAACCTTACGACATCACTCTAAAAAGTTATAAAATAATAAAACAACCATCTATAAGAGGTGGTTGTAAAATTTTTACGAATAAATTCCACCTGATGATGACATATATGAAAATGTGACTAGTGTTCCAGCTATTTTTTTCTGTAAAAAAAAATCTACATATAAAATCACCTCACTTAAAAAAATAAAAAATAGTAACATTCACAAAATGTTTATAGACCGCCTTCACATAATAATAATGTTGTGATCAATCTCTATAGTATAATTCGCTACACCAAATTGGCATTTTTGTAACAACTCTCAAAACAGTATCACTTTTGAGATGTTACAATCCATCAAAAAATTTTAAGTCAAAACTAAATTTAGTAAAAAAAAATGAAAAACAGTAACACAAAAAAATGATACAATAAGTTAGATCACCATGAATAGTATCACTTTTATAATCATACTCTTCATGGTGATACAATTATTGTATCATTTTGTTTGTGAAAATATGTAAAATTATTATGTAGATTGTTACACTTATACTATTTTGGGAGTTGTTACAAAAATGTCAATTTGACGTGGTGATTGTATGTCGCATGACATACTCCATGCACCCTTACTCAGGGATAGTTTGTTCCTTGAGATTGAGGTTCAAATTCAACACCAAACATCATGCGACTAAAAGAAAGGAACCAATCATCATTTTGACATAGGACTATTTGCAAAATAACCATAATTTAACCCTAAATAAAAAATATAATAACAAAATAATAATGTAAAAACACGTGCAGTACACGTGATTTGAAGAGTAATGTTCTTTAAACCAGCTTCTCCCTCCACCCTCAGGACCTCCCTGCAAATCTTTTTTGTGGCTCAATAATCACTCTCTCTTCGGTAGCCCTCTTCTCCATCTGCAGTTAGTTCTCAATCGGAACGAAAAGGTACTTTCTTTCCCTCAAATCCTCAATTTCTCTCTAATTTTTTCCCACCCATACTTTTATTTGAGGAGTTTGACTCAGTTTAGGGCTTTATAACTTGACTAGAAGTGTTAAAAATCAGATTTTAAGAGACCCTTTGTTTTTCTAGGCAGAAATGCAAAACCCCACTGTTTAAAATGTGTCAAATGCCGTTATTTGCGTACTTTTTTTTTTTTTTTTTTCAATAGTTTGAAATAGATGATAAAAAAAAAAAAGCGATCTTGATTACAATAGAGTTTGCAATTCAAATTTTTTTTTTTTTTTTTTTGTGGTGAAGTTTGTGGTAGATTGGCAATACTTCTCTCTTTCTCTCAATGTATATAATTTTATTTTGATGGAAGGTTGTGGATGGACATTCAGAGTGTTTTCTTTAACTGGAGCAACTGCTTAGTTGGTGCGAAATTGGTCCCACATTCGAAGTCATTCGTGGCGTCAAAATACGTTAATCTCCGGTGGGGGACGGGTGCTTTCTTTGTTGCAGGTAATTTTTTTGAGTAAAATTTTCACTGAACAGGATATTGCGAATACATTATGCGTATGAAAAAAAATAGATTTATGTTTTCCGATTAGATAATCATTGATTATTGGACCCACGCAGAATCATTTCTCACTTTATTTAGAATTATGAACATGTGTTTGCTAGACACAAATGCAAAATCCCGTTTACAGCAACCACTAGCTCATTCCTTTTTTGACTGACAGATGTCTTGTAGTCCATTTTTTTTTCACTGTTGGAAATCATTCATAACATTCTTGGTTTACGTGCCAATCAATGATAATGTCTGCTTATTTTATCTCTTTTGTTTATCTAGGCTTGGGTGTGTTACAATCATTCATTGTTCCAAATCTAGTTACAAACAGATACAAATTGTTTCTCCAAAAAAACCAAATACAAAATTTGAATAATTCGGATTACAAATTTCTCATGATCCTCACATAGATACAAATGCAGAGAGAGCATCTGCTGATGATCCTTGATCCCGAAGGATGGAATAAACATATCACAAATTTGGTTTCTCAAAGGAAAATTAAAATCCGAAGAATTCGGATTACAAACTTCACTTGATCCTCACATCGATACAAATGCGGAGAGGGAGACCTCTGTTGAGGATCCTTGATCCCGAAGGATGGGATAAACAAATGAGGAACCCTTGGTCTCCTTTTATTAAACGAACTGAGGTTGGAAACCACCTCTTCTCTTCCTTGCTTCATTCTTTAGAAAGCAAAAGCAAACCGAGGAGGTTGGTTTTCTTGTTCGAATTGATTTTTCTTACTTCATCATTAAGAAATCCAGGTCAAAGTCAAGAAAGACGGCTAGTATACCACTTATTTATTCAAATTACTTTCTTTTAACTTAATTCTTAAGCAAGCCAAATATTGTTGTAGAAGCTTCTACAAACTTCAAGTCATTTGAGAAGGTGATGGAAGTTTCTAGTGTATTCCACCACATTTTCTCATGTTTTTCAACAATTCTTCGTCTCGGTGAAGATTTCTTAAATCTGAGCCGATCATTACAAACAAAAGCAAACAATCGATTTTCAGCAAACATAATAGTTCAATACTGATCATCCAAATTGAGGACATCACCTTCCAAACGCGCTTATAAGCGCCATCCACCCGAATGTGCTATACAACTTTTCAACATGAGGGATATCACCCATCCATTTGCGTTCACAAGCGCCACACCCGAAGGTGTCATACATATTATCAAATTGAAGGCATCACCCCTCCAAATGCTCTAATCAAACCAATCAACTCCACCTTGGGAAGGATGAAACTCCAAATCAAGATGTCCAACCAAGAACATAGTGTGCACTAACATTCATATCTTCATACCAAACACTCGAGACATCAGAACGAACATCCTTGGAGCGATGTAACTCCACCAAAAGCAACATCCACATGGCCAACAACAACAAGATGCTTTAACAAACCCTCAAGGCATTAAAACAAGCATCACTGGAGCGATGTAACTCCACCAGAAGCAACATCCACAACATCATTAATACAAGTTGCTTTACCAGCATAACCATACTCATCTGCAAGAAGTACAAGTTACCATTCCAAATGGTCGTTCAAAATTTACAAGTGCACCGGGAACGACCTTTAAAGCCCCACCATTTCATACAACCTCAAACAAGACCATCAAAATAATCTTCGGCTCTCATACCAATTTGTTGTGCGCAACGCAGTCTTATACAATTTGTTGCGTGCGCAGTGACGATTTCTGCAGGAAATGACGGAGCTGCATCGTACGGATGAACAATAATGTTACACACAAAATATAGAAAAACATATGGAACACAAATTTACCGTGGTTCGGCAAACTCGCCCACGTCAATGAACGAACGAACAATCCTTCATTGTGCAGAGAGGGATACCTCTGCTGAGGATCCTTGATCCCGAAGGATGGGATGAACAAATGAGGATCCCATTGGTCTCCTTTTATAGACGAACTGAGGAGGTTGGAAGCCACCTCCTATCTTGCTTGCAAACTAAAGTCAACAATGACGACTATCTCTACTTACTTTTTCGAATTAATTTCTTCTTACTTCATCATTAAGAAATCCAGGTCAAAGTCAAGAAAGGCGGCTAGTATACCACTTATTCAAATTGCTTTCTTCTAACTTAATCTTTAAGTTTTAAGTAGTAAGGCCAATGGCATGACAGCTCAACGGTTAGAGCTTGGCGGATGGAACCACTAGGTCATGGGTTCAAACCCAGCTTGCAGTATCTTTATGGGTTCTGGGATCCTATAAAAACCTTGCTTGCCTTTCAAAAAAAAAAAAAAAAACTTAATCTTTAAGCAAGCCAAAGATTGTTGTAGAAACTTCCACAAACTTCAAGCCACTTGAGGAAGTGATGGAAGCTTCTGGAGTATTCCACAACATTCTCGCATACTTTTCAACAGGATGGCCTCATATTCATACCTTTGTTCAGGATTTTGACATTGGCAATAGTAAACTTCTGATTAGTCATGTTTCTTTTTATGTAATTTGTTCTTTTCTCTCCTTTGTTTGGCCAATGTTTCAGGTTCAGAGAGAAATATTATTAGCTGTTCCATGAAATCTTATAGGCTCTCAGAATTGACTAAGGTTGAGGTTGATAGCCTCAAGACTCGTCCTCGTATTGATTTCTCTTCCATTTTTGGAACGGTGAGCTTCCTACCCTTTAGACCTATAACGTTCTTTCCTTTTCACCTTAACTGTCTGTCACCTAGTGGTTGATGCAAACAACACTGTTTTAGGTACAACCAATTGTTGATGATGTCCGCAGTAGAGGCGATGCTGCAGTTTTCGAGTTTGTTCTTTTTTTAACTTTTTCTTCTATGCTGTGTTTCTTTGCTACATATATATAGCTGTGAATAATTTCATTCAGTTGTACAAAGTTTGGAGACAAAGACTGAAAGCTCTGTTAATTTCTGTAGTTATACTGCAAAATTTGACAAAGTTAAACTGGATAAAATAGTTGTGCAAGTTGCTGATCTTGCCGATCCAGAGGTAAGATTGATTTCACAGTCAATTATATTTTTAGACATTAGAGTTAACTTAATCAATCACCAAGTTATTAGATGTGAAATTAAGCTCATATTCTCTTGATGAAACCAGAAAATGCCTTTTTCCCTCATTCCTCTGTGTGAAACTTTAACCTTATTTGGTGAGAAACTTATACCTATCAAGCTTCCTTCACATACTGTAGGTTTACTGATCTCTGATTATTGATAGAAGTTCGTTCAATGTATTTCTTTTCTTCGATCATTGAAGTCATTGCTTTATCTCTAGAAATTAAATCTTTTGCTGGAATAATATAAAGAAGGTATGGTAATGCATGTCTACATTAATTCTTGCTATATTTTCTTCTTTGGCACAAATGCAGCTTGATCCAGCTGTGAGGGAAGCATTTGATGTTGCATATGACAACATCCGTGCATTTCATATGGCCCAAAAGAACGCTGACAGAACTGTTGAAAACATGAAAGTAAGTAACGATAAGTCACTTACTCTATGTTAACAGATTATTGTGGGTGTTGGATTGCATAAGATTTGTTTAATAAGTAGTCCTGTTCTTGAATGCAAGGCCTGTGATTGAAAATTAACTCATGATGGTCTGTGCTTAAATTTGACCAGGGTGTTAGATGCAAACGGGTGACTAGGTGTATTGGTTCAGTTGGTATTTATGTTCCAGGAGGAACAGCAGTAATACCTTCAACAGCCTTGATGCTTTCAGTGGTATCTGACCAGATTCTCGTTTACTTTTGCTTTTGTGCTGGTTCCACGACATATTATGTAATATTAAGTATGAATATTGATGCCCATGTGACACGATTTGGTTGACAATGTCTTTATTCTCTGCACTAGCCTGCACAAATTGCTGGGTGCAAAACAGTCATTCTTGCAACACCCCCAAGTGCAGATGGAGGCATCTGCAAGGTACACACTTGTACTCTGTCAAAAAGTTGATGATGTCGCTGGTTATCCCTTTTACAAGTTAATCATTACTTCCTTGCAGGAGGTGCTATATTGTGCCAAAAAAGCTGGCGTGACTCATATCCTTAAAGCTGGGGGAGCGCAGGTCTAAACTTTGAAGATCTTTTGATGAACTGTAGGTTTATCAACTATTATGGTGTTTAATTGATTTTCTGTGCAGGCCATTTCAGCCATGGCTTGGGGAACCACGTCCTGCCCCAAGGTACCATGTTATCTGGATTTCTCTGCCATTATTTATGATTGCATGTTATGAACATTCGTGACTGATTAGAGAAGATGTACTAGTTCATGATTCTATGTAATGTTTTTAGATGTTGAGACATGGTACGAGGCACTAGACTAAGTAATACCTTGTGGTGCATGATGCATAAAGATAGATTCTTCAAGTTTTCATTTTTCAATTAAACCTGAATACGTAATCAACATCAACCAACACATTATCATTTATATCAGCATCGTCCTCATGATTTAACCAAGACATTTCTTCTTTGATCTAATGCTCATCGACCAAATGAAGTGGACTCTTGCCATTGTCTGGAACGTAGTACACCCTAGACGTAAATAAGTATCAATCTTTTTTTTTTCAAATTAAAAAAAAAAGTAAAATCGTACTAGATAAATACTTCCTTTGTGTGTGTGTGTGTTTTTTCATATATTTGTTTCACTCTAAGGCTTGCCCAAGCTCCATCACTAAGTTTCCTTTTGCCAGCACTTGCCATATTCCGTAGTAGGATTAAGAATATCAATGTATCCTAACCAAATCTTCAGAAGGAACAATGACATTGAAGCTCTCATCTTTCCTTCCATTTATTATTATACATAACAAAGACGAGAGCATTTAGTTGTAGTTGTAGTAGTAGTAGTTGTTGTTTTTTTATTTTTTTTATTTGTAGGTGCGCGCGTATATAATGGCCATTATACAAATTAAAATGCTTGTATTATATATCAAATTCATTCACATGAAAATCAATTAAGTTTAATGGGTGGGATGTGAGAACCTGTTCAAAGGTAAATATGTACAATCAAAAGAGCTACATTTATCATTTATGGATTAATTTAATGAAGTAGTAAATATTATACATTTTTATTTTTTACTGATTATGCATTTACTATTTATTATACATCATTTCGTGGTACTCCGTTTGAAGAATGATTCTCGGTAGATTGGAGATAAAAGATAGGACACGGAGCAAAAATTCTCCATGTAATGACTGAAGTAGTTATCATTTATTAACTAAATTCATTTTACATGATATTAATAACTATTTATTGTATTTCTTATTCCGGTTTCAAAATCATAGTTCTAATTGGCAATTTCTTATGGAAATATAGCTAAAAAGTTACTAAGTACATCGCAGTTTAATTCAAAAGAACATTTGTGTAAAACAACATACAATAGAGGGCTACCCTTTTAAACATCCCAAATAACCCACCAAAATCAAGTCAAAATCTTGATGACATTGGCAATTTGTTGCACTGTTTTGCTCTTGCTGTGGACTTACCTTCCAGAGAATCCAAAGGCCTGCTATAAAGTGTGCTCTCAGGTTGGAAGATGAGATGTAGTTGCATGATTGCAGCTCTACTGGTTCAAGTCCCAAGACTCAAAACCTATTTTGATGAACTCTAAGGTACAACTAAAACTAGAACTAAGCTAAATATATGACAAATCCTAATTCAAAGATAAATAAGAAAACAAATATTCATTCACCCAATCAACCAACTGCAATCAATTCTCAAGCCTTATTTATAAGCCTAATGGCTTCTTTGGCAAGTAACTAACTCTAACCCTAACTATTACGGTTTTTACTATATTAGGCCCAGCTGCATATAATACTACCTAAATAACTCATAATACTACTAGCTTACATCATATTTATTATTTTCAAGGGTTAAAAATTTATTAGAAATGAGTATAGATAATGGACATCAGTGAGATTTTGTGAAGAAATTCCATATTTCTTGGATTTGCTTTCTTCTCCTTTTTCTTATTCCCTTTGGGCTTAGAGAAGACAAGAATCTTATTAGGGAAGGGACTAAAGTGACAGAGTGAGTCACAGAGCAGAAAAAGACCTAAAACATAAAACCAAGGAGCATTACACTATATAACCATCAAGGATGCATGGACACGGACACGTGCGTCGTGTCGGACAAAGATACGACACGCCGACTCAGCAATTTTCCAAAAACTAAGACTCGGGGATACGTTGACACGTCATACTATTTTTTTAATAAGTTATATAAACATAAAAATAATATAATAAAGTGCATTCTTAGAGTATCTTGAAGAAGACGCTCAGTTGCAAGAAAAAAATAAAGTAGAGAAAAAGCATAGTAGAGAAGAAGTAGATGAGAGAATAAATAAACTAGAGAAGAAGAAGAAGCATAGACTACCTCTATGTTGTAGTGACTTTTTGCCGTATTGATTTGAAATTACAATTGAAAAAGAGTCATTTTCACTTCAGATGGATCAACAACTATTGAATTAGGTGGTTATTTGCAAACATCTAAAAGAAAAAAAAGTTGGGTTTCGAATCTTGCCTGTGTCCTGACAAAGTTTAGAGTGTATCGGAGATGTGTTTGACACATTGACCATGTGTTTGCCACCTATCGACACGTTGACCAAATGTCTACCGCGTATCGAGCCAGTGTCGGTGTCGGATACGTGTCGGACACGAATACGGCAGGTTTTTCGAAGAGTCCATGCTTCCTTGTTTGATGATCAGACAAAGTCATCCATATTTGGAGTACCCTGAACTTTGTTTGCATCATCCTAATACCAAAGAAAAGATTTAGCTTGTAAAATCAAGAGGTTCTCGATGTCACATCTCTTCCGTTCCTTCAAAATGACCCAAATTTCAGCACGAGGGGTTCTGTCCACATCCAGTCCCCAAGTGAGCCTTCTTTCCAATTGATTATCCAATTTTTGTACTTAAGATAAGATTGCCATGTGAACCTGAAATTCTGTACGCAAAAATCTCCATGTCTGTTTTTGGTAAGAATCTCCTATATTTTCTCTCTTTGGTCTGGAAACTAAGAGACTTCTGTGGATGAAAATCACTAGTCTCTGCTTCAACTTTTGAAAGCTTTCAAGTCTTTTTGCAAAGGTTCTTGGGTTCTATAACTTCTGCACACTTTCCACTCTTCCTTCTGCTTGTGTATGTGCAAGAGGTGTTCTTGATCTTAGTGTGTTGTTGAGGTTGGGAGGATGACCGTTGGTATAAAGCTTCACGCACTGAAGTTGTCTATAAGAGGTGGATTACACAAGCTGTGGTGGAGCCATATACAAAGAGAACAACATACAAATAATAGTGGCCACATTAATTTGTATAACTAGTTATCCCTCCCCCCCCCCCCCCCCCCCCCTCTCTCAAATTTCATGTATATTATGATAGGCCCGTTTGCCCCCTCAATTTGTTCTGCTGATCATCATATTGTCAGGTGGGGTCCACTGAATCTTAACAAGTCACTCCCTTCAAAACTGTTCATATTTTCATTTAGTAAAAAAATTTGCCTCTTCGAAATCGGTTATATTAGTTCTAGTCCACTTGGCATTATCCCTCCCTAATTGCCACTCAAAACTGAACCCCTAATGGCTCCTTCAAAGTTCAAATCAAGCCATTGTTTATACCTTCATAACTTTCGATTCACCATTCATCCAAAATTTTTATTCATTAAGATATTCTAAAAAGTTATTAAAAAAAAAAACATTAACATTTGTTCTATTATGGCGCGCGATTGCAATATATAATGTGTGAAATGCGTATACAAGTGTTATCTATAATTTAAGATTTGACCCTTTGTCCCTGTGGATCGAAATCCTGGCACCGCCACTGATAACAAGTATTGGTTTGTAAGTGTCCTGGAGTGATAATCTCGTAACTTGTAACTGTGATTTTGTTTCATAGTGAATTTCTCTCTCCATCATCGTGATTGTTACTGTGCAACTCGAGTTAACATCACTGCCATCTTTACTTTTACACACAGTGTTTTGTTAAAGATGTGGAATTTTTGCCAATGGTGTCATGGTCAAGTGGTTAGGGTTGTGTGGGTTTATCCCCCACGTCCTAGGTTCGAGACCCGCCGGCGGCATGGTTACTTTCTTATGGTGTTGACCTATAGGTCATACCTTGTTGATAGGTTATGGGATCCTATAAAAACCCAGCTCGCTTTCCAAAAAAAAGATGTGGAATTTTTAATTTTTTTTTTTTAAGCTTAAACTCCATTCATATCAACAAGGGTTGAATGCACCATTAGCAATTACAATGAATCCCTAGGAGCTTTCCTAAGAAAACCCCTTAAAGAGACACTACATTTTGTTCTACTTTCCTTCCCTCTCATAAAATTTGGCATTCTTGCTACACTCTTATTTATACACTTCAAGCAATTAAAATCAATGTAAGCAATTTCTATTTTAACCCTCCTGTTGTAATGGTTCAAGGCTCACTTACACAACTTGAAGTTCTAACTTTGGAGTGTTATTGATATTTTATTTGTTGCTTTTAACTTGCAGGTAGAGAAGATTTTTGGACCTGGGAACCAATATGTAACAGCTGCAAAGATGATTCTTCAAGTATAGCCCGTTCTTTCATTTGATCTAAGCACTAACATTATTGTAGTTGTTACTCGAACCTTTTATTTAATTTTATTTCATTTCTTTAATAAATTTTATGGTTTATGTAGAACAGTGAAGCCATGATTTCAATAGACATGCCTGCAGGTCCATCCGAAGTTTTGGTCATTGCTGACAAACATTCAAATCCAGTTCACATTGCAGCAGATTTGCTCTCCCAGGTTTTAATTTATTTTATCGAGATGTTCTTTTCCTTCTCAGTTATACAGTTTCCTAATTGAAAGGATTGGAGCAATAATGATTTGAGTACTACTGTACTGTGATAATTAGGAAACTGTTTAAGTCTTTTTTCTTTTCTTCTTTTTCTTTTTTTTTCCTGGTCAAGCAGCACACGATTTTATTAAAGGCTGAAAATAAAGAAAACAAACGAAGCAAGAAATAGGGAGCACTTCACTGAAGCTGCAACCTGAGGAAAAACCCCTGCAAATACAAGATAAAATTCCCCTCCACCTCCAATACTCTTTACGACAATGGCAAAATGAGGAGCCCCAAATGAATATGAAGTTTGCAAATCTGAGGTTAGCATCTGTTTTCTTAATGTCTGCTCAATGCTACAGCAGACATTTGGTTTGCAGAAACAGAAAATCCAAGGCTCATCGTACTTGTCATTGAAAATGCGTTGGTTCCTTTCCTTTATATTACCCATAAAATAGTGTGAGGGATTTGAGGCCAGAACCATATCCCAATTGATCTGAAAGTGCCCCCAACCAGATATTCACTCTTCAAGGCTGCCTTGAATAAGCTTTGGAACTCCAAAGTCCAAATTCTCCTATAAATCTGGTCCAAATGCTTAATACAGCAGTTCTTTAAAGGTGATCAATGGTTTCATCACATTTGTTACACATGATACAATTGCTTTGGACCTGCATGACTCGCTTGATTAGATTCTTACCTTGGCACATAACCCAAATGAAGAAACAAACTCTTGGAGGAGTCAGTTGGATCCAGATTATTCTATTGCAGATATACTTCCTAGAAACCCATTTCCAAGATTCGAGTTGGCCAGATCACAGTACACTCCATTTCCAGTGGAGAGACTACTAAATGCTTCACACTTTGGGGAGGGGGACATTCTAAAATTGAACGAAATTCACTTTCTTTACTTTAATGTAAGGAAACCTCTTAACGCTGTTCAGAGTATTACACGGATAATTGCCCACAAGTTTCAATACTGTATGATTTTCAGAGGCCCATATAGGTTTTAATTTCAGAGATGAAGATGTGTAGAAGGGAGGAAAAAGAGTAATGGATGATACCTCATCATCGGTTGATCTTCATTCAAGATGTTAGGGAATGAATGATTACAATTATGTTGAATTTTAACAGTTACGACAGGCTTTTACTTTTAATTTTTAGATTATTTATTTAGGTATTGTGTCAAGATAATACATGACTAAAAAGAAGATGAGAACATGAAGCAGGGCAGTTGATCTAGTCAACAAAGAAACTAAAGAGAAGAACAAAAGAGAATACGACCAAAAGAAGTACAGTTACAAATCCTTCCAATTTACTCTCTAATCCTCAAAATGGATTATCTAGTCCTCAAAATGAACTCGCCTTACCTAATTCCAAAACAACCCTACAACAGAAAATCTTTTCATGTCTAAGATCATCCGATCTACCTCAGAAATATTCGCTCCTTTTATTTATGCAAGACAACATCCCAATGTTTGTGCTGGTTCTACGGACTTCAAAAAAATCAGACCTTTGTTTGTTACGTGCATGAAGCATTATGGTGTTTCAAGTTATACTTAATAGTTTTTGTGTATTAGTGTTGTGCTGCTAGACGTGTTCTGTGTTTCTTCAGGTTTTTTTTATTAATATATGTTGTTTCAGTTTAGACTCAAGACCCAGCAATCTGCTTTTGAGTTTGACGTATTCAATAAATGATTTGAGATCAGAGTTGTCATGACCTCATAATTGGCTAAACAGTAGTTGTGGTCTATGTAAACTTCAAAAATTGGCTTTTCAAGCCAGGTTGTTCTGGATTAAGCTTGTAGTCAGATGACACCTTACATGTTGCCCCACCTTAATTTTTAAAAAGAAAGTCGATGTGAATTACTTGCTCTTTTTGCCAATGTTGACATGTTTTGTAATTCGTTATCTTACTTCACATTATACTTTTGGTGGGTTTCAGGCTGAGCATGGTCCTGACAGTCAGGTTGTTCTTGTAATTGCCGGAGATGGTGTTGATGTTGCCGCTATAGAGAGGGAAATCACCAAGCAATGTCAGAGCCTTCCTAGAGGAGAATTTGCATCAAAAGCATTAAGCCACAGTTATATAGTGTTTGCTTGTGATATGGTCGAGGTTGGTAGTCTGATACACAATTTTCTTAATTCATTTTCAGAAAAGAAACAAGCACAGGATGTCAGCATCCTTTGTGAGTGTTTCACAGAAGGTTTTGTTTATCCATTTATTTATATTTTTTAAATCCTTTTTTCATCCTTCTAACTTGCCAGATCTGGATACTCATTATATTGATCACGTTTTATATATATAGATAAAACACCCAAAACTGCATTATAAACACTTCCTAATGAGTGAGCAGCTCATGGGGAAGTTGAAGAAACAAATACAGCCAAGTGCAAATGTTGCCACAGCGCAAACAATTTTATTGATCACATTGGAACTTGTATATATTGGGTTCACTTAAAACCAGGGTCTGTATTCAGCTAATACAAGTTTGAGAAAGATGGTGTCCATATATTTTCTAGTTGTTGAAAAGAACGAAATGTCAAAATCTTGCTGGGAAGTCTTGAAGAAAATTAATATGTGAAAGCAGCGAGGGAACTGTGTTGTGGATTTCTTTGTTGCAGTCTTGACAAGTGAAGATGTTCTTCACATTCTGTTTCATTTGCTGCTCATCCCTGAAATTCAGTACTCTATGTACATATTTCATGGTCCCCTTTTTGCCATGTTGGGAAATTGAAAAGTTGGTGGACCTCTATTGCAAATGGAGCCTGGAGGATGTTATAAATTATTATGAAGATCCATAGTTGACTATTCCATAGTAAATTTTAGTTCAAAGATCAGAATACGCCAAATACTTCTGATAATTAGAACGAAATTAGAAGGCTTTGGTAACTTTTTCTTAATATTTCTGGAGGAGCACAAACAAAAATAAGCAACTTGTTTCAGTTCTGTTACATTAGTGATTCTGTTACATTATTTTGAATTTCAGGCCATTTCATTTTCAAATTTGTATGCACCTGAACACCTGATAATCAATGTCAAGGATGCAGAGAAGTGGGAAGGTTTCATCGAGAATGCAGGTAATACCACAGTATTTCCTTTCCTAGGAGCCTCCAAAAGTTGATTTTGTAGCTTTTTGATGAGCGTAGCCCTCCACAATTCTATTGTTATATTTGTGGTGGTGTAGAAATCACTTACATGGACTGCAAATTCCTCAAATATCTTGTTATATTTTTTTTACCGAAAACGTAAATCCCCATCATCAACTTGATGTTTGAAAAGTGTGATGATGAAATGTTTTTAAAATTTTAGAGGTAAGGAAAGCAAGAACTTGATTGATTACATATTGGCTAAAATTAGTAAAATTCCTAAAATAAAACTCTTAGTCCTCAAAACTCTTACCATGACCTTCTTCACTCTTTTTTACAGAGAAATACTTCCCATCTATCTTTCGGCTTTACTGTAAAAAGGTTTAGGGTGCTCATGCTCCTCTGAGGGTTACATTTTCTTGGTAAATTACAACATTTCTCTCCCAAAGTGGAGAAGTCTTGGGCCTCGATCCTTTTTGCAATTCAATTGGGATATTTGGTAGGAGCAAAACAAAATAATTTATTGGAAGGTCACTTGAAGAGGTGGATAAGGTGGTTTTGATCATCAAGAGCTTCCTTTAGTATTGATGGAGGTTTATCAATGAAGGTACTTTATTAATGATGGTACTTTGTGGAGCTTCCTTTAGGAAGATACATTTTTGGAGACTCCATATCATGAACAGGGAACTAACATCGGATCTTTATTTTCTTGCATATATGAGCTGTTTCGATTGAACAAGTGATTTGCCTTTTAGATGATGGTTACAGAGCAGATGAAAAACTTGAAAATTTTCAAAAATATCAATCTTGAAAAGAAAAAAAAAATCCTTAAAAGGGATCTTCGAGAGGTTACAACTTGTGGTGTTTCTCCATTTATTGCTCGGTTTTGATAGTGTTTCTCCAGACGACTTGTACAATCTGAGTTTGAACATGTTCAAAACATTCATATTTGATCACCTTCATTTTCATCCTCAGATTCACATAAGTTTTTATTACATTGAATTTGAATGTTGTTTTTATCAAACTATGTAATTTACTTAATATTTGAATCTGTTGTTGTACTTGGTTTGTCGTCTCTGGGGTTGCAAGTTTTAAAGAAGAGGATAAGAGACATATCAGTCGTTTCCAGCCAGGAATTTATACCCACCCATCCCACTATCTTCTGATTTATTTTTAGTATTTTGCCTTACCATATTCTACTTTGGCATCTTAGTCTTGTTTTATAATTTATTTTTCTATTTTACTGTCTTGCATTGTAGTTTCCTCTGATGATAAGCTATCTGAGCCTGCATTGTACTAATTGATCTTCCTTTCTACAAATCTCAATATAGTTCTTTTAGGATGAATAAACCAAAATAAAATGAGAAACAACATGATAGGTAGGTGTATCGCTGCCAAGCTCAGGTGCAAGGTGTATGCCTGAATAGCATATTTAGATGAGGAAACACTCGTGTTACAATTTTAACGATTTGTAATTTTTTTGCATTTATTAACTTCATTTTTCTCGTCATGTTTTTACTATATAGCTAACCTTTGAAAAAAGTTTGCCATGGAGTATCCGTTGGAGTTTCAGACTAAGTATCTGACTTGTGAAGTCTGGGATTTTTAAAATGAAGTGTAGACATAGCTTATAAATTTATAGATGGATTGATGACAAAATGTCATATTTTTTCTTTAGTGTTTGCGAGAATTTTCTTAACCTAGTAGATTTTGAGTTTAACACGACAGATTTAATTATTTTGCTGCAGGTTCTGTATTTTTAGGACATTGGACACCAGAAAGTGTTGGAGATTATGCAAGTGGGACAAATCATGTACTTCCAACTTATGGATACGCAAGAATGTATAGTGGTGTGTCGTTGGACTCCTTCCTCAAGTTCATAACAGTGCAGTCTCTGACGGAGGAAGGGCTCAGAGTGCTAGGCCCATATGTGGCAAAAATGGCTGAAGTTGAAGGACTAGAGGCCCACAAGAGAGCTGTGACTTGTAGGCTCCAAGACATTGAAGCAAGAATGCCAGTATGAGATCGTATTAATTTTCCGGTCTGGCCCTCAAACTGCAACTCCTTTTTTTTATTTTTTATTACGGCTGTTTATCTATTTTGAATTACAAATACTTCTAAGCATTTTATATGTACCCATGGAAAGCACGGCATACTAGTGCAAAAAATTAGATAGTTGTTGGCGGGGTATGTTGATTAATTTTAAGGAAGTAAGTCTCAAACACTTAACAATGAGGACTCACATTTGATTATATACTTCATCAAGTACCAAGTACAGATCAGTGTGAAGGTTAAGTATATTCTTTCGGGGTTAAGGCCTTGTGGGATTTATCCCCAGGTCCTTGCTTCGAGACCCTCCGGCGGCATATATTCTTTTGGGGTGATGTTGGCCTATAGGCGGCACCTCGGGGGATAGGTTACGGATCCTATCAAACACCGGCTTGCCTTTCAAAAAAAAAAAAAAAAAAAAAAAAGTACAGATCAGTGTGATGGTTAAGTACCAACGGTCCATTCAACTAGTATTACTCAAACAATATATGATCTAAGTTATGAAAGTGAAAATTAGTTTGACTATGTTTTCAAGTACTTGAATTATTTCCAAAGTGAAATACTTCCATTTCTATATGTGCGCTTGGAAATCTGATTTGGTTCACTGAAATTGACAAACTACTGTAATTTTGCAGTTTGCAGACTGACTACCGATTGGAAGCCCTTTATTCTTGAGGATGTATCAGAGTTCAGAAATTTTTCTTCTGCAGGAGATATTGAAAGATATTATGTTATTGAAAATTCTGATGCAAATATAGTCTAGGAGGGCTTGGTTTGCAAGAAGCAATCCTCCTTGTATATATTTTTTGTAGGAATCAATGGTTTTTTTCAATTCGAGCATCTTTGATACATCAACTAGAATCCTGATATGTAAAATAATGAAATTTTCTTTCGGTTGATGATCAATACTTGATTGTCCGAAAAATGTCATTCGTCATGTCACTGTTAGCGGGCGGGAAAGGAGTAATTTTTTGCGAATTGATGATAATAATAAAATTCTATCATACACCTATGAGTTCCTATTGTAATTTTATTTATCTATTTTTATATTTTTAAGAATCTAGTTAGAGGTATTTGACTCCAATCAAGTCTACACGGGTTGTATGCTCCAAGAACTCTTACAAATAGAGAATGCGGAGATGGTTCAGAAAATGAAAGAGTTTTTTTTTTCTTTTCTGGAAAAATTGCTCCTTTGTGTTGGTATACAAATAAAAAATGGACAACATGGTAAATTTAAATTTTGAGTTTAGGCTGCGTTTGTTTCATGTAAAATATTTTCCGTAATGTTTATATTCTAGAAATTTTGTGTTAATTTTAAATAACTGTTAAAACCCAAGTTAATATTTTAAGATATTACAAGAACAAAATTATAAAATACATTGTATATATAGATGCACGCTTTGAACATTAACAAAATTTCAAGTTAACCGCTTTCCCAAAACCCTATGTAACACGGAGAGTCATCTTTTTCAAATTCTTCAATCTATGAATGTTTGGACTTTTTTTTTAATTATTTTTGGCGCATATTCCGTGAGATGTTATCCCATCCATTCTCATTCAGAAGCGCTTTTAACATGTTCAATCTTTTTAATATAACCATTTTTATTTAGTTTCTCTGAACATAGTGTCAGCGAGCTCTTTCAAGAGAAGTTGGCATGATTCTTGGACGACTTGCCCGGATCATCCATTCCCGCCCATTAGCAAGGAGAAAGGGCGAGAGACTATAACTTGTGGAATTAGTAAATGAAGGGCCATCCTAAAACGAATCAGAAGTGTATCCTTTCAAATTTTAACAATTTTTCTTCTCTGCCAAATTATACACAAACAAACTTTGGCCATAATACCAATAAAAAAAAAAAAAAAAAAAAATCACCCATTGCCACATAGGGGGCTATCTGAAAGTGTGCTTGTTTAGCTCAATGGGTACGAGTATCAAACATAAAGAAATTGGAACGGTTCCACAGATGATTTGTTCATGCGGTTTGCCTCCGGGCCCTCCTCCTCTTGCACCTCTATTAATGACAGCATGGCCAATTACATGAAATAATGGTTTCCTTCGATTTTTTATGGATATTCTTTGATGGATTTCCATCCGAAAAAATTCTAGAGAGTCTGGTCCGGAAACACTGGTTTCCATCCATCAATACAACCACCACATGGCTTAATATTACAATATTCGGCCCAACATGAAATAGTTTTGTATTGGTTCCCGAAAACATAAATCCTTGGCATACTTCCAATTTCAAAGAAACAAGGGGATTAGTCTTTCCTCCCATTGATTATTTTCCGTGTCAAACACCGGAGATGAGGCAATTTTCCTTCTTTTTCATGTCCATCTTCATTGTCACAATGGTAATTTTGACCACCAATAATGTATATTTTTCAGCCTAAAACAATACAACCAATTTCATAAAATATGGATGATTTAGAGAATTGTTGTGTTGAGAGATTGAGAGCTTTCTAGTTTGTTCATGTCCTTCTCAAACCATAGTATTGGAATGATATGAGGATTGTTGCGTGCGTACTTTTCATCAATGGCTTCAAGTACGCATTTATTAAATTGTTCTTTATTGATTACTGACAAGAGACAATTGTTTGTGTTTTTCGAATCTAACTTTGGCATTGATTGTGTTCAATTGGTTCGAAGAAGGAGGAGGGTTGGTGGAGGTGGGAGAGGCTCAATGAGTGGAGACAGAGGAGGTAAGGTCGGTGGAAGTGGTGGTGGACTTGGGCTGCATGCTTGTAGTCGCTAAGAGCGGCGAATGTGTTCTTGAGAGTGATTGTGTAGGCAGAGGGGGCTAAAGAGAAGGCATTTCTTGCGCTCGCCACTTGTTTAATGAAATGTTTGTGCTCTTTGCATCGTGTTACGGCTTCTTCGTTGTTGATTTGCTACTGCAAGCAACCCATGGATATGGATATGTTGTTGTGGTTGAAGTTAATAGAGGAAGAGGGTTTGATGGTTGGTGTGTAGGGACTAATAAAGAAATGAAAGAGGGTGGTGGAGATTGGTTAGGGTTTTGAGGTAGGTTTGAATTGGATTTGGATTTGAATTAGGTTCGAATTGTCTTTGGGTTTGAAAAGTGGCTAATCTGAGACAAAAGCTATGGAAACCAGCTCCATCTCGATTCCAACAAGACCAGGATAAAAATGGTAGGAACCGGTTCATCCTAGTTTGAAATTGGCTGGGACCATACCAGTCCGAGATTCTTGCCCACCCTTAACCTTTGGGCATGGATAAATAAATAAAAATATAATGTCAACGACCTAATTTAAAAAAAACATGTGAATAAGAAAAGGAAAGAAAGACACAGGGTAAATAGAACTTCCCTTGAATTATAACTGCCTGCCCAGGGTAGAAAATTAAGTTTGAAAAGTAAGTAGTTAGGCGATTATTGACACATGGATGAGGGTATTTGGTGATGCCAAGTGTTGGGTCCATTCATCAAGAATTGGTTGGATTTCCAATTTAAAAGCGAAATGTTCCTTGTTGGAAATAGAAACATCACCAAAATTTTATTGTCGTTCAACCTGTACATAATGGATTATGTGAACAAATCCAGTTATTGCTATTGTATACATGTGCATGTCTTCACTTTTTAGAATGCACCAAAGTGTAACTCTTGATTTCCATAATATGGCCTTGGCAAGTTATCGCTTTGGTTCAAATATTTAGGAACCCTTCAGATATACTGAATTGGTATTTCATAAGATTCAAGTTCTTTATTCATTTTTCCTCTTTCGCCACTACAAGAAATCTATCATTTACCAACAAAAATTTTTCTACGAATTTCAATTTCCTTGTTTATAGGGTACCATTGTCAAAGAAAAAAAATTTCATTGAAAAAACTAGGGCTGGGCAAGTACGGATAACCGGCCCAAAATCTAAAAACCGAAAACCAGCCAGAGAAATTCGGGCCTGTGTTTATGAGACCTGAAACCGGACCGAATTGACCGGTTAACCGAATTACGGGCCGGTTTCGGGCCTTGACTTTGATATCCATAATCACAAAGAATCTTAAAACCTCTTCAAGTCCCTTCTAAATTGGAAACATGAATCCATTTAAAAACCTAGAATGCAAACCCCAATCTACTATCCAAATCGGCCGAGTGGTCAGAGGCAATAATTTCACAATTAGGGACTCTGGGATCTCTTCAAAGCATTTGCTGATCGAGTTCAAGGACCCAAAATGGCTTCTTTTGGACCTCGACACATCAAATGGGACAGTATTGAACGAGACCCAGATTGAAGGGATGGAACCTCCCTGTTTGAGAGATGGGGATGTGATCGAAATTGGGGAACTCACTTCTATGAGAGTAAGTTTTGGAGGAGGAGAAGAAGAAGTCAATCAATTGAGGAGAAACCCCAGACGTGGAGCAGTGGGTAGGGGGAGTACTAGGGTTGTAACAAGCTCCAAGTCTGCTAAACCCGATTTGGTTTCAGATTTTGTGGTTCAGAGTGTGAGTGAGATAGAGGCTATTGAGGAACAAGAGAATGCGGGTGGGATTGCAGTGAATCGGCTCCGAAGAGCAACTAGGAAAGCTCAGAAGGTTTTGAGTGTTAATGAAAAATCAAATTTGGAGGTCGAAGAGGGTGTGCGTTTTCTTGCAGTAAATAGGCCTCGTAGGGCGGCCACTAAGTTGCAATCTATGGAGGTTTTTGAGACTGAGAAGGTTGGGATTGTTGGTGAAAGCTCAAATTTGGGGAAAAAAGAAAGTGAAGAACATTAAATTTGGTTGCAATTTAGGGTTTTTACTTTTAAAATTTTAACTATTTAATTCGGGCCGGGCTTTTAAAACCGAAACATTTATAATTAATAAAAACCGATCCGAACCAATCCGATCGGTCCGGCTGTCGGTTCGGTCCGGGCTTTCGATCCTAAATGCCCACCCCTAGAAAAAACCATAAACTTGGTACTTTTTTCCAACAAAATATATTTTGTGGAAAACTTTCTTTGTTAAATAGGTGGCGGGAAGCATTCCCTCCAAACTTAATTTTCCACCAAATTTATTTAACAACAAAATATTTTTTATGACCACAAAATAGTAGTTCTTTAGTAATTATGGCATCATCTGGAATGTAATATTTTGTTGCTAAAGAAAACTAAATTTAGCAACAAATTACTTTTATT
Source organism: Berberis thunbergii (assembly GCA_003290165.1). Taxonomy (NCBI): domain Eukaryota; kingdom Viridiplantae; phylum Streptophyta; class Magnoliopsida; order Ranunculales; family Berberidaceae; genus Berberis; species Berberis thunbergii. Next base: position 84,172 of record QNQO01007551.1, read on the forward strand.
GTTAATGGAATATTAACACTTATTCATCTCTTTAGTAAAGAAATATGTATTCCTAGACAATAATCACATTATTAGTAATGATTCGGTTCGTAGATAATGATTGAAAAAATTTTCCATTAGTTTTTTTCTTATTAAAGCTCGTATATTAATTTATAGCAACAAAGTAATATTTCGTTGAAAATTGTTACACTATTAGTAGCAAACAATATCTTTTTGTAGAAAGTAGTTTATAGCAACGAAGTAATGATCCAGTTTGTTGATAACGTTTTTTCTTTTTCTTTCTTTGTGTCGGAAACAATATCTTTTTTAATGAAATCTTTGTAGAAAGGAAATAGGATTTTGTTGGAAATTATAACCTTATTGGTAACAAATTGTTTTCTAGGTAAAAAGTGATAATTACTTTTATGAAACTTTGTTTCTCGTTAAAGCTCACTAAGTATTTTATGGCGACAAATCATTATTTTGTTGGAAATTGGTATACTCACCACAAGAAATGTGTTATTTACTAACAAATTTTATTTTCCTTGTTAATATGTTACAATTTCTAACATAAATAACTTTCATTGGAAAAACCATAAAGTTGTCACTTTTTGTAACAAAATCTATTTTGTTGGCAACTTTTCTTTGTTAAAGAGTTGGAGGAAAATATTCCTTCAAAAACCAATTTTTCATTAACATTATTTAGCAACAAAATAATTCTGTGTCAACGAAATTTTAGTTTGTTAGTAATTATAACGCCATTTACAATAAATTGTTTCATTGCTAATAAAATTTAATATTATTGACAAACATTTTCTTGATAAATGCACTATAACATTTGTTCATGTCTCTTCAACAATGAAACTAAATTTTCTCTAATTAATAATCACGTTATTACAACGAATTATTTAGTTACTTATAATGAAATTTTTTCATAAAATTTATTTATGTTTATAGCTTCTAACTTTTTACAATGGAAAAATATTAGTTCGTTGAAAATTTTTATTAGTAGCAATGATATTATGTCATCTGAAAAATCAAATAAAATTTCTTTAATAATAAAATATTATTTTATTATTAATTATAATATTATAGGTAACAATTTATTTCGTTGCCAAAGATTTATAAAATTTCCATGAACTTTTTTTTTTCTTATTAAGGCTCATTTTCTTATTTACAACAATTTAATTTTATTTCATTGGGATATAACCAATTTCTTTTTTTTTCATAAGACATTACATATTAGAAATATTACATAAGCGGTGTCCAGCAGTCGAAGCTAAAGTATGTGCTTCACTGTTAAATTCACGCGGAATATAATTACAAGTCCAATTTGAAAGAGTTAACAGAAGTGACTTGATACTATGAACAAGAGGTCTCCACATCCATTGTAGGTCAGCCTGCTGATCTTCTAAGTCTGAAAGCAAAAGTGAATGTAGATGTCTACTGTCACCCAGGATAACTCCTGTTGGCCATTGGCAGGCCTGAACAAGTAAATGAGCAGCTTCAGCAGCAAAGCACTCGACCATCGTACTATCCAAAGCATGGCCTAGGATAACATCCTCAAATCTGGCACGTATCCTACCAAAAGCATCCACCACTATAACTCCAAAAGCTCCTTATAGTGATGAGGCAAAAAAAACAGACATCATAAGTCACCATTATCATCTCAAAGGTAAGGGAAGTAGGGATATTGGCTTGGCACGAAGAATTGAGCCTATGGGATCTAGCCACTTGAAGTTGGGCTTGGGTGATTTGTATTCTAGAGGCGTGTGAGTTAGATCCAGTCTGATGAGGTTGATTGGGGATTCTAGGTTCGAAAGTGGAGTAAGGATGTGATTCAACCATATTTGTCTCTGAAAAGTGATGCAATGAGGAAAGCTCCTTCTTCTCCAAACTAGAATTAAAGGGAGATGATAACCACTGTTTGTGCCACTTGGACCAAGTATAATGGATCGACTGAGTGAAGTGGTGAAAAGAAAGTTTCCTTTTGAGAAAGATCAAATTCCATATCTCTAAAATGACAGCCGTAAACTAAGAGAGCATCTCGTCTCTGAAAAGAGGATGAGCTTTCACGAAGGTCCAAACAAATTGGAAACAACCCGTAGTAGTTTGGTGAGAGGGTTTTGCCATACTCCAACTGGTCGGGAAAGGTGAGATCAACTAGAGTTTTTTAAAAATTGGACAGTGGAAAAAAAGGTGCAAGACATCCTCGGTATGATTGTTGTAGAAAACACAACAGCCCTCAATCAACATGTGGATGCGAGCAAGGTTAGATGTAGTGGGAAGAATGTTCTGTATGACTGCTTTACAGGAGAAAAGTAGCATTAGCATGAGCTTGAATGTGCCACAATTCCTTGAGCATGTGAGGGTTCAGTTGACCTTCAATTGAAGTGGAAGATGAAGAAGCAAAGTCTTCAAGAATGAAAGCCTTGGTAGTGCTTTTGATAGAAAAAACGCCTATTTTATCGAACTTCCAGATTAACAGGTCCTGAGAGTTAGAGGGTCTAAAAATAATATCGAGGATATCTTTGACCATAGGACCTGGGAATAAGGAGGTTAAAAGAGGTGCATTCCAAGACGAAAATTGACGGTTCTCATTGAAAACCCAAATATCCCGGATATTTTGAAGGGATTGAGAGGAATGTTGCATGGTGTGACATTCCGCCAGGAAAAAAATTGGTTGCACGCAAAAATCATTCCAAAAATTAATATCGCTCCCTGATCTAATTTGCTAGATGAGATGTTTACACATTTTAGATAGGGCGGTAAGACTTCCTCTCCAAGCAAAGGAGGCTAGATCCAAAGATTTGGAAAGTTGGAATAAAGTTTTATTCTGAAAATAGATTGCTTTGATTTGCTCACTATAAGGGTTTGTGGGATTGACAATAATATTCCAAATGCTTTTGGTTTGCAGGGCGAGATTTTTATTTCTTGTCGAGGGAATATCCAAGCCACCAAGGAAACTGAGGAGAGCCACATGTTGCCAGGTGCAAAGGTGTTTCGCTTTGCCTTCTTCCGTTCCATTCCACCAGAAATTCTGAACCAAAGAATCTATTTGCTTTGACACATAACACATTAGTAGAAATGATTGCATAGTGTAAATGGGAATAGAATGAAGCACCGCCTTAATCATTACTGTCTGAACAGCTTGGGATAAGACCTTGGCTTTCCAGGATGAGAGTTTAGCATTGATTTCATCCACTAGGAACTGGAAATATCCAGCCTTCTTCTTACATAGGAAAGTGGCGAACTTAGGTACTTCTCCTTCGCATTATAAAACTTGGACTTGAGAATTCTGTTAATCATTTGCATATGTCTGGGGTGAACATTCAAACTATAATAAATCGAAGATTTTTCATAGTTCACCCCTTGACCCGAGGTACGTAGCACAGTAATTGGACATTACTTCTTTAATAGAATGTGTCTCGACAAGAGAAGCTTGACAAAATATCAAAAGATCGTCTGCATATAGAAGGTGTCTGATGGAAGAAGCACGTCTCCAAAGTTTTAACCCTTGGATGACATTGGTTGATTTGGCCTTAGCAACCACACGTAAGAGCGATTCCACCACCAGAATAAAAAGGTAAGGAGATAAGGGTCTCCTTGCCTAAGTCCTCTAGATGGTTTGATTATCTTCAAGGGCGTCCCATGAGCTACCGAAGTGATGAAGTAGAGATGCATTGATTGATCAGCTGGATCCAATCATTAGAGAAGCTAAGTTTTTTAAATATTTAAAGGAGAAAAATCCATTCAACTCGGTCATAGACTTTAGCCATATCAATTTTAATAGCCATCCAGCCTTACTTATTTCTGCGACTACGTTTCATTTGAAAGAAAGCTTCGTGATCTAGATTCACATTATCGGTGATAGATCGACCCTTCAGAAAAACCCCTTGATAGGGTGAGATTATATTATCCAACTAAGGTTTAAGCCTATTAGCAAGGATTTTTTTATATAATTTTATAAATCACATTGCACAGACCAATCAGTCTAAATTTATCAGGAGTGATTGGGTTAAAAACCTTGGGAATAAGGGCAAGAAAAGTTTCGTTAAGCTTAGGATTCAATGTCTTGGCCTTAAAAAAAATGGTTACAACATCAATTACTTCATTTTTCACAATTTCCCAATAATGTTTAAAAAATAAGGCATGGAAGTCATCAGCGTTCGAGGCTTTGTGACTACCCAAATTGAAAACAATAGCCCTAATTTCATCATCATCCGGGATTTTCAGAAGGTTCTCATTTTCCTCAGATGACACCACTGGATTAAAAAGTGAAACAATAACCTAGTCAATGTTAGGGATGGCAATGGGGCGGATTTGGGCAAATTTGTCCCCGCCTCGCTGGGGATCACAGATCCTCAAATCCGCCCTGGATATCCATTTATATAATTTTTCAAAAACCATATCCGCTCCAGGCGGATTGGCAGATATCCGCCCTGCACGAATATCCGTTAAAAAACCAAAAACAAAAAATTGTCATCTCATTCACACTCAACATACAAAAGCACAAAAAAAAGTTCCATGGCTTCTAGACCTAGTTCATTTGAACCCCTCCACCCCTCGAAGACAAACAGGTGATGCTCGCTTCGTTGGCTCAGACAGAGAGAGCCAACAAGAGAGAAAAATCGGACAGAGTTGCTACTTCACCGGTGCTCGTAGCATCGCTGGGACAGAGAGACACATCTAGAAAAGTTATCGCCACACACAGTGATAAGTAAACAACCCCTTCATTCTGTTCACAACCCCTTTCTCCCATTGTTTTTGACGTATTTAAATAAACAAACTCCATCAACGGAGACGTAGCAGACGTCTGAGATTGTCGATTACACTAGCATCGATCGCACCGGCTTCAACATTGCAACCAATATGTTTTGGCTTCATAGAGAATCTTGGCAAAGGCAAGTTTCTTGAAAGCAAAAGATAAAGAAAATGAAAGTCTCACTGCTTTTTGTTGTGGGAAGATTTCAATTCATTTCTTTTTCTTACTTTATATATATATATATATAGCCTTCTTTAGTATTTTAACAACACTTGATGTTAAAAAACTGCAACACTAACATTTGACGGTCTAGATTGAATCCTAAATCCAAACTGACGGTCAAGATTGAGTCTTAGACCCAAGAGAAGTGAAACAGTGAAAGTGGAAAAGTGAAATCATGTCATCATGTGGGAGGGTCACATGGGTACCGCAACCCACATTTGACATGTCTTGTATTTTATTAAATTTAAATATCTTAATCTCTCACAACCTCTTGTCCTTTATTTTTAATTTATTAATCTAACTTAAATTTAGTCGTGTGGGGGCAAATATGGTTAAATCCATATTCGCCCCGAATTTTTGCCAGATACACTTTGGATCCCCGAATCCGCCACAAAATCCATTGAGGTAAATTCAAATCCGCCCCAAACGGTTTGGGTGAAGCGGATATCCGTAAAAATCTGCCCCACTGCCATCCCTAATCAATGTTAGGGCTAGAGGAAGTAAAAATATTATGAAAATAGCCATTAAGAATATCTCCCATTTTTATGGGAGAGGAATGCTAATGATTTTCCGAGTCTTTGAGTCGCCAAATATGATTGCACTTATGATGGAGCAACAGTGAGAGGTGAAAAAATCTAGTGTTTTTGCTGTCGTCTTTAAGCCAGGATTGGCCAAATTTATTCTTCTAGAATAATTCCTTTCTATAATAGAGTTCATTAAGTCTATCTTCCAATATAGAGATTGCAGAAGCTTTGAGACTAGATGGTGGGGAATTCTGGAGCTTGTCCAAATTGGAGAGAGGGTTTCTTTAATGTTTTGATCAATATTGTGGAAGATCTCCTTGTTCCAATGAGACAGTTTGTAATTGAGCCTTTTGGTATTTGAGACAAAGTTTTGAGCAGGACACAAATGAGAAGTGGGAACCCATGTAGATTGAACTAGATGACGACACCTAGGATCCCTAGTCCACATATGAAAGAATTTGAATGGTTTGAGACCGAAATTTTGATCGTTTAGAACTTGGAGGGATAAAGCTCTATGATCAGAAGACGGTGTATGCTAAGGCTGAAGGAAATTTGACCATCCAATCTGTGGAAACCGAAAATCTATAAAGTTTTGATTTGATGTCATTTCGATCATTTTATTTGTTGTTCCATGTGAACTTAGAACCATTGAGTGAGAAATCAATTAACTTGTGCAAAGCCAAAAAATTGTTGAGGTGTCTAACACTATGCGGAGTGACTTTCCTACCTCCTACTTTCTCCTCTTGAGATGCTATGGCATTAAGGTCACCCATAACTATAAAATGTAATTGCACTAATGAAACTAGGTTAGAAAGAGTGTCCAAAAAGGAGTCTCTTAGTGAAATATTAGGCTTTCCATATACAAAAATTAAGGACCAAGTATCATGTGAAAAGTAATTGTCTATTGTGAAATAAAAAAATATTTACATGAAGAAATTATATTTAAACGCACACTTTGTCTCGAGAATAAAACAAGTCCACCTGATTAACCTGTAGCTAGCACCGAAGCTCCAAATCTGTAGCCCAATTTCCAGCATATTCGATCCATATTAGGTGAGGATGTTTTTGTCTTGGAGATAAATATTAAATTTGGATTGGATTGTCAGGAAAGGGCCCGAATGGTGTTGAATGCTCGAGGGGACCTTTTGCCCTTTGCATTTCAGTTGAGAATCATGGCCGCTCAAGCAACCTTTGTAGGCGATCGTCGCTTCCTCTAAAGTGTTCTCCAAATTAATGGAAGACTGACTGGAAGAACCAAGATGGCTAGATTGAGAGAAGTAAGCAGTGGTCCTGTGCATGATTTTTGCCCCTACAAGAGTCGGTAGACCTGGTGGTACCGGCTAATAAAGATCAATATCTCCTTGATCATTGACAAAAAGCCCTGTGGGGTATTCATTCACTTGATGAGTAGCAGTGCTGAGCGTGGCATTGTTGGTAGTAGACATCTGATTCTGCTGCTTTGGAGTGGAAGTAGATTTAAAAGTGATACCCACTTTTGGCCTCTTTCCTATATGCAAAAAAACCCCTTCCTGCATAGCATACTGGGTAAGCTCGAGCATTCTCTTCCCTTTACCTTTACAAATTTTCTTCCCCGAAGCATGCCTGTGCGGTACATTCAGTGGTCCAATTGGAGTCTCATTACCCTGTATCTGATTGTTTTGACCCAAAAAATCCCTGTGAAGACATTTCGCTCTCATTTTTAAGATGGCACGTCTCTTGTTTGGCTGAGCCTCAAGATCCAAGTGCTGGATATGAGGAGCTTCATCGGATGCTATAATACCCCTTGGAGGGCTGAACATCAAGGCTCCTAGCGAGCAGGAGACGGGAAAAGATAACTAATGTCCTTCCTTCACTGAAAGCTTGATAAGCTTCACAATGCTCCAAGAAAGGAGGCTGTTGGGTATAGTAGAAGAGTGGATTAGAAAAAATGAATAATTGGAAGTTTGCAGTGTTGTTGCTCCTGCAGATTAGAGACTGATTTTTATAGTAGAATTTCTTAGATAGTGTTTTTGAGGCTTACAAAACATGCATATGATTACAACTATTTATAATGAGATCAATACAAGAACTAGAACAATCCACTTTAATTATTCCTAGAACTATGCACCTTGAGATATGGAGAGTCACCTTGAGAGATGAAGAGACATCATGGAGAACCAAATACATTAACTATCTCTATGACTTCTAGATATGTTCTCCAGAATGATCTCATATGAAAATTGCAAATTAATTTCAACACCCCCTCTTAATTTGTAATTTTCAGCTCCTTTTTAAACTTCTCAAAATTTTCAACTGTGATGGCTTTGGTAAGCATGTCTGCTGGCTGATCATTAGTGTTGATAAACTCCAAGTAAATTTCTCCCATGCTTACTAAATCTCTGATGAAATGGTGTCGCAACTCGATATGCTTTGTGCGTGCATGAAACACCGGATTTTTAGTCATCGCAATGGCAGACATATTGTCACATTTTATGACTGTGGGCTGCTATTGCACATCTTGTAAATCAGCAAGAATTCATCTCAACCAAACGGCTTCACAAGCTGCTTTTGTTGCTGAAATATACTCCGCTTCAGCTGAGGATAATGCCACGGTTCTTTGCTTCTTTGAGCTCCATGAAATTGTTTTTGTTCCAAGACAAAACAAGTAACTTGAAGTACTTTTCCGGTCATCCAAAGAACCAGCCCAGTCACTATCCGTAAATCCCATTAACTTGTTGTTATCTTCTTTCTTGTATGAGAGACCATGCTTCTTCGTACATAGAAGATATCTTAGGATTCCTTTAGCTGCTGCAAAATGTAGTTTACTTGGCTCGTTCATGAACCTTGACACCATACTCACCGAGTGAACAATATCCGGCCTCGTATTTGTGAGATAAATTAAGGAACCAACAAGACTTCTGTAAATCTTTGAATCAACCTTCTTTGCTCCATCATTTTGTTGCAACTTCTCGTTCAAAGCCATAGGCGTGGACACCGGCTTACATTTGTCCATTCTAAATTTCTTTAATAAGTCATCAACATATTTTTCTTGAGAGATAAAAATCTCTCCTTCAGATTGCCTCACTTGGATTCCAAAAAAATATTTCATGAGACCCAAGTCAGTCATTTCAAAATCTTGCATCATGTTCTTCTTGAAATCTTCAACCATCTTTGTGCTTGTGCCCATATAAATTAAATCATCAACATAAAGGCATACGATGAGAAAATTAGTCATACCTTCTTTCTTTATGTAGAGTGATGGCTCGCTTGGACTTCTATGGAATCCATTTTGGCTAAAATATCCGTCAATTTTACTATTCCAAGCTCTTGGAGCTTGCTTTAGCCCATATAGCGCCTTATGAAGTCGATAGAATTTGTCTTCTTTTCCTTGCACCTCATAGCCTTGTGGTTGCTCCACATAAACTTCGTCTTCAAGTTCTCCATTAAGAAATGTTGACTTGACATCCAATTGATACACCTTTAACTTCAATTGGGCAGCTAATGCAAGAACAAGCCGGATAGTCTCCATACGAGCAACTGGTGCAAAGGTTTCATTGAAGTCAATTCCGGGTTGTTGAGAATAGCCCTTTGCTACCAATCTTGCCTTGTGCTTTTGAATAGAGCCATCTTCATTGAACTTAGTTTTGAAGACCCATTTCAAGCCAATCACCTCTTTTTCTTTTGGAAGATCTACAAGCTTCCAAGTCTTGTTTTTTTCAATGGTTGCAATCTCATCATCCATGGATTTTCTCCATACATCTTCTTTGACAGCTTCCTGAAATTTCTGTGTCTCACAAGAGAAGAAAGCAAAGTCACATGACTCATAAATGTCCATTAAAGAGCGCATTTTTCCTGGTGCTGAATCTGGACTCTCTTGACTTGAAGATCCAGAATTTTGTGACCTTGTTGGAGTTGAGCATTCACTTGGATCAGATTGAGAGGAATGGGATCCTTCTTGGCTTGTCCATGGTTTCAAAAAATCAGTCACAGTAGGTGCTTTAGATGAGCTTTCTTCCCAACTCCATGCTGCTAATTCATTAAACAATACGTCTCTTGAAACTATTAGCTTGTTAGATCTCGGATTGAAGAGCCGATATCCTTTGGACTCGTTGTTGTAGCCAATGAAAATATATTTCTCGCCTTTCCCATCAAATTTCTCTCTTTCTTGTGATGGAACTAGAGAGTAGGCGATGCAGCCAAAAACTTTTAAATGATCAATGACTGGCTTCCTTTTGCTCCACGCTTCAAATGGTGTCTTGTCGTGCACCGCCTTTGTTGGTGATCTATTAAGAATATAGATCGCTGTATTGACTACTTCAGCCCAAAATTTGTTCGGAAGTCCTTTGCCTTTGAGCATACTTCGAGCCATTTCAACAATGGTTCGGTTCTTCCTTTCGGCAACACCATTTTTATGGGGACTCCTTCTAATTGTAAGTTGTCTTTGAATGCCATTTTCCTTGCAATACTCCATAAAAGGACCATAGATATATTCTCCTCCACGATCAGTCCGTAGGGACTTAATTTCTTGCCCACTTTGTTTTTCTGCAAGAGCTTTGAACTGTAGAAAAGCAGAAAAAGCTTCGGACTTTTGGTTGAGAAAGAATATCCACATCATTCTAGTAGAATCATCAATAAAGAGAATAAAGTATCTCTTACTGTTAAGAGATGGAGTTCTTGAAGGTCCACAAATGTCTGAGTGTACCAATTCTAATGGGGCTTTTGATCTCCAAGATGTTTTAGGGAAAGGAAGCCTATGCATCTTCCCATAAATGCACCCTCGCATATTTTATTGTTCATTTCAATAAATGGAAGTCCAACCACCATATTCTTTTGCTTCAATAGGTGCAACCCCTTATAATTTAGGTGGCCATATCTCAAATGCCATAACATAGTTGAGTCAAAACTAAAAGTTTTGAATGCAACTTTCTCAACTTGTGGCATAATGAGAGGAAAAACCTTGTTTCTGCTCATCTCAACTGTAGCCACCATGAGATTGTTTTTCTTATCAAAAATTTTGCATGTGCCTTCATAAAAAACCACCGAATAACCTTTTTGTAATAGTTGTCCAACACTTAAAGAGGTTTTGAGACAATTTTGGAACATAAAGAACATCACCAATGAGTTTTTTGTCACCTCCTTTTGTGTGGACAACAATGACTCCCTTGCCTTCAGCACTTTGAAGCTTTCCATCTCCAAGCTTCACTTGAGAGGTGAAATTTTGATCAAGCTCCACAAAGATCTCCCGGTTTCCTGTCATGTGGTTACTGCAACCACTATCCAGGTACCATGTATGGTGAGATTCATTTTGTATGCTCATACAAGAAAAGAGTTGATCACCTTCATCTTGTGTGAAATTGGCTTCATCCTTTTCTTTTTTCTCTTGGAACCAACAGTCCCTTTGAGAATGATTGGAAATTTTGCACCTTTTGCACTTATATCGGCAATCTTTGCTCTCATGATTGGTCCTTTTGCAAATTCGGCAGGGAGGAAAAGATTTACTAGATTTTTGCTGCCAATTTCCTCTTCTTTCCTTTCCTTTTCCGACGTCTTCATTTTGAGCTTGCTGTCCTTTCCCGATCTTTTGGTGAAAACCACCACGTTTGCCTTGCTCTCCTTTTGTGATCCTCTTGTTTGAGAAATTGACCTTGGATTGAAATGCTTGCTCCAATGGTTGACTTAATGACCTGTTAATTCTTTGTTCATGTGTTTGGAGAGAACTCATTAGTTCATGCAAGGGTTAAGTAGATAGATCCTTTGATTCTTCAATGGCTGCAACAACATGATCAAACTTTGGTGGAAGACTACGAAGAACTTTTTGCACAATTTTCTTGTCCTCAATGGGGTCTCGACAGCTCCGAATCTGGTTCACAGTTTCAGCTACTTTAGAGAGGAATTCTTGAACACCTTCACTTTCTTTCATACCCATATTGTCGAATTCCCTCAAGAGTGATTGTAGTTTTAGAGTGATAACTCTATCATTCCCTTGAAATTCATTTTTCAAAATATCCCAAGCTTGCTTGGCTTTGTTTGCGCCAAAAATACGAGGGTAGATGGACTTGCTTACACCTTACTGAATAAATCTCAGTGCACTTGCATCTTTCTTGACATTTTCTTTGTATAACTTCTGATTTGCCTCGGTCCAGCCAGTAGAGCTACGTCTTTCTGGTGGTTCTTCATATGTGTCCTCCACGACTTCCCACAGATCTTGGGAGATAAAAATGACTTTCATTTGGCTGCTCCAATAGTCATAATGCTCTCCATCAAATATTGGAACTTGATTTGTTGAATAGGCAAACATTGTAAGAACTATTGTAGATGCCATTGTATATGAATAAGAGAGGTCAAGTGATGAAATTAAAGTGAAACAAGGGCTGAGAATAACCAAGCTCTGATACCAAATCTGTTGGGTATAGTAGAAGAGTGGATTAGAAAAAATGAATAATTGGAAGTTTGCAGTGCTGCTGCTCTTGCATATTAGAGACTGATTTTTATAGTAGAATTTCTTAGATAGTGTTTTTGAGGCTTACAAAACATGCATATGATTACAACTATTTATAATGAGATCAATACAAGAACTAGAACAATCCACTTTAATTATTCATAGAACTATGTACCTTGAGATATGGAGAGTCACCTTGAGAGATGAAGAGACATCATGGAGAACCAAATACATTATCTCTATGACTTCTAGATATGTTCTCCAGAATGATCTCATATGAAAATTGCAAATTAATTTCAACAATTTAGTGGTGAAAGAATCAAGGATAGCATTCACTGTTGGAGAAGGAGGACCAAAGATTTGCTCGGTAACCGACCATGAGGCACTGAGATGAAATTGAGCAGGTTCGATGGTGTCCAGGATCTGAGTATCGAGGTTGCCGGTGACCGTGACTGAAGAGAAAAGAGGAGCATGGAGTGGCGGCTCCTCATCAGGCTAAAGAATTGAGGAAAAAGCTGTGTATATGGACTGTTGTTGTTGTTTCCAAGTGCTGAGCACCATGTTCCAAAGCCATTCCTGAGTGAGATGAAATAGTGTTGTTGTGTTGGGTGGGGGTTACTTGAAAAGAGGGATTTGAAGAAGTATTGACAGTGGTCAGCTCGGTCAAGTCAACAGGGTCCAAATAAGAGTAAACTTGGTCAGTGTTTTCGGTGCCCTGTTCGACTTGGTCAAGACGATCCCCTGCCTCCACATAGTTTAGGTCAAACTGATGGACCAAATGTTGTTGTTCTAATATATTTTCACCATTTACATTCATGTGACCAGTGGTGGGTTGGTCGAAACCGATAGCTATCATATGATCTCAGTGGTCTTGAGTCTGATCAATAGGGTCCTGGGGAGCCTCACCATTTGATGTCAGGTGTGAATGAGTGCCATCCATTATAGGACCAACTGGAAGATAGAAGAATCCGTTGGATTGTTGTGTACTGATCGAAAGAGGCATACTTGAGCACAAAACCTGTCTATTTATTATTTTAGAATGTGGACCAAAAGATAGTAACTTGCTTATCATTTCCTGAGTAAGAGGAGCACCATTCAAGGCATTAGAAGCCTGAGAGATTATCGGCATCTAAGTCCCACTTTGTGACCGATCATACCACAACAAAAACAAAAATTCAGAACATCTTCATTGCAAAATCTAACCAAGAAGATTCTACCATGAGTAATACCAAAAGAAGTGCGCATGCATCTTGCAAAGTAGAGGTTTTGAGATATCAAGCCATACTTTGAAGCTAATATATGGAATAGATTGTTGATTGAGAGCTATGTGATTTATTTCCATGAGGGGCTCAAAACATTTAACAAGAACTTCAATATTAGGTAACTATAGCTTTTGTAACGGGAACTCATAAAACCGTACCCAACATGGGACGATATCAAAACCACACGTTGTGTAATCAACATGCCATTCTTTAACTGACACTAGCCATCCAAACAAGTTCTACGGATGCAACACCTTCTCTTCATCATCTACTGAAGTAAAGTGTACCATACAGTGAGCATGTAACTAATCATCATGGCCTTCCAAGAGTTCAAAGTGGACAGCATGCAAGGGCTCCCATTGAGGGAGCATATGGCGCACGAAAATAGCAGGGGACGAATACTGAGCATGATAGTATTTGGCCACAGTTCGAAGGGCTGGATCTTCTAGGCCTTCGATATCTTGAATAACATAGTTGGGTTCAGGAATGATAAGGGAATTGAACTAGCTAGTTGATTGATGAGTTGAGCGATAATGTTGTCAATCGGACTAGGAGGTGTGGAAGAGGGATTGGATGGCAACATTTTAAAAGGAGGAGATGATGTTGTGGTTGCATGCGGATAGGTGGAAGGGGAGGGATCCATGCAGGGTGGAGACGAAGTAGATGAAGCAGAGGGTGATGGGGGAGGGACAAAACGGATCAAGGACTGAGGGGTTGTGAAGATGGAGGGTGTATATTATGGAAAGTACGTAGAGGATTGAAAATCACTGTTGGGATAGAAGGGATATAGGGAGAAGAAGATGGAGAAAGATGAGAGTGATCATTCTGAATAGGAGGGTGAGGGAGTAAATGAGAGAGATGGTGGTTGGGAGGAGATGCTCGTATGTTACTAAAAACATCCATTAGTAAAGCCCAGTAACAATAATGAGGTTGAAAGAGTTGTAGTTGGAGATAGGAAAGAGGTGTAAGAGATAATAGATGTGGTAAGAAAGTCTGTACAAAATTAAGAGGGGATAAATGAAAAGGAATGATGAAGAAGGGGCGGTGGGAACATGGATGTGAAAGATACAGATTATGCATTAAAATGATGTGGCTGGAAAGAGGAAACAATTAGAATTAAGGGATGCAAAGGAATATATCACTACATCAAAAGGGCAGATTAGCTACGCCGAGCTGGCCATGGTTCTAAACCGTTGGTGTATTTGCCAAGGCCACAACCCGTAGCTAGAAGTACCAACGGCTTAAAACCGTGGGTAAAAAACAACCTGGCCACGGTTTAAAACCGTTGGTATAGTTGGCACGGCTAAAAACCGTGGCTACATGAAAAGCTGAAAAAAAAAATTGGGCGGGCTATTTTTGGCGCTCCATTCGACTTCCATCGACAAAATCCAAGCTCCCCTCCACAAACCCTCCACTCGCATCGTCTCCTTCCCTGCTCCCTCCCTCGACTCGACTTCCCTGCTCCTTCTCCTTCCCTGCTCCCTCCCTCGACTTCCCTTCTCCCCTCGCCCTGCTCCCTCGACTTCCCTGCTCCTCCCTCGACTTCAATCGACTTCCCTCGACTTCAAATTGATCAGCCATTGCAACCGAACAGGTACTCTCTCTCTCTCTCTTTTATTTATGATGAAATTAGGGTTCATCAGGGTTCTCTTTTATTTAGGATGAAATTAGGTTAATTCCTTTTATTTGTTCCCATTTAAGAAAAACGTTATTACAAGCTTGCAATTGACTTTGTTTTTTGGACAATAACTTACAGCAATTTATCTCAAAAGAGATTAGTTAATTTTTTACAAGTATCAAATCGTATCACTTGGAAACAATATCATGCAGTGTGTGTGAAGTCAGATGTTTGCATTGGACCAGAAATATGAAATGATTCGGTTGTACATTGATAAATAAGGCAGAGAGAAATATTCTAGTACTCGGAAAAGAGCATGGCAATGAGAGAATGAAATATCGGCTATTAGCTATTTATAATATGTAAAATACCTCACATATACAGCCATATCCAAGATAAACTTTAGTATTTTTTTTAAATCCATAAAACAACAGAAATATTATTGAAAAAGGAGAGTACAGTGATTGAGAAGATCAGCTAGCCAACAAACAAAACTAAACATTACATGTGAAAGATAAACTTTGGTTTCTATGACTAATTACTGAATAGTTTTGGTGTTATAAAAAATGATTAAGACAATTTAGATGTCATGGTAATATTTTTGTTATGTTAAATGATTAAGAATATTCGAAAAGATGAAACCTCATTGCACCATACAAAATCTCAAAAGACTTCCCATTAATAACCAGTCCAACATAGACGTGGTCTTTTCGTGATTCTCAAAATATCCCCACTGGATAAATTCAACTACCAAAATTACCCATATTACACCTAAAAATCAAACTATTTCTCTCAATATCAGTCTTCACTCTCAAGCTTCAACTTAGAGATTCATTTTGATCTCTTAATCAAGGAATCAACTATGGAACACAGATTTGAAGTTTTTATTTACTTTCTTTTGTAGTAATAAGATTGTTTGCTCATATCCTTACTTTCAATGTTCAAGTTTGACATCATGCATATTTTCTCCTTGTATATGATTTACATTGTTCTTGCTATTGCAGAATATTACAGATGCAAGTTTGGATGTAATTTCTGAAAATTACAAAGACTTAGAAGTGTTAAATTTGACCAGGTATATTCATTCAGTTCATTCTCTGGTTACAATGAGTAATTCGACAATCTTGTTTAACAAAAGGCTCCATTTTTCCAAGTTCTAGAATTACAGTACCATATCGTATTTGTGCAAGAATTGTGCTGCTCTTTCATTCAAGTAAAAGTTTATTTTGTGGAAAGAATCTTGTTTCTTCCAATTGCATACTGGTGATTTGATTTTCTGATTTCTTTATATACCAGACTATCTCTACTCTCTTCTACAACTAGATATGAAATCTACAGCTGAAAATCTCAAATCAAAGATTGAACATATTGTGCCAATTGTTCTACTAAATGGTGTTGTGCGATTGTGTTGAGTTATGTGAGTCCACTTGGACAGTTCTTGTTAACTAATCCATTTTCGAACGTCAACAACCATATCTGAGGAACCCACTTGGAAAATTGTTGTTAGTTTTCTTGCTCAGTGATACCTGAGTTACAGTATCAGGACTGAAACGAAGCAAGTACGGACAACCATATCTGAGTTACAATGAGCATTTGTTTGAAAATTGAATTCTTCTTGAAAGTGAATTTTTGGTGGCCTTCAAATCGATTTCATGCATCTTTCTCTCCTGAAAAAGAGTAAATGTATATATGTATTATAATTTAGATTAGGAATTGGAGTTTCTGAAAAGAAGATCAATCATGAAAAGATTGGGATCAGTGGGGAAAACCAATTGGGGTCGAAGAGATCTGTAAATCCCATCTCTTCCATACCCTGATTTCTCCATTAGAGAATAATAAGCTGGTCAACTCCATTAGAGATCTGTAAATCTTTCACTTTCAATAGCTGAGGGGAGCAATCATAAATCGTTGTGTTTTCTTGTGGAGTTTGAAATTGAAAACTTCTATTAGCACTTTTTACCTCTACTCCATTATACAATAACATATATGCTTATGTTTGGTGGAAGTTCCTACACCTCTGCTTTAGTTTTTCTTACCTGATTAAACCTACTAGCACTTTTGTTGCATTAGATTTTCATTATGTCACAATTTTTGTTTGACTAGAGAAAATAATTGCATAGTAAAAAAAGTCAATCTTTGTTGATTATCTTTAGATGAACAGTTTTATATTGAGTAGTTGTAGTAAAATTGAACATCCCTACCTGATGCCCTAACAAAACTTTGAAAGTGTGCTCCCTTCATGGCCTAATTAAGCATGGAATTTCTCATGGGTGAACTGGCAGCTGAGACTGAGAGGATTCAAATACCATGTGAACGAAACAACAAGAATTATTAGTAGGGTTTGGGCTTCTTCTTTGACGTACCATTCATTTGGTTTTAGTGCAAAGAAATTTGGGTTGTAGAGAGAAATTTGGTCTGCCACGTCACAATATCCATGTGTTTGGGGTTATTTATTTTTCTTCACAGCATGTTTAATTAAAGGATATGAATGGTGGATTAATGCTCATCATATTCAGACTATTTGTGAATGGAGGTGTATTTTTGCACTTGTTAACTTTACTAATTTGTTTTTAAATGCTGGAAAATCCGAAAAATGCTTCGCAGCATGTTTAATTAAAGGATATGAAAGGGAAGCTTTGTAGCTATGTATTCAGATTGCCTTTTCCAATGCTTTATAAAAATCTATTTGTGGTGATATGTTGTGGAAGGAAATTATCTATAAATGTGGTGTATATAGTTGATTCTTATTTCTTTTTGTTTGATAATTGTTAATATCTATACTGTCATTTATAGAAATGGATAGTACTCGCGGCAATCTCTCCACCATTGATGTCACTAGATCTACAAATGATGACATTGAAGTTAAACAGACCATATAGTTCAACATCCACGGTTTAGCAGTTGGACCTGGTGCTAGAAATTTCAATAAAAACATTGGAAAGCTTGTTGAAACCCTTGTGCCCATCAAATTCAAGGGTTGGCACCATGTTACTGACAACTACAAAGAGGATGTGTGGAATGGCCTCAAGGTAAGATTTTACATCATTGATTTTCATAATGTCTTATTTTATTTTCAACTTATATCTCAATGGCTTATTTGCAGCGTGAATACGACATCCCAAATTATGTGAAAAAGAGTGTGCATTTGAAAATGCCTGAATATTATAGAAGGTTCAAGGCAGATCTTAGGAAGAATTATTTGGATAAGTATCCTACCATTGAGGAACAAGAGAAGCATGTTCCAAATGGTGTAAGAGAGGAGGATTGGAAGGAGTTTGTTCGCTATGAGAGCACCCCTGAAGCGAAGGCAATTAGAGCCCAAAATGCAAAAAACAAAAAGTCTTCAAAGTATGTATGGGGGGGTGGCCAAAAGAGTGCTGCAGAAGTAGAGTATGAAATGGTAATTGAGTTTCTAGCTACTAGTACAATATTATATACCATTTAACTATATAGGCTGAGACTAATCTTTTAAGTATATAGGTTGAGAAGAACCCTGATGGGGAACCAGTCACACGCACTGACATATGGATTGCATGTCACACTGGAAAGGATGGAAAACATACGCATGGTTCTGAACAATATATGGTATGTGCCCAATGATGTCTTTTATACCCAATTCTTAATTTACTTTGTAGTTGTTTGAATATTATTTGTGTCCTGATTTATTTTATTTTTTCATTCTTTTGAAGGAACAAGTTAAAGCAAAAAAAGCTGCCTTGCAAGAATCTTCAACTCAGGGTACCACTGACCTCACTATTGATGATGATCCTCTAAGCCAAGTGTTTGGCCAAGAAGCGAGGGGACGTACTCGTTGTGTTGGAACCACTGTCTCTAAAAGGAAGTATGATGTTGTACTTCCCGCTCGTTCATTGCTATTGGAAAAACATTGGAAGCAAAAAAAGGGAAGAAAAATATGAAAGATTGGAAGAAAATGTTAGATGGATACGAGAGAGACTTGAAAATGGAACTTATGTAAGACCATCAACATGTGAGGGAATACAAGGAGTTGTTCACATAACTAAAGATACACCGTCTTCCCGTGCACAATCGACAAGGCAACCAGAAAATCCATTACCTCCATCTCCATTACCACCATCTCCATTACCATCATCTTCTCAAGGTGTTGCGAGGTTTCTTTCTCCAAGAAATCTTGTTCCTTCAGTGTCAAGGAGATACAAAGTTTGTGATTGGGAAAGGAATGTCATTGCGATAGCATTAGAGGTTGTAGATCCTATCCATCAATTCTCTTGCGCTTGTCATGGATCATTGAACCCTGCAACAGAGATCAGACTTTCCTTATGCTTCAAATTCAGGACTGGGGTGAAACTTTACAAAAGTGATCCAAAAGGAGACAAGATGGGGGATTTGGACGTTGGTGATTTCTTCGTATGGCGTAGAACTCATGTGGAACTTGATGATTGATAGTTACAACTATGTTGGAAGCAATGTAATGGTGGCAGCAAACGAGGAGTTGAGTAAAATACACTACGGGCACGTGATTGTTCATTTTAAGGTAACTAGCTGAAGCTTAAGTGCAAGTATCTATAGACTTAACCTCAAAATGACTATTGCTTGCCTCATCCCATTTGAAACATTATTTCTTATATTTGAATTCTCATTCGCAACAATTGGTATGACCTTAATTCATCTTTGATTGCTATGGTGCATATACTACAGTTTGCTTTGTTCTCATATTTATGTCTATTGCTTTTGATATTGATTATGATGTCTTTCTTTATACAGGAGTTCTATTTTCTACACCAAAACACCCAAAAACCAAGAGTCTAATGATGAATTTTTTGACTATATTTACTTTTTAATGTTTATTTATGATCAATATACATATTTAAGACTCTCATTGCTTGACTGCTTTTTGTGAAGTTTGCATTTGCAGTTTTAATTATTTTCTTGTCTCATTTTCATTACACTATTGAGACTTAAGAGCATTCCTTATGTGTTCATATCACGAGCCCCAGCTAATTAAGATCATCAATGTTTTTTCTGCATAGCTTTTCTACTTGTAGTAAGCACTCTTATGATGCCCACCTATCTCAAACACTAGGCCTCATCTTTGCTTGATAAATGAATTTCAAATGCATGTTCCAAGTACTTGTCAACCTGGTTTATCATGGATTTAGCTTCGACAATCCCATTTGAAGGTCTAGGATATTTGTTTACCGGGAAGCACAAAATGGGTCTTTCTTACTAACACGGGTGTTATTGAAAAGTGCTGCATTTGTTCATTTGAAGCAAACCGAGTTCTCCAAGTACACCCGGAATTTATCACCTGCAAGTCGTTCGATATTGCTTTCAGGCCCTGCTGGTAAGTTGCTTCTTACATGTGATCTGTTTGATATGTTGGAAGTTTGCTGTCACGCCCCGATTTTCGAAGGAAACGAAAATCCCAAAAAGCCACGTAGGATTATCCGTTTCCCCCAAAACTCGGGACGTGAGAATTCAATAATAACAGAAACAAATAGCAGCATCAGCTAAAACGAATAAAAAGTCTAACCCGGAGAAGACTGGCATGGCTAGCTCACCAGCGGAACTCCAGTAATGCAGCTCAAAATCTCTAAACCTGAAAGACTACTCGGCTACATTCCAAAAGGAATGTACCCAAGAAGCAAAAGCTCACTCGGGTCAGCAATAAAGCCGGTGTGAGAAATCTTCATCCCAAAATCAATAAATCCGCACATGATAACATTAAAATAAACCAAACAATAAATAATCACACCATCAGGTAGTTCCTCAATGAGGCAATGGTGTTATTATCCTAATAAATAAATATGCATCATTTATTACTAATAAATAAATTTTGAGTTATCAATCCTCATAAATGCAACAACAATACAATTCATAATCATATTAGACTATGATTGAAATATTCAACAAACACATTTTCTACCTTTAGGAAGACGTGTAGTTCTCATTCAATGGTTGAATGAGCATTTAGTTTCTTCCGTTAAGGTAATCATGCACATACACAAAAAGAAATCTCGCTACTTTTCCACAATCGCACTCTCCTCCTGTGCCGAACACACCTCACCCAAGTGTGCCTCCCTTGCCTTCGAAACCACTCGGAGCGTACATGTTCCAAGTGGGGTGCCACCTCGAGGAACATGTCATCACACCCGAAGTCCGATCCATGGCAAGTATTCTTCCTAAATCTACACGTACAACCGAACACACATGGAACGGTGCACCGATATGCAAGCAAGTCTGCATACCCATAATATCACATGTATACAAGCAAGTCTGTATACAAAAATTTCACATTTTTTTTTGTCTCGGAGTTGTGGAAAAGAGCATAAAAATAATTAAATCCTCAAAACTCTTTTATGGTGACGCTTTGTCAACCATAAATAAATCAATCACAATATCCACCATTCTTTTGGGGAACAAGCAATATTTGACACATTGTCAATTCACACATCTCATTTCTTTGCATCATATGAAAACAATATGCATACCAATTCACATAACAATACAAACACTCAAGCTAAAACAAGTGCTCAGTTAACTTCCAACCAGTATCTATTACTAGAAAATCTTCTTCTAGCCCTAAACTAAATAATGGTTTAATCATATGTAAAACTATTACAGACAAGACATTACCCCATAAGCTAACACTTCTATCAAATTGCAAAGAATGACAGGGGCACAGATGTTGTCTAGAATGAAATGTGGAGCGTACGAGCGTTACCAAAAGGGTAAAACCCTACTTACAATGTCAAGTTGAAGTCCAGATAGCCATATCAAAGTTTATATTAATCACAAACTCTACCTTATAGGAACCCGACCAATATTAGTTGTGCAATCATAAAAATTTAGGAGCCGACATCAACACACTTTTATAAATGTAGCAGTTACTAAAATTTAGGAGCTGACGTAGGCCACAAACCCAGGTATAAATGTAGCAGTTACTAAAGCATACAGGCCATATGATGTAGCTGCCATAGCTTTCATGATTCAGGTAGAACCCCTAACTAATTCCTCTCATGTGAAAGAAATCAAAGTTAATGCCAACTCATTTTATAATCTAACACCAAAATGCCCACCAGGCCCCCGAGGACCAATATAATGCCTAAAGCCAGAAACACAAACAACAAGCCCCAATATCATCAGGATCATATTTCAACAACAACAACCAAATTCTATATAAAAATAAATAAATAAATAAAATAAATAAATAAAAAGGGAATGAAAATAAACTCACCTTCAAAAACCATTCCCTCATCACCACATCTGAATTATCAGAATAGCCCAGAAAAAGCCGTATCATCAAAACAGTCGAACACGATAGGTGAGGCCAGAAGCAGACAGACGGAATTCCACTACTCGCATAGAAAAGATAGGAAGTGGTTGCTTATTGCATATATGGCTTGGTCAGACAGAGTGTTGATGCATTTGAATCAAATACACATGCATAGCAAATCTATATTCATCAATTGATGATGTCAGACATTACATAATGCCTCTGCCTCATCTCAACCACAACTTTAGCATGGTTCTCATGATCTGATTCAGCCAAATTTCTAAGGGAGACTCAGCATGAATGTGTCACCGTCCACTCATTCTTCAAGCGATGCAATGACATAATCTCCAGGTTGCAAACTTCAGCATTTAACCAGCAACTAATTGCAACCATTTTCGCCAAGCCTGGACCTGCCTCAGTAGCCTTTCTTCTCATGAGAAGAATGCTGGAAAATGTATACAACAGCACACTTAAAAAAACACAAATGAGCCAATCCCAGATTTTCAGCACATTGATTCCTATCTTCAACAAATCTTTCAGATGAGAGCCGATAACGTAGCACTTCAAAATTTTGTCTTAGTCTTCAGATCACATCATTTGACAACAAAGGAGGAACCACATTCTAGCGCGCCATCCCTTTGTTGAACATAACCTCTTTACAGTGAATCAAATCACAAACCAATCTCCTCACGCACCCAATAGCGAGGTTCACCTCAGTTGATCGCATCTCTCTCACATGTCGATCGGCTCATCCAGGTCTATCAACTCACCCAGATCGATTAAGTCCTATCCCCGACTGCTTATCTCTCTCAGGCGGTGTCGTACCCACTGGTCAGCCTCCCGTCCAGTTCGCTCGACAACCCTCAAACCAAGTCGATCGACTTTCCCTCGCATAGGGCGATCACCACTCCTCTGCACACGTCGATCGATTCCTCCATTCCTCCAGCGCCGCCAGAGATCGAGAAGAAGGGAAGGAGAAAAAAAAACGAGAGAAAGGGAAAAGGAGGAAGGAAAAACAAGGTTTTGTTTGTTTGTATTTCTTTATATGGTGGGTGGCTATTCGCCCCCACTAAAATTTTGAGAGCACCCGCCCTTTAACTCACCAAATAAAACCCTAATTTCGAAATTCACATTCAATTAAAAGTAGCCCTATTTTATTTAATTAAAAATAAAATAAATTATCTTTATGAAATTTAGGGGTGTTACACTATACACACGTTAAATGGAATCTCGTCCCGAGATTCGAAAGGTACGAAAGTTAACTGGATTTCAAAAAAAACTACTAGTTGTCAAACAAAAGAAGATTTTGAAACACAATTTCAATTGAAATTTAGAAATATACATTATTTATTGTTATTGGAAAAGTAGGGGTGTTACATTATATACAACTCAAAAGGAATCTCGTCCCGAGATTCGGTAGAGGAAGGTAAGTAGAAAATTAATTCTTAAATAAACAAACTACACATTACATGGACAAACAAATAGCTCATACGTATGCCCATAACTTAATGAAGCCAATCACACAAAAATATAAATATTTTCAGTAAGTAGAAAAATTACGGGGTGCTACAGTACATACAACTCAAAAGAATCTCGTCCCGAGATTCGGTAGAGGTAGAGGAAAGAAAGTTAAGCGAATTTCAAAAATGCAACTTGTCAAACGAAAGAAGATTTTAAAATAAAAATTTTCAATTGAATTTTAGTTGCATAAATTTTTATTGCCATTGAAAAAGTACGGGTGTTATAATATATACAACTCAAAAGAATCTCGTCCCGAGATTCGCGAAAAGGGTTAACTAAAGATTTAAGATAACAAACCGCTACAAGAAAACGACACCCAATAATGTCATCCACTATTGACATTAAAAATAAGTCACAGAAATCTCATCCTGAGATTTACGAAGAAAAAGAAACAACAATAAAAGTTCAAGGTTCACCCTTGTCACTTTATCTCTAGACAGTCACACTACTACTCTCCCATATCCACATTCCGAGGATCACCTAGACTCTACCCCAGCCTAGGCTAACCAAATGCTCTGATACCAAAATGTCACGCCCCGATTTTCGAAGGAAACGAAAATCCCAAAAAGCCACGTAGGATTATCCGTTTCCCCCAAAACTCGGGACGTGAGAATTCAATAATAACAGAAACAAATAGCAGCATCAGCTAAAACGAATAAAAAGTCTAACCCGGAGAAGACTGGCATGGCTAGCTCACCAGCGGAACTCCAGTAATGCAGCTCAAAATCTCTAAACCTGAAAGACTACTCGGCTACATTCCAAAAGGAATGTACCCAAGAAGCAAAAGCTCACTCGGGTCAGCAATAAAGCCGGTGTGAGAAATCTTCATCCCAAAATCAATAAATCCGCACATGATAACATTAAAATAAACCAAACAATAAATAATCACACCATCAGGTAGTTCCTCAATGAGGCAATGGTGTTATTATCCTAATAAATAAATATGCATCATTTATTACTAATAAATAAATTTTGAGTTATCAATCCTCATAAATGCAACAACAATACAATTCATAATCATATTAGACTATGATTGAAATATTCAACAAACACATTTTCTACCTTTAGGAAGACGTGTAGTTCTCATTCAATGGTTGAATGAGCATTTAGTTTCTTCCGTTAAGGTAATCATGCACATACACAAAAAGAAATCTCGCTACTTTTCCACAATCGCACTCTCCTCCTGTGCCGAACACACCTCACCCAAGTGTGCCTCCCTTGCCTTCGAAACCACTCGGAGCGTACATGTTCCAAGTGGGGTGCCACCTCGAGGAACATGTCATCACACCCGAAGTCCGATCCATGGCAAGTATTCTTCCTAAATCTACACGTACAACCAAACACACATGGAACGGTGCACCGATATGCAAGCAAGTCTGCATACCCATAATATCACATGTATACAAGCAAGTCTGTATACAAAAATTTCACATTTTTTTTTTGTCTCGGAGTTGTGGAAAAGAGCATAAAAATAATTAAATCCTCAAAACTCTTTTATGGTGACGCTTTGTCAACCATAAATAAATCAATCACAATATCCACCATTCTTTTGGGGAACAAGCAATATTTGACACATTGTCAATTCACACATCTCATTTCTTTGCATCATATGAAAAACAATATGCATACCAATTCACATAACAATACAAACACTCAAGCTAAAACAAGTGCTCAGTTAACTTCCAACCAGTATCTATTACTAGAAAATCTTCTTCTAGCCCTAAACTAAATAATGGTTTAATCATATGTAAAACTATTACAGACAAGACATTACCCCATAAGCTAACACTTCTATCAAATTGCAAAGAATGACAGGGGCACAGATGTTGTCTAGAATGAAATGTGGAGCGTACGAGCGTTACCAAAAGGGTAAAACCCTACTTACAATGTCAAGTTGAAGTCCAGATAGCCATATCAAAGTTTATATTAATCACAAACTCTACCTTATAGGAACCCGACCAATATTAGTTGTGCAATCATAAAAATTTAGGAGCCGACATCAACACACTTTTATAAATGTAGCAGTTACTAAAATTTAGGAGCTGACGTAGGCCACAAACCCAGGTATAAATGTAGCAGTTACTAAAGCATACAGGCCATATGATGTAGCTGCCATAGCTTTCATGATTCAGGTAGAACCCCTAACTAATTCCTCTCATGTGAAAGAAATCAAAGTTAATGCCAACTCATTTTATAATCTAACACCAAAATGCCCACCAGGCCCCCGAGGACCAATATAATGCCTAAAGCCAGAAACACAAACAACAAGCCCCAATATCATCAGGATCATATTTCAACAACAACAACCAAATTCTATATAAAAATAAATAAATAAATAAAATAAATAAATAAAAAGGGAATGAAAATAAACTCACCTTCAAAAACCATTCCCTCATCACCACATCTGAATTATCAGAATAGCCCAGAAAAAGCCGTATCATCAAAACAGTCGAACACGATAGGTGAGGCCAGAAGCAGACAGACGGAATTCCACTACTCGCATAGAAAAGATAGGAAGTGGTTGCTTATTGCATATATGGCTTGGTCAGACAGAGTGTTGATGCATTTGAATCAAATACACATGCATAGCAAATCTATATTCATCAATTGATGATGTCAGACATTACATAATGCCTCTGCCTCATCTCAACCACAACTTTAGCATGGTTCTCATGATCTGATTCAGCCAAATTTCTAAGGGAGACTCAGCATGAATGTGTCACCGTCCACTCATTCTTCAAGCGATGCAATGACATAATCTCCAGGTTGCAAACTTCAGCATTTAACCAGCAACTAATTGCAACCATTTTCGCCAAGCCTGGACCTGCCTCAGTAGCCTTTCTTCTCATGAGAAGAATGCTGGAAAATGTATACAACAGCACACTTAAAAAAAACACAAATGAGCCAATCCCAGATTTTCAGCACATTGATTCCTATCTTCAACAAATCTTTCAGATGAGAGCCGATAACGTAGCACTTCAAAATTTTGTCTTAGTCTTCAGATCACATCATTTGACAACAAAGGAGGAACCACATTCTAGCGCGCCATCCCTTTGTTGAACATAACCTCTTTACAGTGAATCAAATCACAAACCAATCTCCTCACGCACCCAATAGCGAGGTTCACCTCAGTTGATCGCATCTCTCTCACATGTCGATCGGCTCATCCAGGTCTATCAACTCACCCAGATCGATTAAGTCCTATCCCCGACTGCTTATCTCTCTCAGGCGGTGTCGTACCCACTGGTCAGCCTCCCGTCCAGTTCGCTCGACAACCCTCAAACCAAGTCGATCGACTTTCCCTCGCATAGGGCGATCACCACTCCTCTGCACACGTCGATCGATTCCTCCATTCCTCCAGCGCCGCCAGAGATCGAGAAGAAGGGAAGGAGAAAAAAAACGAGAGAAAGGGAAAAGGAGGAAGGAAAAACAAGGTTTTGTTTGTTTGTATTTCTTTATATGGTGGGTGGCTATTCGCCCCCACTAAAATTTTGAGAGCACCCGCCCTTTAACTCACCAAATAAAACCCTAATTTCGAAATTCACATTCAATTAAAAGTAGCCCTATTTTATTTAATTAAAAATAAAATAAATTATCTTTATGAAATTTAGGGGTGTTACATTTGCATTCATTCATCATTTGGTTGTCATCCTAATTGGCATTTTTTTGATTGGCAAAGAGATGTACCAACAAATGCTTGCCAAAGCTTTAGCACATTATTTTGAAGCCAAGCTGTTGTTATTAGATGCAACCGACTTTTCCCTCAAGGTTAGTAGACACAGTCTTCTACTTACCCTGCCTAAATGCTTACTCCTTATCCTCCCTAAACGCTTTTTTGGATTTTGTCATTGGCTTCCTACAGATGCAAAGCAAATATGGCTGCAGCAATAAAGAAACTGTAAGATAAACAATGAAAGAGTATTAAAATCTTCTCTGATTGTCACAAAATAAACACCAGTGTGTGGCATCGTCTAATGGGTTAATATCAGTGAGATGATGAAAATGGTAGGGGCAAGTTTCATAAATGTTTCCATGTCCACCATCACTTCAAAATGGTTTGGAGAGGATGAAAAGAATGTTAGAGCTTTATTTACCCTTGCAGCAAAGGTCTCTCCAACAATTATTTTTGTGGATGAGGTCGATAGCATGCTTGGGCAGAGAACTAGAGTTGGCGAGCATGAGGCCATGAGAAAGATCAAGAATGAGTTCATGACACACTGGGATGGGCAACAAAGCCTGGTGAGCGTATTCTTGTTCTTGCTACAACAAACAGACCTTTTGACCTTGATGAAGCGATTATTAGGTGGTTTGAGCGCAGGTATGTCATTTATGTTCGACGTTATTCACAATCTTCACAATTCATGAATGTTTAAACTTGTCATTGTTATCTCACCTATATTAATTAGCTAAATCCCTCAAATTAAGTATACTATATAAGCTTATTTTAGGGAAATATCGCTTTTGTAAATAACAAGCAAAAGTTTAATTGAGGCAAGGTATGTTCAGTTGAGTCCATGGCAGAGATAGGCTTTGATGCCCACATCATATGTGAAATGGAATACAAACTTTGTAAAATGATTTTTGTTGTAATATGGTTTGTCTCTGCTGTACAGGATCATGGTAGGTCTACCATCCGTTGAGAACAGGGAACTAATCTTGAAAACACTGTTGTCTAAAGAGAAGGTTGAAGAAGGATTAGACTTCAAGGAGCTTGCAACCATGACAGAAGGATACACTAGAAGTGACCTTAAGGTCTGTATCTTCTTCAAAGCATTTCATGACATTTTGTTTGTTTAGCTGCAATTAAATTGGATGGACAAATTCTTGAAACAGAATCTGTGCACGACGGCAGCCTATCGTCCTGTCCGAGAACTTATACAGCAAGAGAGAGTAAAGGAATTGGTAAGTATTTTTTCATTTTTTATTTCTTTCTTGTCACTATTTCAGGTCCTCCTCCTTGTACACGCAAAACACCATTTGTGCTTGATAGCAGCAATATCATTCTTGATCATCTTAACCTTTTAATTGTTTGTATGTTTCTCAATTCATTTCTCTTTGCAGGAGAGAAAGAAGAGAGGCGATGAGGGACAGAGTTCAGAAGAGGTGTCAAATACTAACAATGAGGGCAAAACAATTACTCTCAGGCCATTAAACATGGAGGACATGAGGCAGGGAAAGAATCAGGTAATATGTTGGTTTAATCTCATTGTGAAAGATTTTTTGAGATTTACATTTTTACTTTTGCAGTAAACTAGGTCAGTAGCTTTCTTAAGAGTATCCACATTCGACCATTGGTTGATAAGTGGAAACTTTTTACATTTACACTTTGGTGATGGAAAAAAGGAATTAATGAATGAATGCAATACCAAACAGAACACAATACAGCAAAGCTGAAAGGAAAAATATATCATAGTGCACCAAGTGTAAATGAGTCCAGAAATTTTCTCAGACATATCTCTGCTATTCGAGATAGCATGCAAAATAGAGGCCCACTGCAGAGCCAGACATCTAGGATTATAAGGTGTTCTTTTCTTGTATTGTGTGTATTGGTGGAAAATAGGGTCAGAGTTTCTTTGTTGGCGATTGAAGAATTTGCAGCACCCAGGCGAGTGATCGGATCAGAAGTTGAATTTGGACAGAACCAAATCCTCCATTCAAGAGTTCAGACTAGGATATCGATAAAATGAGAACAACACAAAAAATTAGTTCTGGTTCTGATTGCCGCCAGAGCTGAAGCAGCAAAGGTGGGAAAGTTCTTTCTTGCATTTGTTTTTCCAGCATTTGTTTTTATAACTAACAAAACTTATTTTTTCCAGCATTTGTTTTTCTTCGAATGCATGATTGGTTTGAGCTTCTTGTCAAGCTATAAAAGCTAATTTTGCTTGGTTGACAATTGCAGGTAATTGTGGCAAGTACTTGTGAAGGTGCATAGCTTTGCTTGGCTCTATACTTTATTCTGAAGCTTCAGTCCAAATTAAGAACTTGATTTTTGTTTGGATTTGTAATGGGTGTTTTTGAATACCCATTTGTTTGATTTCTTCATCCCTAGTGTAAAAAGTATCCAATTTTGGGTTCGGAGTTGAACATGTGATGCAGTATTTGAGTGTTTGATGGGTTTGATTTACCTTCTTAAAAGTACCCAATTTATGATTTGTGGAGCTATTTGTAAGGTTTGGCTATTTTGGTTTAGCCCCATTGAGGGTTTTATTGACCCATTTGTTTGTAACACTGTAGAGGATCTCAAACAATGGTTTAGTTGTTTACTGATGTTTTGAATTTGTTGTGCAGTGAGGGAGAGAGATGGGTGAGGACATGAAGGTAGACTCCGTCGTTCCCGAGTCCTTCTTGAAGAAGCAGAAGAGGGCTGAAGAGTGGGCACTTGTGAAGAAGCAGGAAACGGAGGCTTCTAAGAAGAAGAATGCTGAGAACCGCAAGATTATCTTCAGCAGAGCTAAAAAGTATGCTGCTGAGTACGAGGAGCAGGTGACAGAAATTTTCTTTGTATTTCAGTTGAAATATGGTGTGTTTTTGTTGTGTGGTACTTGTGATATTAATAAAATGAATTCTGTTTTTTAGCAAAAGGAGCTGATCAGGTTGAAGCGTGAGGCTAAGTTGAAGGGAGGGTTCTATGTTAACCCAGAAGCTAAGTTGTTGTTTATCATCTGAATCCGAGGGTATGTTTCCTGCAGTCAATGTCTACTGTATTTTATCTTCTTGGTTAGGTAGATTGTTGTTAATGCTGACATGTTGTGTCTTTTCAGTATCAATGCCATGGATCCAAAGAGCAAAACTATCTTGCAACTTTTGCGTCTTAGACAGGTATGAACATACTTCCATCTGTTGAGACCAATGTAAATATTTGTAGGTTTTGTGAATCGAAAAATTAAATTCCACAACTTTTAAGTTACCGCGCACAAATTGCCCTTTATTTTGTTCGTTTCACATTAACAAAATACCACTAGTGTTTACAACTTCGGATGTTTTTACACTATTAGCAATTATTACTAGTTTATGCTAATATACATTGAAAATTACTTGTATGTGCTTTTGTATGCAAATATGAATGGGTAATACCTATGTACAGCTCAATCACCTTCTGTAAATTTAGTGGTTCCTTGAATTAGACTTCAGTGGGCACTATGTCAAGTTGTTTGTTGCACTTCCATGGGGATTTTTTTGTTCTAACTTTATCTTTCTAAATGTATTCAAAATTTCAAATATAGGAAGAGCAAGACTTGTTGTGTATTACAACTCGTTCCGTATGCTCTGATTAAATGTTGAAAGTTACTAAAGGCCAAGCACCAAACTCACTTAAGAATTCAAGATCAGTTTTGCCCTATTGAGGATATCTTTCATGTTTGAGAGAAATCTTCAATTTCATTTTTTCATTAGTCATTAGTGTTTGTATTTTAACCTTAGTTACGTGTCCTTGAATTTTGAAGACGTTAGACACTTAATGTTATTTTTCAAAAGAGTTCTTGATCAATCAGGTAATTTGCTGGTGATGGATTGGTCTGTAAATGTTTATGTAACACGGTAAACTACATGTGAAGCTATATCTGTTTGTGTTTTCTTATTTCTGTTTCTTTGATAGATCTTCAATGGTGTAGCGACAGTCCTCATAGAGATGGTTATGGTTGCGCGTGGAGTCACTGAATACGTATCCATCTGTTGAGACCAAGTTATATACATGGCTTCGTTTGCCTTTCATTTCAACCCTAGAGAAAAAACTTCAATAACTTTTTTGCAGTTCATTAGTGCTTCAGATGCTTGCCGCATAACCATGTTCCCATATTGGTCATACATATTACTTCACTGAAATTTTACTGTTTTTTGCATCTTTAGCACTTTTTTTTCCGTTGTTTGCGATTGTTCATCTGTTTTAGCTTCAATGCGGTTTCGTTATTCAGTTCATGTAGGTCTTTGAACTTGATAGAGTTGATATATTGAAATGGGTTTTTGGTTTATCTTTTTATATTCTATTTTGATGATTTTTAGAAGCAGGATTAGCTCAATTCGTTGCTTTAGATGCTTTTTGCCTCAGTTTGTACAGTTTATACATGATATAACCATCATTTCTCTAAGATTGTTCCATCTTCTGAGATAAGTCATATGGAAAAATCATCTTGTCATAACAGATACAAGAAATCTGGCAATGAGCAATTTGCTACTGAACTCAGCAAATGGATCTTCCACGAAAGAGGTCATCTTAAGGTATTGTAATTCAACATGCTTTCTCATATTCTTTGTTATGCTGATGAAAAAACAAAGAAAATTTTGTCACTATATGAGTAAGCAGATATGTACCACCTAATAACAGTTCCCTTATTCTGTTTTGTTTCTATTTTTCTTTCTAGGCGGTCAATGTACAACACCACCACGTTGGGGAGACAGCTGAACCTGCAATGTATAGGATCAAGGATGACTTGGTACCCCTCCCACCCATGTAGTTTCATTTGAAACAACATTACCTCAAAATTGAAACAGGGATGAGGAATTAAAAACTGAATCTTTCTCATGGAAATTTGATTGAAGGAATACTCTGTTGAGATCTATGAGTGGTCTGGAAAGAGCTGGAAACCATATGTCGCTGATGACGTTCAAGTTCAGTTCTACATGATGAGCCCCTATGTGTTGAAAACTTTATCAACAGATGAGAAGGTAGTTTTCATTTTATCCTAGTTATCATTTAGATGATCCATCTTTCTTCATACGAACCTTTGCTCATATGCACCTAATGTTGCAGGGGGGTCGATATTATACCTCATTCAAGGTTCCCGACATCT
This sequence comes from Berberis thunbergii, assembly GCA_003290165.1. NCBI lineage: Eukaryota > Viridiplantae > Streptophyta > Magnoliopsida > Ranunculales > Berberidaceae > Berberis > Berberis thunbergii. The sequence continues at coordinate 116,522 of QNQO01007551.1, forward strand.
ATGGGGTCTTCCAGTTCAAGGTTGAATATAACAGGCTTGGCTACACAGCCCTGTCACTTGCAAAACAGGTAGTTTATCAATGCATAATTTTTCATTCCTTGGTATGAGTAAATGATTGCTTTGCTTGGTCAATTAAGTCTGATCAAGACGTGTTCATATGAATCAGTTAAAAACTGATTCCAAAACTGAGCATTTTTTCTCATCATACAACTGTAATACCACTAGTAGCTCCTCAAAATGTATGAACTTCAATGCTTTATATGGTAATACTGATCATAGGGAGAACTAGAAAATGAAGTCTGGACTTTAATACATTAACCATTTTGGTAATTGCTACAAGGAAGGATTAAAAATGCTATGTTTACTTTAAAAAAAAAAACCATTGGCTGGTGTTTTCTCTATGAACAGTTGCATCCTCATTGAACAACCTTTTTAAGTGTGTGTGTTTTGGTTAGTATGAGAAGATGATAGAAATTTCAATTGCAGATTCCGGTTCGGCCCTACAAGCACAACGAATATGAAAGATTCATAACAACAGCTTTTCCATACTACGGGAAGGTTGTCTGATTACCAAGATTCAGAGAATGGTAAATTTTCCAAAGAGCTGCCAGTGTTTTCATCATTTTCATTTTCAGTATATTGAACAAGCAGCTACCGAAAGAAATGGGGCCTGTTCCTAATGGCATCAATGTATTTTCTTACATTATAATTAGGTGGATTTGTATTGTTGGAAAAAACATAGAGAAATTGTTTTGTTTTAGATGCGAGCGAAACATGATATAACAAGGTTCCATTTGTTCAGGTTAATCCTGTTATTGTATATTAGTGTTATTTGTTTACATGTTTTTGTTTGGCGTCAAAACTTGAGAAGTTCCTTTTTACGGTTGATTTTGTATTTATCTAGCATATAGTTTGTGGAATCTTATTTGTGCCGGAGGCATGACACATACCATAGTAAGGATTGATTTTGCAGGTGCCATGGCTGTGATTTTGCTGCAGCAGCAAAAAAAAATATAAATTTTTTTTCGATTATATGAATTTGCAACAGTTTGAAACCGTTGCAACGAAACAAAATTTTTTTTTTGAATTTTGTTTTAACTGCCAACGGCTTAAAATCGTGGTTGCAGCTTGCCACGGCTAGGAACCGTGGGCATTCTTCATAAGTTGCTACGTCTTAAAACCGTGGCCATGAATCGACACGGCTAACAACCGTTGCTATCACGTTTGCCACGGTTTATTTCTCACTGTTTAGCCACGGCTTAAAACCGTTGCTACCTTGTTAGCCACGGTTTAGAACTGTTGCTATTAGCCATATTTAGTCACGGCTTAAAACCGTGGCCAAGGTTAGCCACGGCTTAAAACCTTTGCTACCTTGTTAGCCACGGTTTATAACCGTTGCTATTAGCCATACTTTATCACGGCTTAAAACCGTGGCTATTGTTGCCACGGTTAAAAACCGTTGCTATTGTTGTTGCAACGGTTTAAAACCGTGGCTAAATGCTGAAAATCACCACTTCTGTTCAACCAAAAAATCGTTGTTAAACATTGTAGCCACGGTTTATAGCCGTTACAAGGAATTTCGCGACGCCTCTGTAGCCCACGGCTCTTAGCCGTGACAATGAGTTACGCCCACGGTATAGAACCGTTGCTAATGGGGGTTTTTGGTGTAGTGTATGTCTGATCAGGAGAGGATTAAAAGTCAACTAGGGAGTCACATAACTATCTAGTTGCATTGTAACCAGAAAAAAAAGAAGTATATTGAGACAGAAGCATTCACACCTTGGATCACGACACAATGGAGACCTGCAAGATACAAACATGAAGAATCCAGTTAACTACCAATGTCGAATCTAGGTAAACTGCTAGATACTGGAGGAGACAGTAAACAAGAAAATAAGTTCATGAAAAAAATGAGATAGAAAAACCAAAGAGAATAAGAGGAGAAAAAGAATGGAGGTGGTAGACATAATCGATATAAGAAGAGGACCAAAAAATATAGAAAGATGAAGGAGAACAAGTGTGTAAAAGGAATGAAGAAGAGAGAAGAAAAAAACTAACTAATTAATGAGAAAAGAAAGAATAAGCACAGGGAACAACTTGAAAAAATAGCAAGGTGGAGATCGAAAAGCCTAATATTTAGTAAGAGATAAAGAGTGAGTTTGTTGGTAAGTGAAACTCAAGAATCTTCGTCTTCACTGTCAAAGCTGGTTGTGACAACTAAAGCTTGTCATTGCAGCCCACAGTGTTCCATTGTTTGAGTAACCTTATGGGAATATAATCAATTTCAATAACATATCTAGCGATGAAATACTATTACTATTTTGTTGCTAATTATAATGGTGTTAATGTAAATTTTTTCATTGCTAAAAGTGGTAAATATTTCACATAAAATTTATAGTCGTGAAAGTATTTAGTCATAATTTATAATGACGAAATATTATTTATTGGTCCTTATTATATGCATAGCAATGATTTTTTATTGTAATTGAAGAGTAATTTGATTTAATAAGCTATAAAGTTGCTTCACACAACAAAATTATTCAAATAGCTCAACTAGTAAATATTATAATATATTTTATTATAGGTCAGGAGTTCGATTCTCGTTGAGCCTAAAAAATAAATAAAATCATATACAAATTTCTACAGTGGGGTCTTACCACCAAGAGTCCTAAGAGTTTGGGTGGTTGTGGGCGGTGTCCTAAGAGTTTGGGAGGTAGATTGAATTGTATAAGAGCCAAGAATGATTATTTAGGTATATAATTTTTTTCATTGGTAATTGTTAACGGTGCCTATGACAACTTTCGTTGGTATATAATTTTTTTCATTGGTAATAATTTATTTTGGTAATTGTTAACGGTGCCTTTGGTATATATTCATTTTACCAACAAAAAAGTTCTACAATAAAGGTAGTTACCTTTTAGTAGAACAATTTTCCTTGAAGATTCTAAGCTTTTTCGAGAAAAATTTCATAGGTAAATAAAGTTTTCTTACAACAAAACAATTTGTATGTAAATATATTTGATTTTTACCAACGAATTTCTTTGGTAGTTGTCAGTATTCCCAGCACCATATTTCTTTGACTTATCATACGTTTTACCAAAAAAATTTAATTCATTGATAAAAACATTTAGTTACTGGGATGCCTTCAGGAACCAATAATGAATTTTTTCCTTATTAAAAATCTTTTCCAACAAAATTTTATTTTTGTCTAGAAATGATTTTCTAATTGTTGTAGTGCGCTTCTCTCCCTTCTCACTTGTGAACAGGGTAACGTATATTGAATGCAAGTCTAGCTACTTTTTTATAGTTATTTTTATCACTTTTTTTAAATGTGTGTTTAGATGACAGCTCAAGAAATGGTATGTAATAGGGTCTACTTTCCATGCACATATAATGAAAATCTAACGTCTTTATTTTCTTGCAGTTATTTGGAGACATGAAATTTCAATTAGCTAAACTCTGATTGTTGGGAGATAATTTGAAATTCTGGATACACTTCACGTTTCGTTATGTGACAATGATTGACTGTAGTCAATTAGTGGCTTATTTTGTTAAGTCGTTATTTTGTTTACTTGAGTTAAGATCTGTGATAACGATGCACATTTTTACAACAAAACTGAAAATGTTTGACTGAAAGTGTGAAAGTTGATTCACAAATTCACATTATGCCGTAAATAATTCGAGAACAATTTTCATTTTTGTAAGAATTAGCCAATAAAACTATTCAAGCATAAATCCATCATTGGTCACAACTTACGAGTTACGATATCCAATGGTTGCTACATGTGCAAAAAGATTTCCCCTCTAATAATTGTACCTGTACATTCACGAGAGAAAGTTTAAAGGCAGTGGCTTTTTGATACTATCATTTATCAATTAAACAAAAAATTCTAGGGGTCGAGGGAAAGGGAGCGAAGGATGGGTGTAACCACCAATTCTCCTTGCGATGAGCGCCTATGCGCATCTCCAACATGATGCACTCATCCCAAAGAAGATGGGTATTATCCCTCGCTCTCTAGCAAAGCTCCATTTAGACTCTTTGGCACTGTCACCTATTTTTTTTTAGACCTAATCATATGACACCACCAATAAGGGAAATTATTTTCTTTTATCTCTTCTGATGAACAACAGTTAGCCCTGGCTCTCTAGCAAAGCTCCATTTAGACTCTTTGGCACTGTCACCTATTTGTTTTTTAGACCTAATCATATGACACCACCAATAAGGGAAATTTTTTTCTTTTATCTCTTCTGATGAACAACAGCTAGCCCTGGCTCACCACGCCACCACCTTGCATCGTCGCCCCCACCTCTTTCTTTCCTCTCTCTTCTCTATCCCTCTGCTTTCTTCTACAAATAGCTAAAGTAACGACAACAATGTGCGCTGCGCAATCGCCTTGCAGCCCCGCCATAACGCCACCTCACCTTGCCTCGCCCCCAATTTCGCAACAAACTCAACAGTATCAGTCATGGGGAAGCCATAAATTAAGGAGATTTTGGAAGAAAAAAACATCAAAACACGGAAAAAGTACATAATTTTGTCTGGACCCGCATAGGAAGCTGCGAATATGTTTCACATGCTCAAAGACATTGTGCAAATGGTGCCTAAACTTGTTCCTCTCTTGCTTCGCACCAGTATCTGTGACTTCATACAAACCACTCGCAGGGAAAGCTGTGAACGTTGTCAAGCATCCTGTCAGGTGTTGTTTGCCTACATGGTTGTGAGAGTATGTCATTTTCTCGCAACTGTTTATGGGAGACTAGTCTTAACCATGCCAAATGTTGTTTGTTTGTTTGTTTTTTTTTTTTTTTTTTTGTTCTATGCATTGATTTCTATTTATATAGGTTTCCCATGTCAAATACATAGTTAATAACATTTCTTTTTGGTTTTCAAGCTCCCCTTCAAAAAATTTCAAAAGTCAGACTTCGAAGTTACTATAATATAGATTTTTTAAGGGAATGTCAAAAAAAGTGTTTGGAAAATGGATTCTCCCTTCTAAGTCTAAAAAAACCATAGAAATTGTGAAAAAAAACGTTATATATATATATCCAACAGTAGGCATGTTTTCTCCCATTGCAGAGGCTCTACAAATACAAGACAACCATTGGCACAACCTCATGCATGTGGGTGTTGGGACCCTTTCACACAAGGTTGCGAGAGTTGTTTCCTTTTCCGCAGAGTCCTATGCAAAACTTGTCAGAACCAGGTTCTATTTCAGAAATATATATATATATTTTTTTAATGTTCGAAGTCCAGTTCAGTATGTATTAAAATGTTGAATTAATTGTTTGTTGTATGAATTATTTGAAGCTTGATTTTCATGGATAAGTTGGTACCTTTTTTTCTTATTGTTTAACTTTATACATCTATGCACCATTAAAATAATTAATTTCACGGTGTCGATGATGGGATAAGTTGCATCATGGCAATGTAAAGTAAGCTGACATTAAACAAAATGTATATGCAACGTAAAGAGATGGCAACCAAACATCATGAACTCAAAACAACATTTAATTTCATCAAGTAGAAATCAGTACATAAGGAACAATTATAAACCAAATGTACTTAACATCAACCAAGACAAACACTTAGACCAAACCTGAACACCTAGAATCAAACATAAACACCTTGATTTTGCCACTTAACTTGACTTTGTGATTGAATTATTCGTATTGCCGCTTCGTCTTGTTCATCAATAAATTCATTTACCATTTCATCCTCTATCCTCTTCTTCACCGCTGCTTTATCTATTTCTTCTTGTTGCTTTTTTTTTCTTCCATCTTCTTTCTCTTGTTGACCACTTTCAGCAATTAGCTTTCGACTGAACGCTGTCATTGGCCATCCACCACCACCACCACCAACCGAAGAAGATACAACATCCTTGTTCGTGTTTGCAATGTTGAACATTGAAAAAAGTAATACAATTAATAATTTTAGATAATTGAAAGATCCAAAAAATAACTTACTTTTAAGCAAAAATGATCATCTCGTAGAAAATCATGGCGACAAAAAAGATCACTCTCACAGGAGTGTGTGCGAACTAGATCCACACACTCGCACTCTCTGTTGCAAGCAAAAATCTTGTATGCGCCCACTTGCAGACCCTGTTGCGAGCATAAATGTGGTATTTTGATTTTTATGGCTTTTTCATTTCGATTGTAAGGGGGTGTATTGTATATGGATTCTTATGGAATTGATAAATAATTTGAAAAGTCCACGGACTCTTTAAATTGTCCACAGACTCTTTAAATTGTCCACGGACTTCTGCTGATTTCTTAAATCCATAGACTTTTGCTACAGATTTTTTAGAGATTTATGAAAATTCACGGAATTTGTATGAACGACTTTTACAGATTTCTAATTATTTGCAAGATAAAAAATAAGTTGGTAAATAGTGATGAAACAAAAAAACGTCCGCATATAAATAACAAAAGTGAGAGATACATGTGCTAAAAAAAACTAGAAAAAGAAAAGGTCGTTAATTAGCATCTTTAAAATAAGAAGTAAACGTCCATAAAATTGTATTATGATCATTCTTCTCCTTCATGATCATGGTCACTTTCTTCATTATCATTGTTAGCAACGTTGACGCTTGATTGAGCTGCTGCCCACATTTGATTAGCAATACTCATTCTCCATTGATTAGCATTTTCTCTTTGCTGCTCTTGGGTTTGAATATCATTCCATTCAAAATTATCTTCATCATTCTCTACCGGATCATGTTCTGGTTCAGGAGGAAATTCATTTGAACGACATTCTTGTCGAAGAAAATTATGCAATCCTGCACATGCCAAAACAAGCTCCGCTTGTGTCTTATAAGGAACTGGTGGTGCTGATTTGAAAATTGTAAACCGCGACTTGAATATTCCAAATATTCTCTCAATTACGTTCCTCAATGAAGCATGACGAAGATTAAATAACTCAATTGCGTTGACAGGATGGTTTCCTGGACCGCCAAAATCTTTGAGATGATATCGAGTGCCATGAAATGGAGCTAAAAATCGACGTCGGTTTGGAAATCCACAGTCTCCAAGGTAATATTTACCTGATCATAAAAAATGTGCAATTAGTATGTTTATACTTTATACTATATGGTATAAAGTTCAATAAGTTTGTTGCATTTTTAATGCACGTAAAATTATACCTGATGGTATTTTGAGTCCATTTTGTCTAGAAATAGCATTATTTAACACTTTCGAATCATGAGCAGAACCCTCCCATCCACTAAGCACATATATGAATTGTAAATCAAAGTTGCAAGCTGCTAAAACATTTTGTGATAGTTTCCCATGACATTTCCTGAATCTACTGACCTCACGTCCAACAACCGTTGCAGGAATATGTGTGCCATCAATAGCTCCAATACAATCCTGAGAAAAAAGAAAAATAATTACAACATATCTACAAAAAGAAGAAAAGAACCAATATTAAAGCAATACAGTGATATAAATATTTGCTATAAAACTTACATTGCGTACCTTAAAGAAAGGATAAAACCTTGTACTTTCTCTTATGTTAGGTGGTGTGGTATCAGGTAGCGGTGATTTAGCCATGAACACTGGAGCTATTGTATTCAAGCTCTTCAAGATTTTGTTGAAACTTCTGCTAACAGTGAAATGAGATTGCTTGAATACCATTCGAGGTTCACTATATCGATTGTTTTGACCGACAACTAGTAAAAAGGTCGCAAGCATTTCTTCAACACATATATCTAGTACTCCGTAGAGGTGTTTTCTCTTCTATGATGACACATAATTTTCGAAACACTTCAGGATACATTCTGTAGACATCCCGAAAGATATATGGGTCTCCATCCAATAACTTATTCATGTATATGTATCCATTTGATGTCACTGGTCGTCGAGTCAATGGACGTCTAATACGTTCATCACTTATATTGGGCACAAGATTATATAGCACATAAATCACTGTTTGTATTACCGTTAATAAAATTTTCATGGCCTTGTAAAACTCTTCATCCTGTTCATCAATTCCATACATATCCATTTCATAGATTGCTATCAAAGCAAGTATATTAGACATTAGAGAACAAGACATGTATCTGACTAAAAAAAAAGATAACCAGGCAGGTAATGACATGAAATCGCTACCCCTTTTGAGTTGCTACTTTGTTCATGATCAACTCTACTTCTGTTGCCATGAGCTCTGCTTTGTGGTGCATCATTTGCATTTTCAGTTTGCACAAATGCATTGTTGTCTTGATTAAAGACCAAGTCATCCATGCCACCAAATTCCCAAGATCCATTTCCTTCTTCATCATATGGTGTGGCATCTGTATCATCACCTAGACCTATTGACCCCATCCCAGTTGCAGTTCCATTACCAACTGCAATTTTCAAATCCTCATTGTCTGCAAAAGTTCTGACTGAAAGTGCGCATGCGCTGGATGTGACTGAAAAAAAGATTCAAAATATAAAGTTCAAGATATTTAACCCACCTTCAAATAGTCTCCCCATACTTCATCAGGCGCAGTGAATCTCTTTGTGATCGGGTCCCATCCAAACCCAGAATTGTGGCGCATAAGCTGATAGTAATTGTTGTATTGCTTCTTGAACCATTTCACTCGGCTTTGATACTGGCTATAAGTTATCTCCTTAAGTTTTGGAAGTAACTTTGCCTCTACGGTTGTTTTACTTATAACGCCATTAATATCCCTGAACCCAAGCATGACGCCTTCAACCATGAGCTGGAGCAAAGCATTGCTCTCTTCCGCGGTCCAAGTTTTATAATATTTTCGTTTACCGTTACCTTATGAATCTCCCATCTATATATTACAACAGGTATTTTATGAAGCAAATATATGCTACTGTATCAAACACAACTCGAAAGTAGTTTCATTCCTCTATATGATCACTACATGCATGAAGCTAATCTATCATCACTACATGAAGCATGTATGGTTATGCCTATATCCTATATGTCATATCTAATTAGAATTTGATGAACGTTTTATGACTATTGTTCAACCTCTAATGAATTCATATGACTATTGTTCAACCTCTAATGAAGACGTGCAGTAGGATATTTACACATTACAGTTTATATACAAACATACATGTTCGAACCATGATCAACTTATATGGTCCAATCATGATCCAAACACATGGAAGTCAAAACAATAGTTACATAAATCTAGTCATACGCAACCGACTATAGCAAAATATCATATATATAGCATATATGATCCAATTAACCATAAAAAACATACCTGAGAAGATAATCGGCGTCAAAAACATATATGCAAGGGATTGTAAGCCATAATGATCCAACCAAATATACTAAACCTTAGTGTGTTTTTCCATTGACCTGAACCATATTTGGGTTGGGTTTGCAGGTTTATGTCAATTGCCAAGCATACCTATAGTTGGTTTGTGATGGTACCAAACAGTTGTAGCTTCTATGTAAAACTGTCTGGCCTTTCTTTTACTTGGTTATAATAATATCAATACCAAACAATTCTAATGGATCTGATTGCTAGTTATATGAACCAAATGAGTTTGCTGTAAAATGGCCCTATACCCTCCATCCTTGTACTCTTTTCCCTCTGCAATGTTTTTCCATGATTAAACAAAACAGTGTTGTTTGATGCTATTTAGCCGCCTGCCTTCTATAGCTCGCAGTCAAGGCTATCATGTCGTCGGGAAGATTGGGATTAGGAGGACTTTGAAGCTTTGGGCGTAATTTCCATTTATCAATAATGAAGCTTTGCTTTCTCATCGATGAAGCTTACACGTTTAAATTCCCTCTCTCCCGATACCTATAAATAAGCATGTAGAGTTTCTACTTTCTGGGCAAATCATTATTAGCGAAAAAAACAAAATAGTAACATTGTGTATCATCCTCTTTTCTATTCCCCGAAAACCATCAAATTTGTTCCATTTTTCAATGGTAGCTTCTCTTTGTCAATAATTTTCAGAAAGCATTTGAGCATCTAATGTAATACTAAACACAACTCTAACCCAAAATCATCAACGATGCAACTATGAACACTTATGCAAAGATAGAAAAAGAATCGAGAAAACAAGTGGATGTGAACCAACCTCTTCGCGGCAGGCACAAGGAAGAACTTTGGGAGACTTTTTTTCATGTTGAAATCTTTGATATGGAGGCTGGCAAACTATTGAACTTTGTTATTTATACCTAACACTATAAAGTCCATGAGAATCCATGATTTTCTAAATCCATAAATATGAATGATATTTTGAATACCCTAAAATTTTTGTGGACTTTCTGAAATTCATATTGAATACCCCTAGACTTTGTGGATTTCAGAAAGACTTTTTAAAATCTTGATTGAATACCCCTAGATTTTGTGAACTTTTTAAAATTCAAATTGAATACACTTGGATTTTCAGAATCCATGAAATTTATTAAATTGCCCACAAAATCCAGATACAATACACCCCCCTAAATATACAATCTAAAGTTATTCAATTACCTTTGTCGTTGTATGTTTTGTCGAATGAGAGCCAACTCACAGTGAATCGCACACACATAGAGGCTCGCCCACAACACAGTCTTTCGCACACATACACAAAGTCAGTCTCACCAAACTCTCACACATAGTCAATCGCACCAACACGCAAAACCCAATTTTGTTTTGGTAACTCTTTGTTAAATAAAAGAGTGTGGGGGAGAAAGGGGTTTGGTTGATAGTAAATGTGGAGTGGGGAATGGGAAAGAAGATGAATCAAAATTTTGAGAGGGGGGGGGGGGATAACTAATGTTGGGGGTATTACTCGTTTGGGGCACGACCCATTAAGTTTTCATTTACATATAAGTACCTTGCATGTGACTCTCTTTCTGTTTCTCTCTCTCTGCTGACATGAAAGCTCATTCAAGATTCTCATCAAGCTTCTTCGCTTCTTCGTCGTTCAGGGTTGAAAACCAAACTAACGGTTCGTTTTTTTTGAACAAATTGCAGGCTGAACCGAAATTTTAGGTTTCAAAATTTTCAAAACCGATCCGAAGATTTTCAAAAACCAAACCGTGTGATTCGGTTTCGGATCGTTTTGGCCGTTTCATCGATTTCAAAATCGAGCAGTAAGATATGCTTCTGAAAGCTTGTTAAACATGAAGAATAATGAGAAAACCCCTTTGATTGTTCGAAATGAAGAAATAAAAAGGGAAATTGGATCTAAATACCCCAGTAAATATGATGAACCCCTAAATAAAAAAAAGACTGAAGGAGAATCAAAGATGTGTAAAAGAAGAATAATTCAGATCTAGAAAAAATGCATTAGTCTTGTCTAATTATGGTCATATGAACCTGGATAAAACTTCATACTATCACGATGCTTTGGATTATCACTGTTTCAATAAAGTAAACATTGATGAAGGAGGAGAGGGGTTGAAGAAGGATGAAGATGAAGGAAGAAAGGGCGTTGGAAAAAGAGCAGATAATAAGAAAGAGAAGATATTATATTCCAAGTAGTCTTTATCTATTACATGTCACGAGCATAATAAATATTGATTTCCTTCATTATTTAATAGATGTATAATGCTAACCACTTAATTTTCTTCTGTTTTTAAAACCAGTTTCCTTTTTTCAAAACCAATCAATGCTTTTAATTATGTCTAGATTACAAGAAAACATTTAAAATACATAATATGCATCGGTTCGGTTAATTTTGGGTTAGAAAACTAGGAAACCTAAAAATCGAACCAAAATAAACTGTTTTGACATTTAACAAACCAAACTGAATCGAACCGTTCAGTTTGGTTTGTCGGTTTCATTAAACTTTTTGTACAACCCTATCGTCATTCATCTCCAAAGACGAGTAATTATAATGCTAAAATTCTGAGCTTTAATTCAATTCATATTGCCAATTATGTTTGTTTCTTTCACCACCTCCCATTTCTCCCTCTTGCTGCTTATCTGCCTATCCACCTCTATCTAGTTTTAAGTTGAGTATAATAGTCTGCAAATTGCTTTAAAGCAGTGCCTTCCATCCAAGTGTATGGTAGGCACCATTTCAGCTTACTTTAAAATAGTAGTGTATTACTCATTTCGGGGGGGGGGGGATCACAATTTTATTGTTTGGGTACGACCCATTAAGTTTTCAATTACATATAAGTACCTTGCATGTGACTCTCTTTATGTTTCTCTCTCTGCTGACATGAAAGCTCATTCAAGATTCTCATCAAGCTTCTTCGTCGTTCAGGGTTGAAAACCAAACTAAGGGCTTCTTCGTCGTTCAGGGTTGAAAACCAAACTAACGGTTCGGTTTTTTGAACAAATTGCAGACTGAACCGAAATTTTCGGTTTCAAAATTTTCAAAACCGAACCGTGTGATTTGGTTTCAAATCGTTTTGCCCGTTTCATCGGTTTCAAAATCAAGCAATAAGATATGTTTCTGAAAGCTTGTTAAACATGAAGAATAGTGAGAAAACCCCTTTGATTGTTCAAAATGAAGAAAATAAAAATTGGATCTAAATAACAAAAATGTGCATCCCCAGTAAATATGATGAACCCCTAAATCTAAAAAAGACTGAAGGTGAACTAGATCTATAGTCTAAAGATGTGTAGAAGAAGAAGAATTCAGATCTGCAAAAAATGCATTAGTCTTGTCTATTTATGGTCATATGAACCTGGATAAAACTTCATACTTCACAATGCTTTGGATTATCACTGCTTCAATCAAGTAAACATTGATGAAGGAAGAGAGGGATTGAAGAAGGATGAAGATGAAGGAAGAAAGGGCGTTGGAAAAAGAGCAAATAATAAGAAAGAGAAGATATTATATTCCAAGTAGTTTTTCAATATTTATCACGTGTCACGAGCATAATAAATATTGATTTCCTTCATTATTTAATAGATGTATATTGCTAACCACTTAATTTTCTTCTATTTTTAAAACCAATTTCTTTTTTTCAAAACCAATCAATGCTTTTAATACTGCCTAGATTAAAAGAAAACATTTAAAATACATAATATGCATCGATTTGGTTATTTTCGGGTTTGAAAACTAGGAAACCAAAAAATCGAACCAACATAAATTGTTTTGACATTTAACAAACCAAACTAAACCGAACCGATCGGTTTGGTTCGATTTTTCGGTTTCATCAAACTTTTTGTACAACCCTATTGTCATTCATCTCCAAAGACGAGTAATTATAATGCTAAAATTCCGAGCTTTAATTCAATTCATATTGCCAATTATGTTTGTTTCTTTCACCACCTCCCATCTCTCCCTCTTGTTGCTTATCTACCTATCCACCCCTCTCTAGTTCTAAGTTGAGTATAATAGTTTGCAAATTGCTTTAAAGTAGTGCATTCCATCCAAGTGTATGGTAGGCATTACCTCAACTTACTTTTAATATAATAGTGTTCTAAAAAACGGCCTAGGCGGTCGCCTAGGCGCTAGGCATTAGAGAAATGCTCAGATAATGGCTGGGCGGGTTTTGGTTAGTCTAGGCGGGGTCTGAGCGAGTTTTATTTTAAATAAGGCTGATTGTGTTCTTATTTTATTTTTTTTCCCTTTTTTGGAAATAAACAATTTAATTGTTTTTTATTCAGTATATGTCTGAATGTAGCAAATGATAATTACTTAATGGAATTCTCAAAGGATCTGTCGGTACAAATTTTCGTAATGTAGATTTTATCAAACATGACTGAGGTTATTCATGCAATTTGAAGAAAAATAAAGAGTAAGTTTGGATATTTGTCCACAAATTCAATTTTGTATAAAGTACCCATCATGACCAACTTCAGTCATTTGAGTTTTAATAAATTTTGTTCATGATTATTAATTTTTCATGTTTTTAAATTTCGCATATGTATCTGGGCATTAAATTGGATGTAATTGATAATGTATTATTCTTAACTTTTGTAAATTATTAAAGTTATAATACAAAACCTAAAACCGCTTAAGAGCTTAGGCGCCTAGGCACCTGCTCGACACCCACCCACCATCTAGTGCTTTTTAGAACACTATAAAATAGGTTTATTGTAACATGCAAGTGAGTTTAATAAACCCATGCCCATTATACATGCAATGGGATAGGCAATTTGTATGTATTGTGGATAAAGGTGGCACTTATTTAATGCAATTGTAATTCACTGCCCACAATAGATATGCATATAAAATCAGTGCCTAGGACCACTTGTTGGTTTTGGTTTGCTTTATACATGTCACCAACAATAGAACTTCACCAAACAAGTGTGAAATTAATGCACAAGTTAAGACCAACGCATCCAACTCCATCATGACCAAACTAATCAAAGCTCCATATTCCAACCAAAGAAGTTTGTGAGCTGAAACTGCGAGCAAAAATTCACTACACAAAACACATTTGATAGACAACACACCTCAAAGAGTAGTTTTTTTAGGAAAAATAATGGGTGCCACGTCGGTTGAGGGGAAGAAAAGAATAATGAAATGGAAATGTGAGAGGAGATGCTTTGGGAAGTAAATGGAGAAAAAGTTGTTGATAGTAAAGAAAAAGAGTCACCAGTAACAGAAAAGAATGATTAAAAAAAAGCCCAAGAGTATGAGCAAAATTAATGGTCGAAATAGTCTTAGAAATTAGAGCAAGTTGTTTTGAACTCTCCTTACTAAGAGGAGGCTAGGGTGAATAATAAGTACTAAGTAGGTTTTGAAGTTAATCATCGTACTACAAAATTCTAAACTGTAGGTTTGTTTGTGAATGTAGAGATGGAAGAAAAAAAAAGCACTACAAGAAATTGGTAATTTAATGGCGGTTATTTAGGGATATGTTGGCAAAACCGTCGCTAAATACTTTATTTAACGACGGTTATAGATAATCGTGATGGTTATAAATAAAAAAACATTTTTTTTACTCAATCGCCCCTAAAAACCCTATCCCTTTTCTCTATCTCTACTCTCAATCATCCCCTCCTCCTCTGTTCATCCACCACCACTATCACGGTCCCTAGAATCAGGGATCACGGTATCACCACCTCCCACCACAGTTGTTGGCTTCTATTGTCGGAAAGACCACCACGATCCGAATCTAACCCACCATCACTTCCTCATTCAATCGTCCCTAGCCTTTCCCTCCCCTGATCGATCGCAACCTCTGCTACACATTATTGATCGATCGATTGGTCCCTCAACACAGTCAGTGATCGAAACAATCCTTCGTCACTCGTCAGTCAGTCAATCAAACCCCCTGGTTCAACTTCTTCTTCTGCGTACGTCCTCCGCCTGCTCTAGCCACCGGCATCTCCCGCGTGCGTCTTCTTATTCAGGTAATTAGTTTTTCACTTCTTCTTCATCAGCTCTTTCTCTTTATAGCTTCAACTTCAAAGTCCATGACAATGGAAGCATATTAACAGGTTAGGTCTTTATTTTGTAAACATTGTCAAATTTCAGATACTATTCAGTTGTTTTGAACTTTGCTTTGTTTTTCTCGTATATCTTATTAACTTCTGTGTGTTTGATTGTTAAAAAAAAGGGAAATAAAAAATCTTATCAACCAATTTCGTACCAATTTTTCCATATCATTGTGCATTGCTTTTGTTTGCTGAAATGTGGCATCAACAATGAAGCAAACTTTTCGTAAGAAAATTAGACTTTTAGTTTTCATTGAATGGTTTGCATTCGCATTATTGACATCTTTGTTAATTTTAAGTTTAATAGTTGATAGATTGCAACATTTTATGATTTGGGAGCTGAAAATTTGGAAATCGTGTGTGCTGTTCACAGTGGTTCTATGTGGCCAATTGTTTTCAGAGTGGTTCATTAATTTTGTAACTTTTTTGATTACAAAGAACTTCTTTCTTAAGATTGTTTACCAACCCAAACGTTAACAGCAACAGCAACAACAATTTGAAGAACAAAAAAAAAAAAACCCAAATTTTCTCTTGCTTACAAATGGAGAACAAATTGGTCTACATTACATTTCTTTTGCTTTCTCAAAATTCTTCACTTATGATTTGGTTCCCTTCATTAGTATGTAAGGTTGAGAAAAGAAGATCATTTCCATTGCCTTCAGTGGAATTCTAGTGGGATTCTTGATTCTAACAACATTTAGGATGTAGCCTAGTCAATTAGTATTTTGTGTTATAGTTTCTAAAACAATTATGAAGTTGAAATCTGTAAATGTGTGCCTTCTTCAGGTAGATTTGGTTTAGACAATTCTTACTATTATTTATGTTATACACCAATTCTTCTCTTTCTCTCTATAGGCTTATTGCTTGTATAGACAAAACAAGTTAGATGAAGCTTTGGAGTCACTGAGAAATCAGGAGAGGACGCCTGCTACTATGCAATTAGAAGCTCAAATTTTCTATCGCATAGGAAAAATGGATGCTTGTATGGATGTCTATCAGAATCTGCAGAAGTTCAAGATTGATTATTTGGAGATTAATATTGTTGCTGGGTTGATTTCTGCTGAAAGGGCTTCTGAGGTCCAGAAAACAATGTACCAGTTATCTGTTTTTAACTTTTCATTGATGTGTTAACTATCTTTTCTGTCACAAATTATCTATCCTATTTTATCTCAGATTGTTCTCGGGCAAATTAAACATGATGATTCCCGTTCATCGAGTGATACACCTAGAAATGATTCTTTGATGGCTCGAGTTTGTTTGAGGCTCCTCTATTTTCCTCTATATTAATTTATTATTTAAATATTTATGATTAATATTATGAATGCAGATTGACCTAGTAACACCTGTTGTTTGTTGTTTGTTTACCTCTTTTATTATTAGACAAGGTGTTGTAGATAATGATATAACTGTTTTTGGTTCTACAGGTTAACTGCTCGAAGCAGAAGCTGCAACTCTTGGCATCAAATAGACCAGTTACAATTATCACTGGAAGTAGTTCAGGTTAGATATGACAAGTTTTTATTTTTCTTATGAAAGAAGAGACATATTGTGTTTTTTTTTTGTGTTAACCTTCAGGTTGAAAAAGGTTGTTCTTTTGGAGCACTTGTTAAGTAACAATGGGTTTTAATATCAGGACCATTGTCAACCAAAAGTGAGCTTCTCCTTCTTCTCCCACACTTTCTTGTTATATGTTTTGTTTCTGTACTGCTTGTTTGGTACATCCACACATGGAGGAGATGAGGGGTGGGGGTTGTATCAAGTGTTAAATTTTTTGAAACCTGAAAGAAGACTCAGTATTATAATGACATGTTTAATTAGGACTGATTACCTTAAAGTTTAAGGTGGATGAAATGACGAGTTCCCTACTTCTGATACATGTATTATATAAGTTGTTTGTTAATGTTCATGTTAAGCTAAGAATTGAATGGTGAAGTGGGTGCCTGCACATGCTGCGAGCCTCAATTTCTTTGAACACGAGTCGATGATAATGTTATTGTTGTTCCTTATTTCAGGTATACCCTTAATATATGGGATGTTGATGCTCCACATTTCTTCGGGTTTGTTTTTGCTTTGATTGTTTTACCAACTGTTTGGCTGAAGGATCTTCGTCTTATTTCTTATCTTTCAGGTGTAGCATCCATACCATGCCTCAACCCCCCCAATTATTTATCAATTTATAATTGACTTTAAAATTCAAGTTCTTGCTCATTATAACCAACTCGTATGCAGCTTGTGGAGTGCTTCATTTGTAATATTCTTTGCAGTGCTTTTTGTTGGTACTGTGGATGGGATTGGTTTCCATGAGAGTGGTCCTATGGTGAACTGGAGTGGTGTACCATTTGCCATTGGAGTGTTTGGATTTTGCTATTTTAGGCACTCTGTGTTCCCAAATATCTACCAGTCTATGTCTGATCCTAAACATTTCAGCAAGGCATTGATCGTATGGTGTGTACAATAATCTTATGTTTTGTACAATAATCTTATGTTTTGTGGTCATTAACATTCTCAACTTGGTAAAGGTTATGCCTTTTTATCCTGCAGCTTTGTGATATGTACCATGCTACATGGAGGTGTTGCAATCATGGGATATCTCATGTTTGGTCAAGCCACGCTGTCTCAGATAACTTTAAATCTGCCAAAGAATGCTCTTGCATCCAAAGTTGCGATTTGGATAACAGTGAGTATCTTGCCCTAAAATAACCTTCTCATTCTTAATCTATTGATGTTTTGCTACTGGACTTCTATCATAGTTCTGAAACTTGTGGCTCCTGTTTTCTTTGCAGGTTATCAATCCCTTCACCAAATATCCTTTTGTTTGTGAAAATTCTTAAGCACTACTTAGTTGAGACTATTGCTTGAACAATATCTTGCATTTTATTTCCAATGACATCCTTAACTTCCAGCACATATGCATTGTTGATGAATCCATTTGCTAGGGGCTTGGAGGAGTTGTTACCCCTAGGAATCTCTACTAGTCCTTGGCTGGGTATGTAATGAAATCACAGGGAAAATATTTGATGAAATAGACTTTCTCTGGCGCTGCAAAGTCAGAGGGCTTTGTGATCCAACACTAGTTTCTTCACTGTGCATCTACTCTGTTTTTTTTTTTTTTTTTTTTTGCAATCTACTCTGTTATTTATTTCTTGTTTTTTGCTTTAACAGTTTTTTGGTTGCCACTTGACATACAATTGTTTGTAAATTGTCAGACTTCAAGGGCATTCCATTCCAGGCCTTTCTAATGAGCAATCTTAAGAATAAACTTAGATAGCTTAATCTTGGCCAACAGCTTACTGATGAGCTCAAGGTCGGTGAGGCCCTGTAGACAACGCCCCTGAGACAACCATTGTACAACTTCGGTTTTGTTGTTAGATGTAAGCATTGACAATTTGTAACAATTTTAATTTGTATTTTTCTTCTGGACCATGTATAATATTGATTTTGAAATGAAATTAAAGTTCCCCTTAATGTATGATGATGGTATCATATGAGTTTAGTTTAGTGTCGTTGTTTATATTTGATTTTTGATTTGAGTCTAAAAGTTGTAGTGCATATGTTGGATAGATTATCTGCACCGAATGAAAAGAAAACACTACAGGTTGAAAAATGTGATTTTTACAGTGTTCTAAAAATCGCTAGACGCTGGGCGGGCGGCGAGCAGGTGCCTAGCGCCTAGGGGCCTAGGCGGGTGCCTAGGCGGTCTTAGGTTTTGTATTATTACTTTAATAATTTATAAAAGTTAAGCATAATACATTATCAATTACATCAAATTTAATGCCAATATACATATGCAAAATTAAAAAATATGAAAAACTAACAATCGTGAACAAAATTTATTAAAACTCAAATGACTGAAGTCGGTCATGATGGGTACTTTCTATAAATTTGAATTTGTGTACTCTTTTATTTTTCTTCAAATTGCATGAATAACCTCAGTTATGTTTGATAAAATCTACATTAGTAAAATTGGTACCGGCAGATCATTTGAGAATTTCATTAAGTAATCATCATTTGCTACATTTAGACATATACTGAATAAAAAATAATTAAATATTTTATTTCTAAAAAATAGGAACACAATGAGCCTTATTAAAAAATAAAAATAAAAAAAATCGCCCAGACCGCCTAGACCTGCCTAGAGTCTGCCTAGATCCAGCCCAGACAGCCCAAAACCGCCCGGACTGCCCTTCCCCCTTCTAGCCTATGTCGATTTTTAGAACACTGGATTTTTATATGGTAAAAAAATTTGAATTATCAAAAGAAATTTAGCGGCGGTTGCAAATCGTTGCTAAAAGGCAAAAAGTTGGATTGTTCATTGAATTTTGTCGACGGTTTATAACCGTCGTTATATTGTATTTAGCGACGGTTATAAACGTCGCTACATTAAACCATTGTTATATAGTATTTAGCGACGGTTATGCGAGCGGTTGCTAAAAATCGTCGCTGAATGACCTAGTGACGCCTTTATTAACGTCGCTGTATTATTTAGCGACGGTCAAAACCGTCGCTAAATACCTTTGGCCATCGTCGCTAAATTACTGTTTTTTGTAGTGAAGGTTCATAGGAAATAAAGAAGAGAAACTAGCAGTCAAGCGAGAAAAAAAATCTAAAGAATTGTGCAAGCCATATGATATGCCATATATATGGTAACCTCATTGAATAGAGCAATTCTTCCTGGCCTGGGAAACCAACGAGGTTGCTGCCTGGGAGGGGGTGATTTTACACTTTTGCCCCCTCCTTTTTAAACATCATTTCCAAAAGGTTGTTAAAGAGGGGGGCAATAGTGTAAATTCGCCCCCCCCAAGCAGCAGCCTTGCTGGTTTTCCCAGGCCAGCTAGAATTTCGGCATTGAATAACTCCCTCTTTCCTTTTTATATTTTGGTAAACTTAAAATTTAATTAAAATCTCATAAACTTAAAATTTGGATAAGATTAAAAAAATGGCATTACCAATCTCCAAATATGTAAGGAGGAATATAATCACGTGCATAGAGCGTGCCTCACTTCACCACTATTTAAAGGCCATTTCCACTTTTCCATCAGTTCATCCTCTTCATTCCACTTCACTCCGCCCCACCAATTGCCTCTTCCTACAAACCCTAAACCCCGCACCCCATTTCTCCACTTCCCCTCTCTTCCAACACAAACCCTTTGAACCCAATTCAACTCCAATCACCTAGAAATTGGGTTCAGTTTGATTGGATTCAAAGGGGTTAAATATTTCATCTTTTGAACACAAAGCCTTGAATATAAAAAAAAAGATGAAGAAGAAGAAGAAGTTAGAGAAGTACAGACAATCGAAACTGGGGTCTGAGATCGATTTCTCACCATGGGTATTGATCAAAATCTCAACTTTTTCACTTCTTAATCTGCATGGTTTGTTTCACGCAATTTCAGTCTTCATTGGTTTATTTACAAGTTTCTTCATCAGTCTTGTAGAAGAAAAATCGGCTTTCCCTTCTGATTGGATCTTATTGTAGATCTTCTGTACATAAAAACTTAGTTTTTGATATAATTGTGTATCCTGAAAATGGATTCTACTGGAAGTTTCCCTTTTCTCTGAGAAGCCATTCAAGAGGAAACACTAGAATCATTGTTTGAGTGCCAACGTCTTCCACAAATGGACATTTTCTGATTTTGAGTGGTTTGGTTGCAATCGATTTCCAAGGAAAACAACAACAAATAATTAAAAAAATCATAATAATTGTGGATCTTAATAAATGCTCTAGTCCTCATTGTGATTATTGTATTTATTTAATTTGATGGTAATAATTGTAGTGAACCTTTCGAAATAGCCTCCCAAATTGAACAAGTCAGTTTGTGAAAGAATGAAACAACAGTAGCAAATATGTAGTCATCATTTGGTATAGGCCATACATGAAGGTCGATGTCATAATTATGTTCATCGCGTGATTTGTTCGTTTATTGTCGAAAGCCTTAGGAAGTGTAATATTTTTCTTTTCTGTTGTTATTTCTATATAAATAAATGAATTTGTACGTGTCCACTTTCAAATAAACTTCTATCCTTGTACACAACATAATCGTGCATTTTAAAATGCCTGTCATTTTACATTCTTCTTCATTTCAGTTCTCTCATTTTGGTTCACAGGGAACGAGTTGGCATCCCGAATGTTTCGCTCACAACCATGAGATCATAGGTCCAATCCCAATTACATCAGATCCTTCATCACTAACCCGGTAAGTTATTTAACTCTGATAGACTTGGGTTTATTAATTCTGAATAAGGTTGAAGCTGTTTGGCATATCTTGATTGTAAAGTTGGGTTGATTTTTTTATTTATTTTTATTTTCTTTATATTTTATAGCATGCATCTGTTCTTTACAATCTCATTATCTAATTTGGATATTTGTCAATTCCAACCTTAGATGCTTACAACAAAAAACTGAAAAAATGCTTTTACAAAAGGTTTTTTTAAGCCTCTCTCCTTATAATGGATATAAGAGAGATTTTTTTGTTTGCTTGTTTAGATTTTTTCTCTATTATATCCGTATTTCGCTATGATTTGATTGCATTCCTTTGGCACATGAGGTCCATCCATGGAAAGAATGCTCTTTATGTTTTTGCTCTTTCTGTTAAATTGCTTCTTTTTGTGGTTATTTTCTTCTCCGTTTTTTAGTTTTCTATTACTTTGTTACTTATGCCTTTTGGTTTACTATTTATATTAGATTTTAATTTTTATTCTCTTCCACGATAGCTACAACAATTATCTTTCTAGATTTTTTTTTATAATTCTATTTTATTGTCTTTGAGTTTTTCATTGCGACAGTGATGTAAAGGATGCGAATAAGGTATTGGAAAAGCTTAATTACTTGATATGTTTAGAAGGGTGGTCCACATAGTTTATACCTGGTTTGCTTTCGATGAGGGTTGGAAAATTGTTGTTGGCTTAGTCCTGCTGATCCTTTTCTAAACCCATACTTGTTTTTTGGGGCGGGAGTACTTGTAGTTATAGTATGTAAACAACTTAAATCTATATCCCTAATATCTCACAACATGTATATGTAAGCTATAAATTATATATTTTTGTTGATATAATTTATAGCCGTTCGTATCATATTTAAAACTATAAACCCTGTCCGAAGCATGAAACATAAATCCTAAATTTCTGCTGTGCCGCAGACTAAGGTGTTAAGTAGGTTCAGCCTAAAAGATCTGTTGCTCCCCTGACTTTTCGGTCCACCTGTCCGAGTTGGCCCCCTTACAAATCCTTCTTTCTATGAACTACGTTCTATGAAAGACAAGCAAAAAACAATCAGAGCCTAACCCATGCTAAACCCCAATGCCCCCGCACATCTTCCCTTGCCTCATCCAAACCCATTGCATGGAGTCCAAGCTCTTCTTTGGTGTTACTTGGGTTCACCTGATCTGAGCTCATTATGTCATACCCAGATATGAAATTTCCTTCATCACTCGAACCAGAAATCCTACAGTTCCCCAGGGGTCGAGGACCTTGACACGTTTGGTTGATCCCTAACAAATCAAACCGAAGCAAAGGTCCCTCTCCCACTCGACAGGGATGACAACCGGAACAAACTCCCATGTTGTTGGCACCCAACTTCATCCTGAAAGTTTGTTACATCCCAAAGAGATTACAAAACCAGAACTATGGAAAGATTAACTCTAATGGAGCAACTCTACAAAAATGGAAAAGAAAAGAGTAACATTCTGCATGCAACCCCAATGTTTACACTTTTTAACAAGGTTGTCTGCCCCAGGACTCCACCATAACTTCTCTTCCACTTGCTTTGTATTTCAATTGAAAGGAGAATTGCTTTTTTGTGTTTTTTTATATTTTATATTATTTTTTCCTCAATTGTAATTGCTTTATATGATGATGCTTTTCTTAAATTGATCGATCTAGCCATATGATTAGCTTTCTTGAAACCAAACGTCATTTTTTAAAGGTAATATTTATTTATGAATATAACCATGCATCATTTTCCTTTACGGTCAGATCTATCCCTTATTTTGGCAACCAAAGTTAATTGTTATTTCATGTTTCTGCCTACTAGTCTCGTGCAAACCATTGGAATGTTGTCCTACACATTTTTGAAAAGCACAGGGAAGGAAGATATCGTAGTTCCGATGGTAAGATCTTTTCCAGTTATTGTTGCTTGGATAGAATTAAACTTAAACTAACAAACATCCATTGCAAGAAAATGGATAACCTAGAAACTAATGCGTAGGTCGGTGAACTAAAGCTAGTTCCCTACCTTAACGCTAATAACACATTAAAATACCATTCGCCACTTCAAAGTGAGAAAGCATTACAAAACCAAGCATTAAAAGATAGTTCTAAAAAATAATTTAAAATATGATGTCTGACCCAATGAGTTTTACCCATTTGCAACATGTGAAGAACATTGATATCTACTTGTTGAGTAAGTCTAGGCAGCCATTTTTTGGCTAGGTTTTGGTTTTTTTACACAAGCACAAACATCATTTATAGTAGGGAGGGGCAGAAGTGTTAAAAGCCCAAAATCTGATAAAAAAATGGCTGCCTAGAATTGTTGCTACTTGTTGGAGAAGTTTATTTCATAACATGATTAGAGTATGACTGTTCTTGATAAATTTAACCTTTAACAACTCTTCTTGATAGTCTACATGTTTAATAAATTTACTCTTCTTCTTTACACGTTTCACTTCTATCAGATACTACTAGCTTGACTATGAGAAAGGAGACCAAGGGCGGAAGAAGTTTATGCAATCATCTTCAGGTAATTGGAACAGAAATGCACAAACAATTAGGCAATAGGTCCCATTATTCAAGTGAAGCAGAACTCTTTTACCAGTTGAACCTTCCTTTTCTCTTTTGTCATTAATTTCTGATTGATTCTATGGTCATATCCAATACTATGTTTTTCATGATGAACTTGATCTCATTTCTGAATTTTCCAATTTGATAAGCTGAAGTGATGAATGCTTAAGTGGGCTTAGCATATGATTTTTGTTTTCATAGATCACTTCTAGTTCCTCTCCACAAGTTTTATGGATCATTAACAAGGAAGGACTTGATTAGATAGGCTAGATATTTAGATATAATTTTCAAGGAGAATGCACAGTACTCTGTCAAAAACTTTATGTCTTGAGTTGTGAGTTGCTTTCCCACCTGGCACATGTTAGCAAGAGAGAGATTTTGTATTCTGCGCCAAGAGCTTATCCACTTGAATGTCACTAGACATGCATGGTGACACATGAAGTTGAAAAAAGTAGGAAATGAACACATAATAATTAATGCATCTAAAATATAAAATGAAAAATGGTATAAAATCATATTAAGATGAAATGTTAAAAAAAATAAAAATCTTGCTATATTGATATATTGACATTAATGTTTAATTTTTCGTCTTTCCAAATGCTTCATTCTTTCAATTTCATAGTAGAAACATTTAACATCCCTAACTTTGTTAATTACATTTAACATATTTAATATAGATCATAAGTCACCAACAAAAATAAAATTGATCCCAACTTATTCCCTACTAAAAAATCAAAGAGTTTGATGTACTAAACTATGCCATATTGAAACATGAAAAGCCTCAAACTCAAGATCGTTTCCAAGATCTTACTTCTCATATTAACAATGGCTCATTCTCCTATCCAAAGATGTTCATCATAGATCACCTTGTGAACCATGGCTTCACTGAAGTGCTCTTCTTCATTTGAAAATCTTGATTAAGATCCAACGAATCAAACAGTTCTAGTGGAAACACGATGAAGATCCGCTCTCATCTTCTTCAGTCCATATCTGCGCAAAGGAAGATCTGTTATCTCTCGGCTCTAGATCTGTGTTGAGACTACACCTTCTTCAGATCTGCTCTCATTCGACTTCAGATCTTCTTCCTCTTAGTCAGACCTACCCTCTCGAGTTGAATGAATCTTCGTGGATGATTGATCAAGGATGACGTCTACAACCACGCCGGATGGTGCTTCACCTCTTCATGGTGAAGCACAATCCAACAGGAGGGGACTTGAAATCAACCCAAATACACGTCAAGATGGGATTGATGGTGTGATGAATAGATTTGCGGTGAGTGCTACACAAGCCGCTGCTACTGTTCCGACATTACCCAAGATGGATTGGGCATCAAAGCTGAAG
Organism: Berberis thunbergii; assembly: GCA_003290165.1. NCBI lineage: Eukaryota > Viridiplantae > Streptophyta > Magnoliopsida > Ranunculales > Berberidaceae > Berberis > Berberis thunbergii. Next base: position 141,955 of record QNQO01007551.1, read on the forward strand.
CAGCACAAGTCTACAGGCACAACCAAGCATGAATACGTACCCCCTGCGATTGTAGATGGCCAGAAAGTAGTGCATGTTATCACCTCTAATTTTAAAGCCAGAATTGACGAGTGAATGACTGATTATTGGCAGGTTCGTAGTGAGGAGGTTGGCGTATGGGTATGTCAAAGAATACCTCAGTTGAGTTCGGGGAATTCATAAATTTGAGATGAATATTCATGGAGATAAACACTTTGTGTTCAAGTTTAGAGAGGAAACTGACAGGGGCAAAGTTCTGGAAATGGGTCATTTACACATTGCCAGTAGACTCTTCATTCTTAGAGCTTGGAATCCATTGATGGACGAGGAAGAAGAAGCACTTACTACCATTTCCATGTGGGTTACATTGAAGAAGATACCACTGTTCCTCTGGAACCCGGAAGACATCCAAAAAATTACAAGTGCAATAGGAGTCCCAATTATGCTTGACAAAGCAACAGAGGAGAGAACACTACTGTCATATGCAAAAGTCTGTGTGGAAATCAATGTTAGCGGCCAACTCCCCAAAGCAATACCAATAGTTATCAATGATGAGAAGAAGAGATTAGTGGAAGTGGAGTATGCCTGGGTTCCAGCCAAATGCATCTCATGTGTGAGGTTTGGGCATAACAAAATGGGTTGTTCAAAGAGTAAGCCAATTAGACAAATGACTCCAAAAGTTTGGAGAGAAACAAGGAAGATAAAGATGGTTGGGCCATTGTTTCAGGAAAACATGCATTCAGACCCAATAAGGCAACGCAACATGTAGATGTCAGAAGGCAGACCAACACCAATGCAAGTGAGAGCACAAGCAACGTGAATGAGGTAGATATTATAGATCAGTATGATGATGAGACGGATACTGCGAACCAGTCAAGCAAAGAAGTTATCCCTACGCTTCTAGTTGAGAAACAAGAAGTAAGCCAACAAGAAGTTGATGCTCCTATGGTGCAAATTCAACGTGAAATAGAAGTTGCTCCAAATCGGGAAAGATGCAGTGAAGAGGTTGATGCAACCTCAAAATCAGCTTCTACATTTCTTGAAGTAGGACGAGAGATGACTGATGGAAGACAAGGGGAAGATCACACGAACTCTCCAAAAACGCCCATGGATTGACTATCATCCAAAGCCATCAATGTTTTGAATTCATTAATTACAAGAATGGACAAGGATGCATTAATCACTGAAATTAAAGCCTTGAAGCGGAAGCAGCAAAGGTGGGGCAAAACACTATTGAAGAAGAATATGAGGTTACCACAATACAATCACCTACGAAATATGCTCCTCGAAGATCTTCTCAAAGCAAGAAGACAAATCCTAAATTTAGGTAGTTGATGATGATAATACAGGTAGAATGCAGATGTTTATTAGAATCTTGTATGGATGCTAGATTAGAGCTAGCATTCAATGGTTCCTATATAATGATTCATTGTTTCTCGGTTCTTTATGACGACTTCTCATACATCCTGGGGCCCACATTAGGTATAAATCAGATCATGAGAGTGATTAAAGGATTGATTGGTAATTATGAGGAAGTAAAGTTATGGCAAGTCCATCATGCAACTACTTTTGTAGCAGACCACTTTGCAAGATTACTCCCCAACTTGGAGATGGTGGAACTAGAACTAATTAGGTTCTTTGTTGAAGCTTTGAAGCAAGTTTATTGTTTTGTAGATTATGTAACTAGTGAACGAGCGATTGTAAATTTTATTATCATCATCATTTTTATTAATATAAGGTTCATGGATCCTAAAAACCCCAGCTCATTTTCCAAAAAAAAAAAGAGTTTGATGTACTCTACTTTAACAACTAAATCAACCACACGAACAATAAAATATGATAAATTAATGAAAGACAATAACATAATAAACTCTAAATAATCTCCATTGGAGTCTCAATTTCATTCAAAACCAAGTTCCAATGGATGTTCTAGAGCCTTATCTAAATCTTGCTTGCTAATCAAGCAACCTAACCCTAGACTTTATTGGAGCCCTAGCCCAAATTACTTGTGGGCTTACTAAGCCTGACCCAACAGTGACATAAAACAAACAAAACTATTACTAATTTAATAAAAAATTGTAATGGCTTCAAATAACTCCACTTTCCATCAGAATTTATCTTCGTCTATTTCACCATCACACCTTCCATTAATAACACTGTTTCCATATCCATTTCACAAAGAAAAATATGATGCATGTCTGACTTGGTTGACACGTTGATAAAGTGTCCGAGGAGTGTCTAAGCTGGTAAAAAAATTTGGACACATTGACCAAGTATTTGAGGCGTGTCAGTGTCTGATAGACACTTTGAAAATCTTAAAGTGTCCATGCTGGGGCATGTGTGAAACTCTTTGTTTCCTACTTCATAATAAACTACTTGTTCAACTTACTTTTGCAGTTCAATTTGATGAGTGATCATGGTACTTTATTATTATCTACATTCTCTGGGGGGATGATCAAAGAGAACTTGATTTTTGTGCCAATCTACATGTAGTTCTTTTTACTTACTATTATCATTTTTTATGGTCTGAATATTTGGATAAACATTGTGAATTTGTTCGAATATAACGTCCTGATTCAAATAACAGGCGGGATATCGAAATAAGAGGTGTCAATCAAGATGAGAAGAAGATAGAAATGGCAAGGCAATTTCCCAACCCATGACACTTCCTGACATATCGGAACTCATTAAGGGTATCATCTTCTCTCCCAGAAATTCTATCACCATATCTGATGTATAACAAATGTTTTTCTTCTGTTCATTAGTTATTTTCACTTTTTCTTATGTGATTTTTGTGTCCGGTTTCTTCTCGAGTTGTCATCAATCAGTCAATCTTTTTTTTTTTTTTCGTGGTGTACTTCTTTCTATTATCTCTGACTATTATTGTAAATTATACGTTTCTATGTGTAAATTCGTTGCTAATTGTTACAGAGTTGTGCCTCAATTCTCTATCTTAAACTGCCACCTGGTTCTGGATTGTTCTGTGTGGGAAAGATGTCGAGCATCATAATATTGTTAATGACATGATGCTGACACAGGAAGTTACATATAGGCCACAACCTGGTGTGGATGGAGTTCCAAAGGATCCAAATGTAAAGATTTTTCTCGTGACCATTACATTTTATTTCCCTCAGTTCTAGTGCCGATTAATTGTTATAATGTATACTTTGATGTTAGATGGTCGCTATTGTGCTTCGTAAAGGATGTGAAAGATCACACTGATGTACAAGGGTACAACGTGCATCAACAAAATAGACTTACTAAGGTTCATCATTTTCTCATGCTTCTAGCATCTCTGTTTGGCATGATGAACTCTCTGTAGTTAGGGACACCTGTGTCAATGAATTCAGTCACATGCCTAGTTTCTCTGGCTTATTTTAGAATTTATATGGAGAGTTCATCAGAGTACAAATCTCGGCAAACATTTCATAAGTAATTTACATTTTTTTCGAGATTTTTGGGAATTTTGCCAATTTCGACAAAAACACAACCAAAAACCTATTCTTTTGGTCGAGACGCCTAGATCTGGTTTGTGATACTTTGATCGCTCTGCTCAACTAGATCGTCTCTGCTTGATTGACTTGAACCCAGTAGCCATTGCTCGACTCGATCTCTGATGCACTGGATCTGCTTTGCAATCCGAATCGCCTTGATTTCTGTCGTCTCCATTTCTAACAGCTTCAAAACCTCTAATTAATCATCAAACACACTTATTTTGCTAGTTTCAACTATTGGTTGGTATTGATGGCAATGAAAAACAATAAAAGGAAAGGTCGAGAGATTTAGATGAGAGAGTCTGTATGTTGTTTGTCTGAGTGAGTGGAGAGAGAAAACGGAGCTTGATTGAAAGAGAAAATTTTTTTTAAACCCAATTCATATGGGTTAAATCATAGTCTTCTTAAATTACAGGCCTAGAGAGTAGGTTGCTCGGTGTATTGGGGGAGGCCCAACATTAGGTTGTTAGGTATATTGTTAGAGACCTATTTAAATTGGGCTTGAACAATATTTATCATCACATATTTCATATGCCTTGAAATTTTTTACGTTTTTTTTTGTGCACCAAAATATTTCTTAAAATCAGTTCACAGAAATTAACTCGAAAAATGAAATCACAATCCTTTCCGGAGTATACCCCTGGTAAGACATCTGGACATTCAAATAAATTACACTAACTAGGAAAGTATATAAAAAATGTCTAGTTGACAAGCTATGTTATCACCAGTTTGAAGTTGATCTCCATGTCCGTGGAGTTGTAAATTTCTGTCTGTAAAACATTTTGCATTATAAAATGCTTGCTATGGTGTAAAGACTCGCTGTCAATTTGTTTGTATTGATTTTGCTTCTTAGGGGCATGAGTCAGCAGAAATGGCATTCTGGAATTAGAGGTCACAGGTCTAATCCCAGGCTAGCTACTCATTTGAAAGATCTCAATTAAGGACATTAGTTAGAGATGCAAGTTGGATGCTTTGTTTTAAAGATCTCAATTAAGGGATATTAGTCGGATCCAAATTGCAGAGCCAAGTCCTCACTGCGTATACAAATATTGCATATTTGATCTTGGAGAATACATGCAAGTTCCACAACAACTTGGGAGAACTATTATTAAGCGATTTCGAATAATGTATGGTGACTCATGGATATGTAAGTTGCTATGAACTGTTTGCGAAACTGTGGTGCCTTAATAAGAATGGTGAGATTTACTAACTGTTGGTTGCCAGAGAAGGTTCGACATCTTGGATTCTGCAATGCGGTGAATGTTTTTTTGCAGTTCCTCATTTTGGGACAGAAGCATATCCGAGTCAGTAGAAATAAGAGGTATTTAGTTCAAGCATTTGGGTTTTAGCTGTGTCTTTACTATATTTTATACATACAGTGTATCTGTCATTATGCACCATTCAAATTACTAATCTATTATTGTTTCTTTTTTACATTTTCATTTTTATGCTCGGCAGATCTACTCTAGACAGGAATTCAGTTACATGACTAGTATTGTTACTACAACAGTTTACTTGTGCAATTGTTAGTTGTTTGTCTTGAAGGATCATTGTTCAAGGCTTGAAATGATATTTGTTCGTTTAGATGTCATATTATTTTTTTTCCTGCCAAATTTAAATTTTGTTATTAATTAATTGTTTGTCTTAATGGGTCACAGTCCAAAACATATTTCCTGAACGTTCTACTTTACATTTCTTGACAATGCATATCATTTGATAACAATCTCCTGTGATGTAGTAGTAATTCCAAAATATCTATCAGTCATATTTGCATTTCTCAAATCATGAAAACTTTTTGCACAAACATCTTTATTTCTTGGAATTCTGATTTGTTGTCATTGATACTTATGAATTATTAGTAACATTTATATATGTGATTTGCAGAATGAGGTGCATTTTACAAGGGACCAACAGGAGATGTTGAAGGGTTTTTACAACTGTAAGAGAGATCCTGATGTTTTACAAATTGTCATTTGGTGCAAATATAGTCCAACAGGTGCTTGGCTTGCAAACACTGTACAAATGTGTTGAAAATTGATAGGTACTTGCAATGTGGAATTTTCTTTGTTAAATTTGATTTAAACACCCTAAATACACTGATTCAAGAGCAGTCCATGTTCAGTTCATAAAGAAAAAATTGGACCTTTTGTATTTCTAAATGGAAGTCGGTCTTTGATAAATTGTGGACGAGTAAGGGTTTTGACGTTGAGTACGTGCAAGTCGTTTTTTGGAAACTGTTATGTGCAAGAGGCTCTTGGATTAGAATTGAGTTCAGTTTCCTCGTGATCTTGGTTTTTGTTCAGCAAAAGCAACTGATGGTTATCACTAGCAAGGAATGCGTTTTCATGAAATTGTCACGACTAGAACATTCAGAAGAGAAGAAAAAAGGGCACCAAATGCAAATTGATTAGGAAGGATAGAGCTGTGATTTCTTTAATTGTTAGTTTTTTTTTTGTTAAAAATTTCTGTAATTGTTAGTTAAGATCCCACATGAGTTTTACACGTGTAAGCCATCCAGTGGGTGATACAAATTTCTATTAGCTTAAATAGGGAAGAAGATTAGAAGAATGCAAGAAATAGGCTTAGTTAGAACTTGAGAGAGTTGTAATCAAATCTTTCTATTCACGTTCAATTCAATAGTTTTTCTTCACTAATTTGATCACAACTTATCACGTTCTTGACAATTGGTAACAGAGCCATGCTAAGATCCACAAACCCGTGCAACCATGGAATTCATATATGAGGACATGGAAGCTTTCATAGAGGAGATGAAGAGGAACCAACTGGAGATAAATGGACAGATCGAACTTGTAAGGTCCAAACTGAAGATGCTTGCACAAGCAAGTGAAGCCCGAGAGAAGAGATTGGATGCTCGTTTTGAGCAAATTGTTCAACTGGTCCAAATTAATCAAGAGGTTATTGGATCTGCTAGATTGAACAAGTTTAATTCTACCAAGAGTAGTGATCCAGTGAATGGTGATTCCAAATAAGGAAAGACAAAGGTTGCAATATGAGGAACCTGTGACTATGCTATAGAAAGGGATGTTCTCGAGACTAGCCCTGGAGTTGGATGGGATAATGTTGTTGACCTAAGTGAAGCAAATAGACTTTTTTTTTAAGGAAGTTGCCATTCTTCCATTGTGGATACCTAAATATTTCCAAGTTATTAGAAGGCCATGGAAAGGAGTTCTAATGTTTGGGCCACCTAGTACTGGAAAGACACTTTTGGCCAAGGCGGTTGGTACTGAGTGCAAGACTAATGAGGATGGAGGACGTAAGATAGTGATGGTCTTGGCTGCTTAACATCGATGATGTGGCCCGACAAACCGATGGGTACAATGGAGATTTGGAATGCGCAGGAAGGGTATTTGATGAAATGTCTACAAGAGATGTTGTTTCTTGAGACTCATTGCTTAAAGGGGTATCTAAGGTGTGGGGCACTTGAATTGGCATTGGATTTATTTAGGGTGGTGAAGGAGAGAAGTGTTATACCCTGGACTTCGTTTATAACTGGATTGGTTCAAGGGTAGCGTCTTAAGGATGCCTTGGATTTCTTCCAGGAAATGCAGGTTTTGGATTTGTTGCCTACACATGCGAGGCTTCAAGGGGTCACTTACTTTTCTTAGATAAAGGTTAAGATGAAATTTCAAGTTGTCAAAAATGTGGCATCTCAGTTTGTGGAAGTCAAGAAGCTCATTTACTTGTATTTGCTATATTACGTTGAAAAATGTCTGAATGAAGTGTTGTTATCCATCAACTGTTTCCAGAAGGACTTGTCAGATTCTAACCCATTGGTTTGTGCATGGACATTCCGTGCTATGGCTGGAATTCATCTACATGTTATAGATCCTCTTGTTCTAGTAGCTGTTGTTATTGCAAGTTTGAAAGCAAAATACTATGAGGCAATGAGAAGAGATGATGTTAAAGCTATAGCTTTGACAGGGGATTCTTCGATTGATTGGAATTAGAATCCGATGGGAAATCTTTACAAAGTAGTTTTTTTCACTGTCACAATGGTTTCATGTCTCGTTGGACATCTCAATGCCAATGCTAGTGATGCTCAACCCCTTTACCAAAGTTGTGTACAATAGTGCAAGCAGACTGGATGTGTTGGGAAAAAGTGCTTCCAGCACTATAGACTCTCATTTGATGGTCTGACGGTGGATGACCCATAGTACATGCAGAAACCATTGTAGCTGCAATGGAAGCAATCTAACTGCCAATGTGATTGTCGGTACCACTGCATGCTTGACACAAAAAAACAATGGGAAAGGAGTGGACATGGACTTTACAAGTACCATGGAGAGTGGCCCTTTAAGCGCGTATTAGGTCTCTAAGAGCCTATTTCTGTGGCATTTTCTGTGTTCAAACTGCTATGCAGTTTCATGGGTGGCTTTCCTTTTTCAATCTAATATCCTAGTCCTGCTAACCTGCTGACTTGCACAAGTAACACATTTGACCCACGAACCACCATTGTGGTGGCCGATAGCACTCCGATGCTAAAGTCAGACAAGGATCTGAGGTTGGTGTACTGATGTAAACAGGAAATTTGTAGCGTACTTTAGCTTACCAACCTCATATCTTATTTATAATGCAGGAGTCCTAGTTCTACTAGGCCATCAAAGGCGTAGTTTAGGAAGGAGATTTTCGTGAAAATCCTTCTCTAATTAGGAGTCCTGTTCTTTTGTCGAGCAACCATCGCCATTGTAATACAACCACCGGGGAATGGGGGAGACCCGAGTAGTTCTGTTGGTTCTTCTATCTCGTTTGCTGCCATTTTTGGGTGTATCAAACCAAAGGTTGTAAATGACTCCCCAACAAATCTTGCATACTCTAATTAAGAAGCCTCGACGACATCCCTGTTAGCCCGGTGCTCCTTGATATGCAGAAGATAGTTCCAAATCCAAAAGCAATCCATAAAAGGAAGTTTCCCTATGTGTAATGTACTCTGGTATTTGCTTCCTAGTTAGAAGCATATAATTTCTATAATTGTCTGTCTGAAGCTGATCCTCGAGATACTTGCCTTAGTAGGACTTATAGGTATTGAGGATAACTGTGAGACGTATGGGCCTAGCATGTTGTAAGAGTTCAGGTTTATCTAGAGGACTGAATTAGGCGGGCTTGGGCCAGATTAGTGTTGGACTGACGTTGACACGTGTATGGCTCAGGGACGTGACTGTTTTTGTGTATCATCAGCTACTCCCCCTGAGTTAGTAGGCCATCACATCGGTTTGCTAAGTCATCTCTTGAAAAGATACGCCGCTCATGATGATTGAGTCTGAATCGTTGCTTTAGTCACGCTCTACATTAATTGAACGTGCGTCGGTTCAGTGGAAAAAAGCGGGAACCTAATCCTTAATTAGGTCATCCATAGTGTTGAGTCTGACTCTTTTATTTTCTTTGCTTTTGAAGATACTGCTCTGTTCATGTTTTGATTAGAAAATATTTGTTCGTCTTCTTTATGGCTTAACAAAACATTCTCGATGACACAACCTTGGCAAGGGGCCTGGAGTTTTTCGAAGACAGGTTGCTTTCTGAGCTCTGCCTCATTGAAATCCGTACAAAGTTTGGGGTCCCCGAAGACCTGCCGTTGTATGTCTTGAAGGGTGACCAAACGCCAATGTCGCCACCGACGGGGTTCATCTATTTGCAACATGGGATGATTTAAACTGGAGTGTGTTTTTCCATTCTGAACGTGATTTGGGAATTCTTGGACCTCTTTGGGATTCCTCCGACTCAATTGAGGCCTAATGGATATAGGATTATCTTTATCATTTTGATCAGGGCAAAAGAGGCTGGTGTCCGCATGACTCCGCGGATAATCCAGTTGCCGACTTCTCCTCGGTTGAAGGCTAATGTTGTCTGTAAGATGACGTCGCTGACCTGTTTCATGAATTTGCCAGACGACTGCAAGTCTTGGCAAAAGTATTGCTTATTGGCCCTTGTGAATTCAAATTACTTCTGGTTCAAGGGTCGTTCGCTCAGACGAGAGTTCAGGCCGCTTCATAAGTATAGCCTTTTTCTTTTGACTTTGCTATGCTTGATTATAAGTTAGCTAATTATTGCTTGTGTTTCTTCATTGGAAAGTTTCTCACTACTCCCCTTACCCTGGAGGAGCAAAATATTATAGAGACGTTCCGCCGCTTGTGAACGAGGAACGTGGTGGATGTCATATGCGTCCCCAACTTCATCCGTAGTGGGCTATGGGACAACTGGCACGTAGGCCCCACACTGTACCAAACATCACGGGTTAAACTTGAAGATGGGGCCTATTTTAGGAAGAGGAAGGTTGTTGGGGCCAAAGCTCTTATTCTATCTGAAATCGAAGAGCCATTTGAGACACTTACCTTTTTTGTGAGTTCGAAGAGGTCTCGCATCAGAACTGGGATGTCTTTAGTATGACCTGCTCTAGTAGGAGAAGAGCGCGAGTCTGATCTTCCCGTCAGGGCGGAAACTGATGTGTCCGGTTGGGAGAAAGATTACTTGCAGTTTGCAGGGGTGAAGACAAGTCAAATCTTAGTGATGTGTAGGCCGAAGCTTTTAATGAGCAGCTGGTGCGGGTTGCAGTGGCGGCTTCTACCGGTGCTGATTCGCGCGGAACTATTCCAATAAAAGGTTCCTGTGAAGATCCGCCTGAGGTTGTGAAATTTGATCGTCCCATTGGTTTGCTATCTGATAGTGGTCATGGTGGCACAGGCTAAGTTTCATGTAGCCCACATTGTTCACCATCTCGTTCCAAGCCACAGTTCGAAGTGTTGGAGGGTCCTTTGGATAATTTGCTTCCTCCGGATCCTGTCAAGCCATCTTGCACTAAAGGGTCGGTTGTTGGTGACAAGGGAAATATCACGGAGGAGAGCCTGGGAACAGTGGCAACTGCTAAGGGTGGAGTAGGTGTGATTCCTGATCCGAAAAAGCTCCATCCGGATGCGCCGATAAGTTTGTTTGAGCCAGACTTGGTAAGGATGAGCACTCAGGTCTGGCACCATGAAGTTGACATGGAGTATGCTTCGAGGAAGCTTATCAGCAGGCGTCACTGTTGGCTAATGGATTGCGCTCCAAAACCCAATGAAGATACGCTAGAAGGGTGTATGGATAAGGGTTTAAAGTATCTTATGCTGGGTATGTCTCACTTGAGCCAGGTGGTCGTTACTGGGACGAAAATCAGGGCGACTCATGAGAGAGTATACACCATGAAGCGTGTATTCTCGCACATGCAGGCACTGTATTTTGATGCGCTTTATCAAATTGAGGGGCTACAAAAGCAGACTCAGGAAAATGGGTTGGAGCAGTCGACCGTGGTTGTCGAGACTCAGAGGGCTCATCTGTAGGCCCTTGATTGTGATCTGGCAAATGTCCGAGATAGACGAACTCAAGCAGGAGTTGAGCCGGCTCTGCCAATGCGCAAAGGCTGCGCAGGAACCTGCGACTGAGGTGCATTCTAAAATGCGGTCTCTTGTTGAAGAGAATGTTTTGAAGGAGGCCAGTTGGGATGCTCAGAAGCAACAATTGGAATCTAATATGGAGTTTAATGTCCGGGAGGCAAGGAAGGCCGAGAAACAGCTTGAATTGGAATGGTATGAGCTCAATGTTGTAAAGAGTAGTTTGGCCACAAAGTAGTCTCAGGTTGACGCACTGACAGGAAAGTTGGAGCTGTTGGTGCATGAACTTGCTGAGACGAAGGCATGAGAGGAAGAGCTTCTGCAGGAACAAGGCAAATGTGAGTTCCGCTGGGTCGTATGCGACAGGCTGGAGTTGCTGGTGCTGATGAAAGCGAAGCATCCGGAGTGGGATCTCGGCTGCTATAAGAAGATGCCATATGTAGACTTGTCTATTACCTTCGCATTATCATATGAGGGTGGCAGTTTGGACCCTGATGCTCAGACCGTAGTGCGTGTGCATGCGACTTCTATTCCTTCCCCCCTAAGCTTAGCTCTTTTGCTTCTGTACCTTCTCCTGATAAGGAGTGAACTTTGTATTCTTGTACCCATTTTGTTCGATCGTTAATGAAAATAGTTTTATCCATTTTGTATTTGTTGCCTCTCTTGTATGCTTTTAGTTTCACCTTGTCGTCTTGCTTTGGCATAGGCTGGTTGAATCATTAGGACATCAAGTGGTCGTCTGCTGCCAGAAGGTTGACAATTTTTATGTTGCGAATGACTCACTGTCAATGTTGCATAGCCATGTCCGATAGCGAGCATGTTGTAGACAGTTTAGCCTGGGGTTGGTTTGCCCGAGCTGTGTCTTGTCCTCGAGCTAAGCTGCTGGAGGCTTGCCTCGCTTGTCTGATTAGTCGGTTGCAGTTGTTGCTATGGGCGAGTTGCGATAGCCAAGCGTACGCGTTGAAGCGTTTGTACTTAGTCAAGTGTCGTAAGCTCGGGCTGACACACTATGTAGCATTTATTTGGGCACTGGCCAGATGATTTATGTGACGACACAAGTTGTTTTTGCTGGTAATAGGATGCCAGACCGTTTGAGCGTGAAGACAGTGACTTAGCTAGATTCGACTTTGCGTCCACTGTTTTGTAGGAGAGTGGTGGTCGCATGGCGAGCTGTTTGGGGCTCCCACCTTCCAAATCATCTATGTCCGACCAATGTGGACTATAGGTTCGGGGAGTAAGGATTTGGAGGCTATGCTGAATAGTGGTAGTCCTGTGGCGATCATTCGAGGACTGACTAGTTTCCCACCTTTCAAACCATCTATACCCGCGCAGTGAGGACTTCAAGTTCGAGTCAAAGGGGTTCGGCAACCAGGCTGAAAGCAGTGGTCCCGTGGCAAGCCGTCGAAATCAACTTGGGACTGACCAGGCCCCCACCTTCCAAATCATCTACACCTGTGTGCATCAAGCTACAAATTTGGAAGTTTTCGGCGACTATGCTGAAGAGCAGTCGTACCGTGGTGAGCCATCAGAATCAGTTCGCGACTGACTAGGCTCTCATCTTCTAAACTATTTACACTCGCGCAATGGGGGTTGCAAGTCCAGGGTTGGTATTTCGACGACCACACTGAAAAGTAGTTGTCTAGTGGCGAGCTATCAGAATCAGTTCATGACTGATTAGGCTCCCACCTTCCAAACCATCTACACCCGCGCATTGGGGGTTATAGGTCTGGGCTTTGATCAGAAGCTTTCGTTGCCAGTAGTCACCGGCTAGGCTTACCTGATCGGGTTCGACAATCATTGACCACGAAGGGGAAAATGATCCCTGGCAAGTTGTCGTCACTAGACGTGATAGCGCTAATTAGACTCCCACTTCCTAAACCATCGGGATCCCCGCTGGGCTGACTAGGTGTCGGGACGTACCAGGAGCCATCATCATTAGATACGCGGGAGATAATTTCTAATCCAAGAGCAATCCATAAAAGGAAGTTTCCCTACGTGGAATGAACTCTGGTATTTGCTTCCTAGTTGGAAGCATAGAGTTGCTATAATTGTCTGTCCGAAGCTGATCCTCGAGATACTTGCCTTAGTAGGACTTACGGATATTGAGCTTAGTTGTGAGACGTGTGGGTTTAGCATGCTGTAAGAGTTCGGGTCCGTCTGGCGGACTGAATTATGCGTGCTTGGAGCCACTTGGGACAGATCAGTGTTGGATTGACGCTGGGTGTGAGACCCTTGTGTGGGCGGACCTGAGGGGGAAGGGGAGAGTTGGAGCCCAATAGGCCCAACAGGCCCGTGGATCCCAAGAGGGGTTGGGCTAGCTACCAAGGGGGATCATAGTCCCACATCGCTTGGGTGCGGGATGGTTATGTGCTATATATGTGCGAGGTTGGATCCCCATAGTAAGAGGCATTTTAAAGCCGTGCGGGCCGGTTGGGCCCAAAGCGGACAATATCTTACTGTGCGGAACAGGTCGTTACACTGGGGCCCATAATTTCTCGAGATCATCATGACACGTGTATGGCTCAGGGATGTGACCGTTTTTGTATACCATCAGGTTATAATGAGTTAAATTCAATTAAGCATGCTATGAGTACCAATTACATAGTTAATATGTGAATTTGCATATGATAACCATGAATAAGCATTAACCAAAGAATAATATTAGATCTTAAATCATGTTTATAAATCACCTTAAAGTCAGGCAATTAAAAACAAAATCTCATCATTGTGTTGGAAAGTATCGTAAGACTCAAAACAAATATGAAAACCTTTTTTTAGACTGATTCTAATACCAACAAAGAAAACAAAAACCAACATTTTTTTTATGGATTTAAAAAAAAAATTCAAAACAAAAACAATGTTGTTCCCCCCACACTTAAACCTAACATTGTCTTCAATGTTGACAGCTTATAGCACATGCAATGAAAGATTTAAAAGAGAAAATACAAACATCTAACAAGCAAAAACAAAAATAACGAAAATGATTAGGAGATAGAAAAAGCAAATGTGACACTTTTAATCTGTGTAACACATAGGGAAAAACATTACTAACAATAAAAGGACCAACCCAATTAGAACGCAACTTATTAGGTCTTAGACATGATTGGATAAACAAGACTTTCTTTCCGACAACAAAAGTATTTCCACGGATATCTGATCATGAAAAAATTTGGTCTTCTTCTTGTAAATGTTTTTACTCTCAGAGGCCTCATCATGAATCTCTTTGAGCTCATTCAACTACAATTTCTTCCGTTTCTTTGTGTCATAAGGAACTCTATTGCTCTCATATCCAATGGCAGTAGTAATGGTGATCTCAAGTTCATTCTCGTTTCTAGCGTCTAACAATTTCTGGGCCAAATTGTCAATCACATTAATAGAAAACAAGAATGATTATCAATAAAATACCCCGTGACTTCAAAAATATTGAAGCCAATCTTATCACCATCAAACTCCATGGTCAATTTCTCTGCTTACACATCAATCTTCGTCCTTGCCGTTTTCATAAAGGGGGGACCTAAAATAAGAGACAAGGGTATTGAAAATGTTGAATCTTCCATTCCAAGCACATAAAAATATGTCAGAAATATTAAATGGTTAATGTGCATCAAAACATCTTCCAACAAACCTCGAGGATATGCATTAGAACGACCAGCTAATTGAATAATAATAACATAATTTTTTAGCTCACTAAGATTCATAAAGCGATACACAGAATACGACATGACATTAATGGAAACACCTATGTTTAACATTGCATGTTCAATTTTAGTATTACCTATTACACAAGGGATAGTAAAACTAACTGAATCCTTACACTTCAATTTTTTCAGAAGAACTACAGAAACATTCTCATTTACCATTACCCTTACCACCTCTTGGACTTGAAGTCATCTATTTGTGGTGCAAAGCTCTTTCAAAATTTTTGCATACTTAGGAACTTGCTTAATAGCATCAAGAGGCGGAATATTAATCTGGACATTCCGGAAGGTTTTCAAAATTTTCTTCTTTTGTTCATCTTTCTTAGACTTAACAAACCTGCTTGGTAAAGGTACAAAAATGGAGGAAGATTAGCAGAAATTGAATTTGGAATACTCACCTTCTTACCGTGGGTTTTCTGTGACTCAACAGTGGGTGAAGGACTACTCAAATTCGGTTTTGGTTGGCTCTGCTTGGCTGATGCTTTAGTTGGATCCTCATTCTCAATTTGCCTGCCACTCCTCAGCGAAATGGCTTTTGCAGTTTCAAACCTTCCTTTCAAATTTTGAATTGTAAAACTAGAAAGTTTGCCTTGCTCATGAATTTGTTCCATAAACTCAGCTATCTGTTCCATCTGTAGCTTCAAATCTGTTATATCCTTTGTTTGGTTCTATTGAAAAATAATTAACGATTTCAGCATTTCATCATAATTAAAAGACGTACTTGAATTGTGCTGAGGTTGTTTTGGCGGCATCTGAAAAAAAACCCAGGGGTGACCAAGTATAGGCTTGTTGCTAAGGCTGTTCT
Source organism: Berberis thunbergii (assembly GCA_003290165.1). Lineage (NCBI taxonomy): Eukaryota > Viridiplantae > Streptophyta > Magnoliopsida > Ranunculales > Berberidaceae > Berberis > Berberis thunbergii. Next base: position 157,349 of record QNQO01007551.1, read on the forward strand.
AAATTATTCCATCCAAAGTTGGGATGATTTTTCCAACCTTCATTATAAGTGTTAGAGTAAGGGTTATTCCTATAGTGATTCTGCCACAGAAAATCCACAGCATTGACACTTTCCCAACCACCATTATCAATCAGCTGTGGACATTGATAAGATGGATGTCTTGGCTTGGTGCACGCGCTGCAAGCTTGTGCAACTTCTAGCACATTCAGCTTCCCCAAAGCCTAAGTCACAAGTGAAGTAAGATTAGTCATTTGAGATTCCAAACTAGAATTAGTACTTACTTTATGGACTTGGCGTGAAGACTTTCGAATTCTTTCATACTTTTGGGCATTAAAGGCTCGGTTTGTAATCAAAGTCTTTGCTGCTGCTGGAGTTTTATCAACCAAAGCTTCTCCTGCTGCTGCATTTAACATCTGTCGTTCAAGAGGAAACAATCCCTGGTAAAAGTATTGAATTAGGAGCTCCTCTTTCATCTGGTACTCCAAACATGATGCTATGAGAGTTTTGAAGCGCTCATAGTATTCTGGATATGATTCTCCTGGACCCCGCTGAATACCACTGATTTTCTTCCTCAACAAGATGATTTTTGAAGTTGAAATAATTTCTCTTGAAACACCTTCTTCATACTATCCCAAGAGTATACTACTCTGGAAGGTAGTTCATAGAGCCAATCCTTAGCCCTGTCAGCCAGAGAAAAGGAAAATGCTTTTAGCTTCAGGATATTCTCATCCATAGTGATTGGCGTCAGACTGAAGCATACAACTTCAAATTCCTTTAAATGTTTATTCGGATCTCCATAGAAAGAGCATGGTACTTAGGAATATGGTAAAGTAAGTTGGATTTCAGCTCGAATGACTGTCTTTCCATGCGTTGATATTGGATACTAAATGCACAGGGGTGCGACATTGTCCAAGATGGATGTTGAAAGTTTCTTAATAGACTTGTTGTCTGCCATGTCGAGTTTTTCTGATTCATGACGTTTGTGATTCTTCTGTTTTTCTCATTTGTCTCCTAAATGTTCTCTCAGGCTTTGAATCGTACTCTAATAAGTTCTCGTCGAATCTCCTATTGCTCATGAACTAGTACCTGAGATAAAGATAGAAGGATAAAATACATTAATAAAAATTAATATAAAAAAACTAATGAAGTAATTAGCAATTTTACTAATCCCCGATAACAGTACCAAAAATTGATGCACTATTTTACTAGCACACAACTTAATACACTGTTTTGTAGTCGTAGTAAATAATAAGTAGGGATCGTTCTAAACCGGGTATTAGAGGGTTCGCTAACTAACACTAAGAATAACTAAATGATAACTAACAAGCAAAATAAGAAAATACCGGGGGATTTGTTTTTCTAATTTTGAACTAAGAAAATAACTTAGACGATTACTAATAAAAGCTTGAGAAAAAAATGCTGAGGAATTAGCTAAGGGTTTTATCTCCACACACCAAACATATGTTCATGAATTAATCTTCAATAATTCCTATACTAACTCGTGAAAGACAATGCTCAAGATTAACAGTGACCACACTACATTAAACTTATTATTTTCCCAAGTTCGTTGAATTAAATTAAGCGTCATTTTCAAACTATTCTTTTCATGCTATCTAATCAGGAATCACAACTTAGATAACAATCTGAGATCATTAAGTTCTATGAAAATATGAACACTGACTAGGCAATCACAAGCATGATCAACATCTTGTTCTAAACCTAGGTTTTTACTTAACCTTACCAACGTTCCTTAGTATTTACTACTTGTATGTACAAGATTATTACGATTAGCTGAAATTTTCCTATACTCTAGCCTCAAATCCTAACATGTTTACTAAGTTGGCCACCTCAACAAACATACAAAGAAGAATTCTCTATAAAACAGTTAAGCAAAACACAATCACTAATCAGCAAGGAAATATTAAATTCAATTAATTCATAAAGCACATGTTTGGGTTCGAACAATATATCAATATACGACCCGATCCACATGGTACAATATTGTTCGCTTTGGGCTAAAGGCTTGCATGGCTTTAAAACGCGTTGCTCCAAGGGGATCCAACCTCGTACTTTTATGACAAATCGCATTCCCTCACCCAAAAGATGTGTGACTATAACCCCAAGGTAGCCAGCGAGCCTCTAAGCTCACCCACACTAGGATGTTACAATCAACCCCCCATAGGGCCCAATGTCCTTGTTGGCACATTTTTGGTTGGATCCGGCTTTGATACCATTTTGTAACGATCCGATCCATGTGATACAATATTGTCGGCTTTGGGCCCAAGGCTCGCAGGACTTTAAAACACGTTTTTCAAGGGATTCAATGCAAATCTCATTTTCTCACCTAGGCGATGTGGCACTATAACCCCAAGATAGCCTGCCAGCCTTTGAGCTCGCCCACATATGGTATCCTGTCAGCCTCTAAGCTCGCCCACACACGGAGTTGTCAGCCTAATAGTCTGCCCACACAAGGAGCCTGTTAGCTTCAGAGCCCGCCCACACAAGGATGCTATAGGCCGCATCGCAGGAGCCCACACCTTGTCGACTGATGGCGACACCAAAGGCCAACAACCCCTCTCTACTCTCATTCGATTGACTCTCCCATCGATCCATTGCCCACCCCAACAGTCCATTGATCATACTTCACTTCCAACAATTGATCGACAGACTCCTTTGATGCTACCACAACTAACTGTTCGACAGGAACAACAATAGCCTGATCGACAACCTACTTCACTGGATCACCAGTTTAAGTTGATCCTAACGTCTTATCACAAGCTTTAGTAGATCCAAATTTTTTTATTGCAAACTCCACGCAAGTCAACCAATCGATCGTCCCCAGCATCCTCTCCACCCCTCCCATCCCTCGAAACCACCCCTACCTTTTGTCCCTTTTAATCCGCGTCCACCACTTCATTCATTCCTTTCAACTTTCTCTTCTGTCACCACTACCAATCATCAGCGCTTCATCGATCAACTCACTCTACACTTCAATCAACTCCACCCAATCAGCAGCCCTTTTCTTCCATCCTCGACCGATCACCCTCCCTCACCCCCTAATTTTTCTCCCATATTTTGTGCTTCCCTTGTTTCTATTAAAAAATTTGGGGAAGATGAGGAATTTGTTTTTCAAATGAGTCCTTGATCCCCTTTTGTACTTTAGTTCCTACCTCGCATATTTTAATTCAGTCCCTGGTCCATCTGTATATTTACACCAACCCCAATTCATTTGTACCACCACAGGTCGATGGTTCACATACATTTTATGATCCGATTATTTACCACTACCAGACAACACACTTGACACCATAGGATATATTTTCAGATCCAATTTGGAATAATTTTGTGACTACTTTTAGGAAAACGTTTGCGCACAATATCCAATTCATGAAGTGGGTTTCTTTTGCGATAGAGATTCATTTCGGACTTTACTTTTGAAGTGAGTTCTTGGTTTGATTGTTCCCAGCAGCTACAAAGGAAAGGTTAGAAGTCAACTTCTATTTTGGCACTTCACATTTTGTTGTTGTTGTGCTCGTATGACTTCCATGACTTTAATAACGAGGATGGACTTCTTCAACCCTGGGATGTTGATGTAATTATACTATTTAGTAATACTAGCAATAGTAATATTTTACTAATATTAGAAGTTCTAGTATTATTGTAATAGAGTTTCCAATTAGGACATTGTTTCCTATTAGGTTTACGACATGTTTAGAAGTTAGGTTAGTCATAAATAATGCGTAGGTTGTTTATTGTTAGTTAGTTGATTGATGAAAAGAAGTTTATTTCATTTATTATCGTTTCGTTTATTTATTGTTAACTTACTTTGTTGTTCAATGTATTTTATTTAATTTTTTACATTATTTTTCAATTTATGTTACTCCGAAAGTTGTATTCTATTAGAAACACTGATGAGAACTTGATTCGTCAAAATATGTCCTCCTAGATATTTGAATTACAAAACAATGTTAGACTGCCAAAGACCACGTATTTGGTGGTCGAAGGCACTCCGATGCTGAAGTCAGTTAACTGTGGGAGATAATGAATTTGGGCAGTGTAGTTGTATTGTGTTTTTGCATACCTCTTTCACAGATATCTCATTTAACTTATATAATGTGCGTAATTAACTCTCTATGTGAATTAATCATGTAAGGCGCGATGAGGGGAGATGTTGCTCACAACAATCTACTTCTTCATTGAGATATGTCATTTGGGGAGTGATTCCCACCATGACTTGTCTCCTTCGTAACATCTCTCTTTTCTAATAAAAAAGATTTGTTGGGCCTGGGGCCTTTGAATTTTTTTCATGGTCTATTATTGTTAAAGACCTTTTTAGGGCTTTAATGACCGGGCCTACCTCTTGGGCTTCTGGGACCGTAACTGTTATTCGTGTTGTGATTGAAGTGTTTGTTCTTCGTGATGGGTGATCTTTGCCACATGTACGATCGTGATTAGTAGACTATTTGATGTATCATCAGATATTTCCCCTAGTTAATGGGCATGCTTGCGTGGCCACTAACTCTTCGACAATTGGCTTTTTGAGTTTATCATTTTTTTTGCACCGTATTAAATATGGTCAACAACTGTCGATTCATTTTTTATTCTACTGCTCCATTAGTCTATTCGTTTAGGCGTAATTTTTGGAATTTCATGCAACCATCATGTCTTGCTTCCCATTAGTTGTCTTTTCGTTGCCAAACCCTATAAAATGATGGCATAGATATGTGTTATATTCTTTACACTATCTCCATTTTTAGAGTTCATTTATTCTTCTTTCTTTCATTTTATGTATTCTTCAACTTTTTGTCATGGCTTCCAACAGAACTCTAAGTGACAATAAACTGGCCATCTGTGAGCCATTTTTCAAGCCTAGGCAGGCATCGCAAAAAACTTTGGACTATGTTCACCGGACCTTCTCTATTCTGTCTGACTTGGAGCTTGTTCTGCTCAGAAAGGATGACAACCCTATTCGTCCGAGGCTTGGATACATTACACTTTACCCTGGAATGTTCAAGTCTGGTTTATGTTTTCTAGTTTTAGAGACCTTCTAGGCTTATTTGGATTTTGTCCGTATTCCTCTGTTCAAATGGGTCCCAACGGCTGGATGTTAATGGTTGGAACCATGGTGAGAGCCATGTAGTCTGGTAGTTCTTTAAACGAAATGATTATGCACTTTGTGGTGATGTTTAAGATTAACACAAATGGTGTTTGCTTCCTTTATTCGCCTACTTGTTTGGGGAGGCCGAATGATGATTACAAGTTCTGAGCAAGGCCCTGGTTTTATGCTTCCATGAAGTCTGGGTATTTCATGCTTGGAAACAAGCCCATTTTGAGGTAGTTCAGGGAACCCAGGAAATAGAATGATTTGTGTCTGACTGATGTGAATGAGGAAGTAGTTCTTCTTGTTTCCTTGTGTTCCTTAGGAAGAATTTCTCAAGGCAGTTGCGGGCGATAATAATTGTTTGCGAACCAACATCTAAAAAACATGGTGTACCTCCGACGAAAAGGTATGTAATGTCATTAAAGATAGAGGAAGTTGTAAAAATGTGGCAGCCTAAGAGATGGTCGATAAGTTGAAGTACGAAAAGCATCCACATCGAACCAAATGATGATTACAAGTTATGAGCAAGGCCCTGGTTTTATGCTTCCATGAAGTCTGGGTATTTCATGCTTGGCAACAACCCATTTTGAAGTTGTTCAGGGAACCCAGGAAATGGAATGATTTGTATCTGACTGATGCGGAGGAGGAAGTGAGGAAGTAGTTCCTCTTGTTTCCTCATATTCCTTACAAAAAATTTCTCAAGACAGATGTCGTTGAATAAAGTGGTTTATATTGTCTAAATGCTTTGGAGCATTTTTTGGTTCATGAAAATCGTTTACTCCGACGTAACTATGGTTGTGCTGTCTCTTTTGTTGTTTCTGACGTGGTGGAAGGGCGTACTGCTTCTGCTAGCATTAATGGAAAAGTGAGCTCCGTCGAGAAAGTTACGGATCTCATTGCTCTTGTTGGCATTGGCAGTGATGGTCTGACCACAAGGAAGATGAAGGCTCTTAGGCCTGCTAGCCCATTGCAGAGGCTAGTTATGATTTAGTTGGTTAGTCCTTACCGCTCCTGATTTTCACATAATTATTACAGAATATATCCCTTAATTTGTACATGTTAGTGTTTCGATTATTATATTTTATAGTAATTATTTCGTTTTAATATCTTTGCAGGAATTTGAGCTTAAACGATAAATCCATATTAAGCAGTCACAAACGACAATTAGGCAATTTAAATGGTGGTATCAAACAAAACACAAACCTAAACCCAACACCTAGCTCACAACCTAAAATCCACAAACCTACACCCAACACCTAACTCTTAACCAAAAATCCACAAACCTACACCCATCACCTAGCTCACAACCTAAAAATCCACAAACCTAAACCTTGAAACCTAATTCATAACCTAAAACCCACAAACCTAAACCTTGAAACCTAATTCATAACCTAAACCCCATCCATAACCTAATCCATAACCTAAAACCAAACCCAATCCTACCTTCATTGATGAATCTACCCCTCATCTCATCCCTATTCATCTTGGCTATTTTCTATAAATAGAGGATAATGAGGTGAGAAAAGGGGGAGAGAAAAGAGAAGGGAAAAGAAGCAAATTGGGAAAAATTCAATCCTCTTTCTCTCAAATTCACCTAACCCTCACCACCACCACCTATCCCTCTTCCACTCACTCAGCAGTCACCTCTCCCACTCACTCACAGTCCCGTCGTCATCGCACCACCGTCACCACCGTGAAACAGGGGTGTGACAACCCTGTTTCACGTCCAATTTTTTACTCCACCACCACTCTCTGCTCCTCTCCCCTGTTCACCTCACCCTTGCCACCGCACGAGCTCCACCACCGCACGAAAAGCCGCGACAGAACCACCGCAAAAAGCCGCGAAACAGAGCCGCACCGCGACTCTGTTTTGCCTCGCGACAGAGTCTGTTCCTCTCATTTCTCGGTCTCTCTTCGTCTCGAGCTTCTTCCTGACTCCCTCTCTCGCGACCACCGTCAAGACCAGGCCAATCATCACCGACACCACCTCGCGAAACAGCACCACCACCGTGAAACAGGGAGCTGTGTTTCATTTTCCTTCTCTGTTTTTTTCGGTTTTGTAGCTGTTTCCTCACCCTCTATTTCCCTTTTTCAGGTTCTGGAGATGAATTGAGCCCGAGGACGATCACGGGGAGTGACGGACAGCGGCGGAACGACCGCTGTCGCGCTGGAGAAGACGGTGGTGCCTCGGTAGCACTGTAGCGGCACTGTAGCGCGGGAATTTTAAATCGGGTTTATTATGGCTATTTGCACCCCCGTTTCTGTAAGAGCCACCACAAGCTGTTTGGACCAATTTCTTCGGGATTCGTGCACAACCACTTGCTGATCTGCTGAGTGCCACCACATCGAGTTTGTGACGAACTAAATGGGTTGTATAAATTAATTTGATTCATTTTACTGAATTGTGTACTTAATTGTTAATTGCAATTTATTTCTGAATTTTTGATAAATTGCTTTCACCTTGCATGTTCGAGTAATTAAACTTGATATGTTTGATAGTTAGAATTACCCTTTATCAATATTTTCAAAGCATGTGCTAAAAATATTAAGCTTAAACTTTGATTAAGTGTGCCCTAAAAAGACATTTAATACTTTGTAAGAGCGTATTTGCTTGAAATAATTTGTTAATGTTTGATAGAAACATGGTATAAGATTAATTGAATTTTAACGATCACATATTCGGTGTAAGCAAGGGATTCTCATCCCTAACGCTTCTCGTTTTTAAATTCAGTAATTTAGATTTAAATAATTTTGCTAATTCATTGGTGAGTCCAAGCCCACAAAAATCCATTTCATCTATCTTTTATTTTTCTTATTTTTATTTATTTTTAGTTTAGATTTAAAAATGCTGTAACCCCATTTCCTCATTTCCTATAAATTAGTTTAATTAAATTCTAAAATTCAATTGCATCCACCTTCTTCGTGGGATCGACCCGTACTTGCCGTTGTCTACCTGTTAGGCACCGTGCACTTGCGATTATTACAAGTGGATTAAATTAACCTGTTAATTTAGGTTAGTTAAATCTGCATCAGCTCCTTAAAGCGAAGTGGCATGGTTGTTCTGCTTCGGGAACTGTTCAGACTGCTCCTCCTCCAACTTTTTCTGGTAAGGATGATGAAGACGATGCTCGTCTTGCTGCTCAGAAGGCAAAAGAACTTGATCGGGTTGTAGAGAGAAGTAGGGTGGAAGTCACTCGTCCGTAAAGTGTGTACAAAAAGACTCTTCTTTCTACTGGTGGCGTGCCCAATCTTAGTAAAGTTTGGATGATGATGCTCGTGCCAATACGAATAAGATGACACAACTTGCAATGGAGCAATCTCAGAATTCGAATACTGATGAGACCCTCGCCGACTTTGACTATAATCCTACCTTTGATGAGGTTGAAATTTATCATGGTCAGAGCTCCAAGTCTCCGCCTCCTTCTTCTCCTCATCTTGTTGATCCAAGGTTGAGGGGGTTGTTTGCTTCTCATCCTCCTCGTCTGAAGCCCATTGCTGCTACTTTGAACAAGAAATGTAAGAGTGGTGTTTCTGTCATCACCGAAGTTCTGGTTGTCAAATCAGTGACAAGGGATAGAGCCTCAATTTTTTTGGATCCCACTGTTCTTCATCCATAGATCAGTTGGAAGGAGCATATTCTTAGAAAGATTCGTATTATTTGGATGGGAAGTTCAACTAGTACTCGGAGATAGACGTGTAGGATAGTGCACATAATCTCATTAACTCGTGGCATAAGTGGTTGATGGAAAAAGTCTCGATGCTAGTGCGCCCACTTAGAGGGCACCTTGACAAAGATGTTAAACAGATAATAGAGGGGATGACCCATCTTACTTATGCTAGGATGATGGGGTTCGAGTACCAAGATGCTCATGATCATGTGTCAATCTTGTTGAAGAAAATGGCAGAGCAACTATTGCATTTTTCTAGCTCTCTGTTTGAAGTGGATAAGCTGAAAAAAGAATGTACTGAGCAGGAGAAGATAGTTAGTGTTACTTTTGCCTATTTGAAAGAAGCAAAGTTTGTCCATGATAAGTATGCTTTAGAGCTTGTTGTTACGAAGAGGGAGATGAATCGCTCGCGGGGGCGATCGACTGCTATTGAAAGTAGTTGTTTGGTGAGAAGGTTGTTCATGATCAGGAAGTACGTATTGCTGACAAGCAGTCATTGTGTCTTAAGACTACTGAGGAACAAATTGATTAGCTTGTTGCGAAACTTGCTTCGATTAAAGAACAACTTGCTGAGAAGAGAAGCGATAAAAAAAACGAGCTTCAGATAAGCTTTTTGGAGTTGAGGAGGATCTTGATAAGACCAAGCAAGAACTTTCTGCACTTTTGGAGAAGGTTGAGGTTACTGCAGCTGCAGTAGAGTGGACTATGATTGTCGACGGTAGGATTGAAATCATCAACTATATTGAGTCGGAACAGGGCTAGGATATATTCTGTTCTGAATCCTCCAAGTGATCAAGTTGATTATGGTCAAGCGTTTTCTCCTCATTCTGATCCTACCACTGTCGACAAGGCATTGTGTCCTCCATCTATCCCTGTTGGTGAAGATAGAACTCCACCTACGTCTGCTCCTGATGTTGAAGAAGATGCTCCATCTCCTCCGGCTGGCAATGTTCAACCTCCTCCAATTGTCCCTACTAATGATGATTTAATTACCTCATCGCCAACTGTTGTTGTTGTAACGTCCTCCCTTGATGTAATAGATTAGATTGTTAGTGAACATTTCTTTTTTGATATTTGTACTTCTTGTTGTTTTGTCTTCCTTTCTCATAATAATCGTTGTCCGACTTATATGTCTATTTCGGCATATACTTTAGTCTTAACTTTGATTTAAAAGCTGTCATACACGTAATTTGGCTTTAACGTCTAGGTTAAATGTGGTGTAGACTTTGGCTTTGTAGACGTTTTTGTCTTACTTGGTAGTTTATACTTGTATAATTCTATGAATGCGGACTGGTAATCCTTCTTGGCGGAGCTCTTGTTTTTGTCTTAGTTCTTTAAATTAGATATCTGGATTGACTCTATGGTCTATGCTGGTTGAATATACTTTCTTGTCTGACTTGTTTATCGAACACGAGTATTTTTAACTTAGACACTTAGCTTGACTTTGTTGTCCTAACTAGTTCTCATATGATTTTTGTCTGTCATACTGATCGGACAAGGAGATTTGTAAGCAAGTATGAGTTGAATGTCCTGACTGATTTGGTACACTCCATGGTTCGACATGGTGATCGAACCAAGAGGTTTTTTAGGAAGTCTGACTTGAATGTCCTGACTAATTTGATATTCTCGTGGTTCGACCTGGTGATCGGACCAAATTTTTTTTATTATGTATGACTTGAATGTCCTGGCTAACTTTATATTTTTCGTGGTCTAACATGATGACCGGACCAAAAAAATTGATCAAGTTTGACTTGCATGTCCTGACTTATTACATGCCTTGGTACGACGTGTTGATCAGACCAATTTTTTTTTTTTTAATAAATCTGACTCATGTGTTCTGACTTATTAAATACACTCCTTGGACCGACATGTTGATCAAACCAAAAGTTTACCAAAAGTAAGTTTGACTCGTAGGTTCTGACTTATTGAGTACACTCCTTGGTTTGACATGATGATCGAACCGAGAATTTTATAAGTCTGATTCATATGTTATGGCTTATGGAGTACACTCCTTGGTCCGACATGATGATTGGAACAGATGATTTATAAGTAAGTTTGACTCGTATGTCCTCACTTATTGAGAACACTTCTTGGTCCGAGATGATGATCAGACCAAAATATTTATAAGTAACTTCCTAGTTTGACTTTGATGTCCTGACTGGATTAGAATACTTTGTGGTCCGACATGGTGATCAGACCAGAAGACTTATAGATAAATTTCTAGTGCGACTTTGATGTCCTAACTAGATTAGTATACTTTGTGGTCTGACATGATGATCAAACCATGAGATTTATGGTAACTTCCTAATCTGACTTTAAAGTCCTAACTGGATTAGAATATTTTGTGGTCTGACGTGCACTACACCAAATTGACATTTTTGTAACGAATATTACTTTTAAGATCCGTTTCTTTACAAAATAGACCATTTAGATGTCATAGTTGATGTAATGGCTTATTTGTGCCTATTTTTATATTCTTATGACCAACAATGATTTTTTTTTATTAATTCATGTTAACTCATAAAGTTATAGGACATATTTACCTTTCCTAAACAAATAGAAAACCTAATTTTATACTTAATCACCAACAAAGACTATTTTATTAATAATTCTATTTTTTTTAATTTACCCTTCCACCCCATGCCCCTGGTAGGTATTGATATAAATGATTTTAATTATAAACAACCAATTATAAGTTTTTATAAGTTAATCAAATTATTATGCTAAGGTTTGATAAATTTTTCATAATGTAGTTAATGATGATTAGAAATTTGGTTTTAATTATTTAATAAAATCAATTTAATTAACTTGTCATAAATTTGATTAGAAAAGTTTACACGTACCCGTGCATTACCTTTCTTAATGATGATTAGAAATTTGGTTTTAATTATCACTATTTTTTATTCCATAATGTAGTTAATAAAATCAATTTTCCCACTATCGAAATTTGATTTCCTATTCTTCAATGGATGGTTACCTGTAAAGTAATATATTTTATACTTTGTCGTTATTTAGTTGCAAGCTAGCTATCTACCACAGAACATGATCATAACCTCAAATGTAAAATGGGAACCTATATTGAATAGGATAATTTCATGTAAACTAAATAGTGACAAAGAATTGAAGCAACCATTAATTGAAAAAAAAAAAAAAAAAACTCTTCAAACTCAGATATACCTTCTCAACCAGTAAAATCAAAACATTCAAGAATAAAAAAAAATACTAACATGAAAAATATTAATGTAGCCATCTGTAGATAACAAATGTCATAAAATAGTTGTTGAAACTACAATTAAAGACAAAGATAACATAAATAAAAATAAAAATTAACAAAAAAATGATTAATAGGGTGGGAGGTTAAGGGTTAAAAAAGTAAAAATAACAAAAAAAAAATTTAGAATCATTAATAAAATAGTCATTGTTGGTCACAAAAGTATAAAATTAAGTTTTCTATTTATTTAGGAATGATAAATATGTCCTATAAATTTATGAGTTAACATGGGTTAATGAAATAGTCCTTGTTGGTCATAAAAGTATAAAAGTAGACACAAATTAGCCATTACATCAACTATAGTATCTAAATTGTCTATTTTGTAAAAAAGTAAACCTTAAAAGTCATTTTTCGTTTGTCACAACCCCAAAACAGTAACACTTTTGAGCTGTAACAATCCACTAAACAATTTTACACATTTTCACAAACAAAGTGATACAATAATTGTATCACCATGAAGAATATGGTGTTACAAATGATACTATTCATGGTGATCCAATTTATTGTAACACTTTTTTTGTGTAACTGTTTTACATTTTTTGACTAAATATAGTTTTTATTTGAAATTGTTTGGTGGACTGTTATAGCTCAAAAGTGTTACTGTTATGAGAGTTGTTACAAAAATGCCAATTTGGCGCAGTGATGGTGATCAAACCTGATGATTTATAGAAAACTTCCTAGTTCGACTTTGATGTCCTGATTGGATTAGATTACTGGAGCAAGAGACAAAAGATTATTGGAATGTGGAAGTTTATTGATAATACATTTTCAAGTGTTCGACATTCTATGGTCTTTTGAGTTGTTCTCCCATCAAAATTTCTAACCAGTATGTTCCTGGTCTATTGATTTCACCACTTTGTATGGTCCTTCCCAGTTTGGATTCAATTTCCTCGCACCTGGTTCTTTTGTGTCGACCTTGATCTTTCTAAGTACCCAATCAATAATTTTGAATATGTACGGTTTGACTTTTTTATTGTAATAACTTGTTATTCTCTGTTGGTAGGTCATGGCTTTGATTGAAGTTTTGTCTCGGCTTTCATCAAGAAGGTCTAATCCGACATGCAGTGTTTCATTGTTGCCTTCTATTCAGAACTGTTCAGTTCTAAAACTTGGCATGCCAATCTCTACCTATACCATTGTCTCGGATATGTAAGCTATGGCAAATTGTGTTTCTCCGGTCGAAGCTCTCTTCGTAGTTCTATGGGCCCAATGGGTGCTTGGAAGTTTAGACACCTATAATCCTTTTGATGCTTCGAGCTTTTTTTATTGCTTCCAGGATTGTTCGGTTTGTCACTTTCGTTTGTCCGTTGGCGTGTTGATGAGCAGGTGCTAAGAAATGGTGTTTGATGCTCAAGTTTTCACACAACTTTTTGAGTTTCTTGCCTTCAAATTGGGTCCCATTATCAATGACAATTACTTTGGGTACTCCGAATTTGCATATGATGGCCTTCCATAAAAAGTTTTATATCCGAGCTTCTCTTATCTTTGCCAAAGGATCTACTTCTACCCACTTGGTGAAGTAGTCCACTGCTACAAGGAGGAACTTTTTCCTGTCGGATACTACAAGTGGGCCTACAATGTCTATTATCCATTGTGCGAATGGCCACAGACTAATCATCAGGATTAGGTTTTGTCCTGGCATGTGTGTACAGAGCAAATCATTGACATTTGTCACATGTTCAAACTAATTCATTTGCATCTTGTTGCATTGTTGGCCAATAGTATCTCAATGTTAAAGCTTTGTGAGCTAGCGATCTTCCTCCTAAATGATTCTCGCATATGTCAAATTGAATTTCTCGTAGAACGTACTTGGGATTGCTAGGTGAAAAGCATCTTAGTAGCGGACATGTGGCAGACCTCCTGTAACGTTTGTCGTTAATCAATGTGTATCGTGCTACTCTATTTCGTAGCGTATGGGCCTCCATCTAATCTGCTAGTAGTGCTATGTTTTGTATGTACGCTAGGATTGGAGTTATCCAATTGTTTTTCTGATATGTTGTATACATTTTTTGTGCTTGCTTCTCCAAAATTGATCTTTCTTGTACTGTAATGAGTGGATTTTCATTTTTGTTAGCGTGTCATGCTTCTTTAGCTAGTCTGTCTGCTCTTTGGTTTTCCGCTCTTGCCCATCATTGAACGGTGATGGCTTTGAAACTTTCAATCAGTTCACTTGTCTTTTGATGATATGCTTTCATCCGCGCATCTTTCACTTGGAATTCTCCATTCAATTGGTTGACCACAAATTTGGAGTTAGTGAAAACACTAACTTCTTTCTATTCCAAGGTGTTTAGCCAGTTGTAATCCAGTTATTACTGCTTTGCACACAACTTCATTTTAGACTTTGAAACTGAATTTTATGGCATTTTCCAACATCACTCTTTCTGAGTTGTGCAGAGTTATTCTAGTTTCGTTCCCCTTCTCATTGGACGCTCCATCATAGCGCAAGATCCATCCTGGAGTATTGGGTTCAGCAGTCTCTTACTCGTTATTGTTATCCGACTGATGTTCGTTATTGTTGTTCGGCTGATGCTTGTTACTACCCGTGAATTCAGCAATGAAGTCTGCTAATGTATGAGCTTTTATTGCAATTTTGGGAGCATAGTTGATGTCAAATTGGTTGAGTTCTACTGCCTATTTCACCATTCTTCCAGAAAACTCCGATTTATGTAGTATCGACCGAAATGGGTGTTTAGTCATGACAAAGATGGGGTGGGCTTGGAAGTACGACTACAATTTTCTGGAAGATACAACTAGGTCTAGTGCTACTTTATCCAAAAATGGGTAGTTAACTTTTGCATCCGCAATTGTTTTGCTCAGGTGGTATACTAACTTTTGTGTGTCGTTCTCCTCGTTTATCAATGTTGAGCAGATTGAGTGTTCAGATACTGACAGATACAAGGATAGTGTCTCGCCTAGTTTTGGCTTTGATAATAGTTTAGTGCTCCCCATGTAGGCTGTCAGGCTTTGGAAAACCTATTTGCATTCTTCATTCCATTTGAATGTTTTGTCCCCTTTCAAGATCTTAAAAATGGAAGGCATTTGTCAGATGATCAGGAGATGAACCTATTCATGGCTGATATCCTATTGCTAAGGCTTTGTACACCTTTGATGTTGGCAGGCGATTGCATGTTGAGGAGCGTTTGTATCTGCTTTGATCCCTCTCTGATTGACCATGTACTCGAGAAACTTCCCTGATTCTACTCCGAACGTACACGTTTCTAGGTTCAGTTTCATTTATTACTTCTGGAGCTGGGAGAAGGCTTGTTGAAGGTCTTTGATGTGGTCATATTTATGTAGGCTATTGACTAGCATGTCATCAATGTACACTTCCATGGTCATGCTAATCTAATCTCTAAACATTTTGTTCACAAGACATTGGCATGTAGCTCCCTCATTCTTTAGTCCGAATGGCATCATTCGGTAGCAGTACGTACCTCTTTATGTTATGAAAGATATTTTCTCCTGATCCAGTGGATGCATTTGTATTTGATTGTAACCAAAATATGCAACCTTGAAGCTTAAGAGTCTGTTTCTGGAAGTGGCGTCCAATATGCATCCAGTATCTTTTGGGTAGGCTTTGTTGAGGTCCGTGTAGTCCACACATACTCTCTATTTTTAGTTTTTCTTTCTACCAAATTGTATTAGCAAGCCAGTCTAAGTAGTGGGATTCTTTTATCATCCCTGCATTTAGTAAACATTGCACCTCATCGTTAATGGCTTGATTACGCTCTGGGGCAACTGGCCATCTTTTTTGTCAGACTGGCTTCTAATCCGGGTCGACCTGCATTCTGTGAGTGATGACGGAGGGGTCAATGCCCACCATGTCCCTCTTTGTCCAGGCGAAGACATCCTAATTATCGTTCAATAGATGAATCAGTTGTTTGGCCAACTCCAAGTAAAGTTTTGTGATGATCCAAACTGTTTTACTCCCTTCATCATAGTCAAGATGGATCAATATCGTCTCTTCTTCAAGTTGGCCAGTATTAGTTCGTCATCTTGAACTAGTTGGAGCCCTATTATTTTCTGGGAGGTTGTGATTCATCTCTAGTTGACCATGCCGTTGTGATGGCTCTTCTGGTCTTGACTATGATTGCTATTTGCTAGGGGCTTTCATTACCGTGTAATAGGGGTGGGCAATGTCGGTTCGGTTCCGATTTCGAACTGATTTCATTCGGTTTGCCCAAAACCGAAATCGAAACGAATTTTGTATTTGTACACCGATGAATTCGGTTAAACCGAATTTCGGATCGGTTCGGTTCGGTTGGGCCGAAATTTCGGGCTCAAGCATTTGAAAGACTTTCATTAAAACATGTCCAATTTTTTTACAGGCCCAATTTTTTATAGACCCAATTTTTAGCCCAAAATTGAAAACTTTGAGAGAATGGGTGATTTAGTGCAAAGGTGTATTGCAATGCATTTGTTGCACTAATCAAGTATTGACACCTACTTGTTATTTAGTTATTTATATATATCTAATTAATCGGTCGGTTCGGTTATAAATCGGTCGGTTCAAAACCGTAAACCGATTTCGAACCGTTTATAATCGGTTCGGTTCGGTTTAAAATATTTTCTTTCTACTCATATTTCGGTTCAGTTCGGTTACCGAACCGAATTTGAAAATCGATTCGGTCGGTTAACCGAATTTAAATCGATTTTTGCCCACCCCTACTGTGTAATGGCGTTCACTTGCAGTTGGTTGATCTCTTTTGATGAACCCAACATCGTCACCAATGTGATACTTCAAACATTGGTGCATGCTGGAAGATACTACACCCATTTCATGTAGCCAATGTCTTCCTAGAAGCATATTGTATGTTGATGGCGTGTCGACAACAAAGAAGTCCGTCATAAGACTCATTGTTTATTTAATGTTCTTGCCACGACTGGTAATCTGATTAGTCTGAGTAGGTGGCATTGTTCACCATTGAAACCCACCATAGGTTGGTTTGTGGGTGTGGGTTTATTTTCGTTGAATTGCAACTTACGGAATGCCGTCAGAAACATGAGGTTGGTCGTGATACCCATGTCAATGAGCACTCTTTTGACCCCCCACTTGGCTATAGACACTAAAATCACTAGGACGTCATTATGGAGGAAATGAACTCCTTGTGCATCTTTATCTGAATAAAGTCAGAGTTTGGTGATTAATTCTGGCGCGTTGAGCGGGAAGATCCGGGTGTCGTATTCTTGTCCGTAAATCCTTGATAGATCGCTTCTGTGATCGGTTAGATCGTTCCCTTACTCCGACCACGCCATGTAAGACGTATATTTGTTTTTATCTAGTCCGACCGCATCTCCCCTTAGTTTGAGTGGCAATTTGACATCCTCCCAATTTGCCATGGACTTCAGGATAGTTGTTAGATTCGTTTTAAGAGCAATGAACAATTTGTACTTTGTGTTGACTGAGTGTGTTGACCAATCATGTCTAGCTATTCCGTATTGTAGTTTTCTAAGTTCATGTCTACTGAATTCGAACTTGTTTTGGTTCAATGCCTCTTGGATTGACTGTTGTCCTTCCGCGCCCTATCATCCCTCATTTTTTTTTTTTCCGATTCGTTGGGAAAGACCTTTTCTCATATTCATTTTTCTCCTAGCGTCACATCTCTTCAAGGGTGATGTATTTTTTAACACTTTTCAGCAAGGTCGCCATGCTCCTTAGAGGATCCAGGTTCATAGAGTTGTAAAATAGTCACCCCTTTAGTCTAAAGGTGAAAGTGGTTATAGTTGTGTCGTCGATCCATCCATCAATCATGGTTAGTTCATCAATGAAATGCATAGCGTATTCCCTGAGAGTCTCATCAAATTTTTGCTTGATGTGAAGCAAATAATGAGGGCCCCTTTCTGATTCGTAGATTGCCAATGAACAATGTGATGAAGGTTGTAGCCAATGCTTGAAAAGAATCTACCGATCTAGGCAGAAGGCTATTGAACCAACTCATTACCGTGGACGTGAGGCTAGTCAGAAAGGTTCTGCACATAGTAGACTCTGTGCCTTCTTTCAGTGCCATCATAAATTTCAAATTTGGCATAGCGAAATTTTTCGGCAGAAGAGTCTTCATGATTTCCTTGGAGAATAATGGCTTGGGAAACTCGTAAAGCATATGAGAATCTGTAACTCCAATCCTAAATGGAATCTATGAAAGAATTCTATTAGTCTGAGATCCATCTCCTTGAGGTTCACTTCTTTCGAAAGTTCGTTCTCCAAAGCTCTACAGGAGCTTTTTGGTTTTCTTGAACGTGGTTGCAAAATTTTGCTGAAATGACGTTTTGACGTGTTCGATAGGTGGAACACGTTCTTGGGTAAGTTTTCGACCATTTTAGCTAGATAAGCCATCTGGGACAAAAGTTGATTTACACGAGGATCTGTCATTGTACCCCCAAATGCATGGGCTTGTTGGGCCACCATATCTTGTGATGGTACTGCACTACCTTGTATAACCAGTTCTCCCAATGTTGGACTTGGGATATGCCTACTCGGCAATTCAGTTTCCCCGGTGGAAGGATTGCCTTGATTGTTGCTAAGCTGTGAATTTATAGGTGGTTCAATTTGCACTATATATTTTTGTTACTAATCTATGTAAAGAAACTACCAACAAATTATTTTCTTTTTTTTTTAAAGAAAATTGTCATTCCTCACAGACGATGCCAAATTGATTCGTCCAAATCTGTCATCCTAGATATCTAACCTGCAAAGCAATGTTAGATTGTCAAAGACCACCTATTTGGTGGCCGAAGACACTCTGATGCTTAAGTCAGTTAACTATGGAAGTGAATAAATTTGGACAGAGTGTAGCTGTATTGTGGTTTTGCATACCTTCTTGGTGGATATCTCATTTACCTTATATAATGTGTGTAATTAACTCTCTGTGTGATTTAAGCATGTAGGGTGTGATGAGGGGAAACATTTCTCACAACAGTCACCTCCTTCATTGAGATACGTCTTTGGGGGAGTAATTCCCGCCATGACTTATCTTCTTCATAACGTCTATTCTCTAAGAGAAGAAATTCGTCGGGCCTGAGGCTTGGGGCTTTGACTTTGTTCATGATCTAATGTTAAAGACTTTTTTTGGGCTTTAATAATCGGTCCTGCCTCTTTGGGCTTCTAGGACCAGACTTGTTATCTGTATTGCAATTGAAGTGTATGTTCTCGTGATGGATAATCTCTGTCACATATATGATTGTGATTAGACGGCTATTTGATGTATCATCCGAACTCATTTTAACTACAAACATAAATAGGATCGAATTTAAGGTGAAGTCCATACAAGTCCTAGCTAAGGTAAGATTTTGGCTCAATAGGACGGGCCCATTCAAGTTGCAACCTAAGGGTATAACTTGTATAATGCTACTATAAAATGGCAAAGGACCATTTCAAGATGCTCAATGACCCGAGTGATACAGCCCCCACAAATTCTAATGGTGCAACGCTTCTTGAAGTGGAGCTTCAACACTTCCCCCTTCCTACTAGGGCTGAAAACCGAATCATCGGTTCGGTTTTTCACCTAAACCATGAACCGAACCGACCTAGGTTGGTTTTAAAATTTTCAAACCGAAATCGAACCGACCATTAACAAAACCGATCCGAAACCGAACCGATTCTAATTTATGCAAACCGTAACCGAACCGAACCGACTAAAATTGAACCAAACCGAACCGACCGAAGTAAAATTGAACTAAAATTGAACTAAAATTCGGTTCGGATCGGTTTCGGTTTTAAAATTTTCAAAACCGAAGTGGTCGGTTCGGTTTTCGGTTTCTATGTGATTTTAACCGACCAAACCGAACCGACCGAATATATAAAATAAATAATATATATTTTATATATAAATAATATAATATATTTAAAATAGTCGGTTCGGTTCGGTTTTATTTCGGTTTTGGTTCGATTTTAGTCGGTTCGGTTCGGTTACGGTTTGCATAAATTAGAATCGGTTCGGTTTTGTTAATGGTCGGTTCAATTTCGGTTTGAAAATTTTAAAACCGACCTAGGTCGGTTCGGTTCATGGTTTAAGTGAAAAACCGAACCGCCCTAAAATATATATTATTTATTATATATATTAGGTCGGTTCGGTTTGGTCGGTTAAAATCACATAGAAACTGAAAACCGAACCGACCACTTCGGTTTTGAATTTTTTAAAACCGAACCGAATTTAAACCGAACCAATCGGTTTTGGTCAGTTTAGTCGGTTTGATCGGTTTTTTGTTCATCCCTACTTCCTACACAGTTGTTAACACGTCGCAACTTGATGTGGATGCTCTAATTCTTATATGGATGAAAATAGCACCTATGGCTTCATCCCCGTGATTAAGAACCAATCTTGTGGCTGTTCTTCAGCGTAAAAATGCTTTATTAGTTCTATGTTTTGAATGCATGCACAACCAATCAGGGTGACAATTAATTCACTCCTCTAACAACGACATTCACATTAATTTCAAACATTATTAGTGAGACGATCTAAAATTATATTTTGAGTGAGTCATTTGTACCTTTATATCCCTGATCAAAATCTACCAATGGGCCCCAAATCACCATGTTAACACACTTTACAAGAATGCTAGGACATTCTCTGCTGAGCTTTCTTTTAAGATGATTATGGCGATTTACAAAACTTGTTTCTTTGCCTTCACACAGCAGGGAGTTTTTGGAGTGGTTGTTGTGGATACTTTTGGTAGAATCTGCGCCACCCTTGTTGACAGGGATGGACCCAGGATTTTAATCGAGGGCGGGCGAAATGGAGAATACTTATTATTTGATAATAATAATTATCAATGGCAAAGCCAACATTTTTTTTTTACCCGAGCTAGTAACTAATAAAGAAATACAACTATAAAAATACATTGCATATACCAAATTGAATCCAGTGTAATCCAATTTTAAGCCAAAATAAAGTCACTATCGATAACTTTAGCAAGAAGCAAACGAGGATAATAACTAGAATATATAACTAATATCACAAAATAATTAGGATAAGTATCTAGGTGAAGCTAAATTTTTTTGAAATTTGCGAACCTAATATGATCATAATACAATTTAATAGAAAAAATAGTTTATATGAGGCTCAAATTTTGTACGAGTTGATTAATGATATATATATTTTCATTGAATTCTATAGTTATTATTTTAGATGTTAATTTTAAATATTTTTTAATGTTTGCAATTACCAATAAAATTGCATTGAAAATAAAATAAAAATGCACTCGAAGAGAATTGAACCCGAGTCTTTTACTAAAATTGATAAACCTCCATCCACTACACCAACAAAGGCACATTTAAAAACAATTGTCATATTGTATTTTACATTATACAATCAAATTTTTTTAAGACTAAAGCATATATGCTAAAAATATTCCCCCGCCCCTTAGTAGGTCCGCTCATGCTTGCTGATAGGATACCCGGCCGAGTTTTTGATAGCATTATGGCCGAGTGTTTTGCTGCTGAAGCTGTTATGCTACTGATTCAAGCACAAAATTAGCCAATAGAGTTGATTGTAGGGGACTCTGGCACTCTTCACTCCCTTTTTCATTTTGACTTGGGAGATGAACATGCGGATCTACGTTGGATATGGCGACCCATTTTATATAGTATTAAGTCTCTTTTGATTAATCAGTCGCACTGGACATGTAATTTTATTCGTAGGGATCTAAATTGCGAAACTCACTTGTTAGCTTCCAATGTAGGACATACTCTATGTAGTTCTACGTAATATATATGCTAAGTCTCTTACCCAAAAAAAAAAATCTATCTAATGGGAAATATTTTCAAATATTCTGCACAAAATCTTGAAATCTAATGCCTAAATGCTTTCTAAAGATTATAAATAAGCCCACATTTTCGATACATAGACAGACTATCAACCCAGTTTTTCAAGATGGCCAAGTTTTTACCCACATCCTATGTTCTATTGGCCCTCATCGCCCTCTCCACTGGTTTGTCTTGCTACTTTTTAAGTTTATGTTATGTGATATGCCATTTGCATTTGTCCTAGTATTCAAACTTCTCCGAATATTTTACATAATTAACCTTAGGTTTTATGATTTTGATTCAAATTTGTTGTTATAATTTCAGTTGACAAAATTACTTATGTTGCGAAGGCAGATAGCTGTGATGAACTTGGTGCCGGAACATGCGTGAGTGCTCAAGAATGCGAGCAAAAGTGCCATGATGCCTATGGGCAGTTTGTGACTTCAGAATGTGATCTCAGTAACATACATGGCACCCCACAACTTTGTTATTGCCACATTTGTCCCTCTACTCTGTTTGATTAAAATCATTAGCTTGTGCACCAAATAATAAGGGAATGTTTTGAATGGCTAGTTATTTTGAGTAAGATCAACATCAAAACTTGGTCATTCATCCCTTCACCAAATTCGACTCGCATCTGTTTTTTGTTCTGCTTTTTAGTTGCTTAATTTTACACCTACTTAATCGATGTTAATGATTTATCTCCCTAACATCAAACAAAAGTAATTGTTATTATTATTTTGGATAGAATAAGTAATTATTTTTTCAGTTTGTAGGAATATTCATTCAAGACCACTGACCAAATAAAGGAAGTATCGACTTAAAAACAAATGGGGTTTGTGAAGTGCAGTATGCACAAACAGTAAAATATATGAAATATTTATTATTTCACTGCAAATGGATGGATCATAAATTTTCTACCCTCCTTCCACATGGGATGGTAAATGCTAATAGGGGACCTTATCTCTTTTATCTGACCTCCACAGCATGATTCATTAACATTCCTCAATTTTTATATTTTTATACTTTTTCACTTTTTTTATATGCATGAATTCCTTTGTTTTTTCGACTTTGATGCTCACACCCTCAAAGTTCAATCTCATATATGCATACTATCATACTAAGCACCTTTGTTTTTTCCTTATCTTTTGCTATTGGGATGTTAAGACTTAAGAGTCACCAGTTTGATCAAAATGGAAACAATATATATATATAATCGAGGTCGAACTTCAATCAAAAATGAAAAAAGAATTAGAGCTATATATGATACAAACTATGTTTAATTAGATTAAGAGACATTCTGCGGATGACATCAACTGGTAGATAGACCCAAACTTTTTTTGCTGCGCTGATATCTTCTCAGTCTTCCGCGTTATTTTGATATCTTTAAAATTATTTATCGGACAGTGTATGGGCCTGCCGTATATAGAAGTCAACCCCTTTGGTGGTCAATTGAAGGCTCAAATTTATGGTGTTTTCATAGAATCAGACATGGGTCATTAGGCTTTGACTTTGGTTGCTATAAATATACGTGTGGCAGTCGGGATTGACTATACAATGGTCAGTATAGTATAGTATAGTATAGCATTACTTCGCCCACCCCACCGCACCATAAATGCAATTCTAGTACACACATCACTGGATGAAATTTATGGGTGCAACTTGGTAAAGAGATTGGGTTTTGTATTGTGGAGTTTAGAGCTTGAATATACTAGTGCTTGTGCATGTAAATTGCATCATTTTCTTATTTTCATATGCAATGTATTGAAATGTAGCTTGAATATATGGTTCACTGTGGTGTTGCAAGTAAGTAGCAATACAAATCTTCATTGGAACTTTACTTGACACCGTTGATGAGACTGTTTCATTTGATTTCCGGTTTTTTTTTTAAAAAAAAAAAAAAAAAAAAAGAATCTACTCAATCCTACATTTTCAATAATAAATTTTTTCTTCACATACAAAATACATTCATCTCAGCTTTCACTTGACAACCTTGAGGAGTTGGTTTATCCTAAAGATGACTAAAATATATATAATTCAAGAGCTTTGTTCTTCAGAATACCCTTTTAGAGAAATTTGATCTCGTTACACAAAATTTAGCAAGTAGGAATGTAAATTTTTCAAGCAAACTATGACAATTTACTTGTCTGATTAACATCAACGACATTCAATGATTCATACAAACATTAAAGAATTTTTATTTAATTATTTTTTCAAATAGAAACTTCATTATTTGGGAGAGTGGTACAAGAAGAAAGTAAAGCGAATAAGGAAGTATAATCAGAAGAGACTATTCTTGGCATTCAAGGCCCACAATTATCACCTTTTATTTATATATCAAAATAGCCTAAAAAAATCATAGTTTAGGTAAGGTGAAATTACCCTTTTACCTTTTCTTTGTTGTAATTATATTTAAAAAGTGTTTAAAAAGAAAGGAGCGAAGTGTAAAAATGCTGCTCAAACGTAAAATCCAGGCCGACTACCCAGCTCCCTATAACGACTCGACATTCATAATACTTATATAGTTAAGAGCAGTATTACACTGCCTGGTGGCCACCAATGCACTTAAGATTTTTCCAATAGTTAAATATGATATTCCCTGCCTGGGGGTGGGTGGGTGGGTAAGGGGCGAAACTTGAATCATATTCATGGTACTTAAATAGTTAAATTTGATTTGAACAACAAAGATGTATAAATGAGCTAAAACAAGACTACTCCATTACATTCAAGTCCCCAATCCTATAAAATTTGTTAAGGTGAGCAAAAGTCCTAAATCAATAAGATTAGCCTGATCAATATATATATATACAACAAGACAAGACGAGAGCTAAATTAGAAGAAGAGGAAGAAGAAAAAATCAAATCAAGGGGACTATGATCTGTTGTAAGACTTGAGAGTAGCTCCACAGAAAGTGCATATAATTGCTCTCCATGATTTCCAATAGAACGGAACGTAACAGAACCTCGTAGCAGTCTTCATGTCGGCAACACTCGCACCACCACCGCATCTAGAGCAAATCCCAGCCGCTGGCTTGCTGCTACTAACTCGTCTTGTCTGATCAACCAAGAAGCAGAAGAACACCATTTCGCGTTTCTGTTGACGTTTCGGCCAATACGGTACGAAATTTGACTTCAAATGAGAGAGAAGAGCGCAAAGAGAGGCTTCGATTTGAAGAGCGTTTCAATGGTCTGTGGTGGAATTTATAATTCGGTGGGGAGTAATTATCGAACGGTTTTGGCAGGCATGGACGGCATCTACGGTGACACGTGGATAATTGAGGAAAAGTTGTTGGGTGTTTATGTCACGCATTTGGGGAGGGACATCTGCCATGGTTTGAATTCCCGCATTCATAATAACGGTGTGACTGTGCCACGTGGCGGAAATGGTTGGGAGTTCGCCGGTTATTAACTCAGGAGATTGCGATGTTGTAACAAATCGTGAGCGTACACGTCGCTAGCTAGAATGATTGTCGAACTTTGCCAGGTGGAGGTGGGAATGTGCGAATTTTGCACTTACCCCAGCTGTAGAGACTCTTCAAAAATCTTAAATTTTTATTAAATCGAATTTTTTAAACCCTAAATCCAAAAATTGCCCCTACCCCTCTTTTATTTTCTCTTCTTCATAGCACAGCACAACACAACAAAACACATACCAGTCTTTTCACCTCTTTCTGTCTATTTATCTCTTCTTCGTCTTCGATCAAGCGGTCATGATAGGATCTGATATCGGAAGCTAAGATAATCGATCTTTTGATTGGAGATCGAACCACCTTTTGATCCGTTGATTGGAGATCAACCACCAAGTTTAGAAAAGTTATTTGATTGCTGAAACTTCTGATTACAATTGATAGACTTTATAAAGAATTCTACGTTCTAGATTCCTAACCAGACTCATCTTAATATCGAAGTTCAACTAAATTAGGACTCACCTACTGACTTACCTAGTTCAACTAAATTAGGACTCTCACCTACTGACTTACCTAAACATGACTTTTTACTAAAATAGGACTTGTTACTAACATGGTAACCTACTGGAGCTGGGTTCCTAACATCCCGGACCCCTTGAAACACGGCTTGTCCTCAAGCCTGAAAACTAGTAACGACCTAGTTTCCTAACCAAACTCATCCAAAATAACGACGTTGTCCTTTGAAGAATCCTCGTCCAGGGCGACATCCAGGAAAAGTAATTGCGGTTTCTGACAGTGATGTCCTGGTTTAAAGGTTTCGTCATAGTTGAAACATAAGCCTTTCTCGCGACGTTCTTTTTGTTCGGCCCAAGTTAGTCGCTTCATGTCAGAAGGCAAAGTGCGAGTTGGGGCAGAAGTCTTAAAATTAGGTGAAACAGAGGAATAAGCCGTAGTCGCAATGATAGCGTCCTCTTAGCATAACGCTAAATCAAAAGCTTGGGTCAAGCTCGCAGGTTTAAGCAAGCGCACACCCGACTGAATATCGGCACGTAAACCTGAAAGGAACATACTGACTTGATGAGGTTCGAGCAATCCAGGAACCAAGTTGATGAGATTCTCAAAGGTCGTAATATACTCACGAACCGTCCCTATTTGTGTCAATTTCGAAAGAGAGCTGCATGGATCAATGTGTTTGCGGGAACCGAACCTGGAACAGATGGCCTTGGAAAATTGTTCCCAAGAAAGATCGCCGATGGATTGTCTAATACCAGATGATAGGATCCGATACCGAAAGCTAAGATAATCAATCTTTTGATTGGAGATCGAACCACCTATTGATCCGTTGATTGGAGATCAGCCACCAAGTTTAGAAAAGTTATTTGATTGCTAAAACTTCTGATTACAATTGATAGACTTTATAAATAATTCTACATCCTAGATTCCTAACCAGACTCATCTTAATATCGAAGTTCAACTAAATTAGGACTCACCTACTGACTTACCTAGTTCAACTAAATTAGGACTCTCGCCTACTGACTTACCTCAACATGACTTCTTACTAAAATAGGACTTGTTACTAACATAGTAACCTACTGAAGCTGGGTTCCTAACAGATCACTCTCGCTTACTCGCTCACTTACGATGGCAAGTCAATGGAGAGCGACAATAGGCACGACACATAACGCAGTAATGCAATGTTTTATGATGGATCACACAATGATTTTAGGAAAACTATCTCACCTTCCCATTGGATGTATCTCACCTTCTTCTCTCCTCAATAATGATGGATAACATAGATATGAGAGGCGATTTCGCGGTGTCTCTACGTGTAGAGGTGGTGGTGGTAATGGCGATTGGGATTTGGAGGTGAGGTTCACGCTGGCAAAAAGGAGTTACAGGGAGAAGGAGACAGAAAACAAATGAAGGAGGGATTGGGGTTAAATTTTGGATTTTAGTGTTGAAAAAATTGGCCTCAATTAAAAAAAATAAAGATTGACCGGTCAATAACATGAACTTAATGGTTTCATCAAAAAACGAGTGTTAGACTCAATTAATTTTCAAAATAATGGCTAAACTCTAATAGGTATAAACCAATGAGTGTCAAATTCAAAAAAACCTTTTATTTTAATCAAAAGCTAAATTTAGAGATTTCCTATTTTTTCATCACTCCAACTACATTCCCTATGTTAACTTTTTCATTATTATTTAAATACATATTTCACTTTTTGATCATTGTTCTATGGAAATGGTATGGATGCCACTAAATATTTTTTTTTTTAAAGGCATGCATGGTTTTTATAGGATCCCAAAACTCACTAAAGATGCCGCAAGCTGGGTTTGAACCCATGACTTAGTGATATCATTTCAAAACCCACTAAAGATGGGGCAAGCTGAGTTTGAACTCATGACCTAGTGGTACCATCCGTCAAGCTCTAACCGTTGAGCTGTCATGCCATTGGCTAATGCCACCAAATATAAGGGAAAAGTAAAAGTAAAGTTAAAATAAGAAAAATTTTAAGGGTTCCCTTGAAGTATGAACTTTCTCACATGAGCCCCCTAAATCAGTTTTTTGACAATTTTATAGGATCCCTTTGAGGTGCTCTTACAAGCCTATTTTATTATTGGTTAATCTTTTGTAAAGTTGGAGTTAGGGATGGCAATGGCACGAGTATGGGTTATCATCTTGTAATTTCACCCAATATTACTCAATAGTTTTTGTTAGCTGACTTAAGTTGCCCTACATTTAAAAGCATGGAATGTTAATTTTTAGATTTTAGAGAACTATTACAAAGTGTTCTAAACTTGTATAGGTGTTTTGTGGTTCTTTGGATTACAGTTAAGCCTCTATAAAATTAATATCTTTGGGGCCAAGAAAAATATATTAATTTAGTAAATATTAAATATGTAAATTTATCAATTAATTAATAATTTACCAACTTATCAAGGTATTCCTTATTTTTTAAAATATAGTACATTGTATTTAGTTTCTCGTCTTACGAACTAACATTTCTATGTATTTGTTTATTCAAGTAAAATTCATAAATTTAATTATTTTTATTCCAAAAATAGTTTGTACATTGTTCAATGTACTATATTATTCCATTTTATTAACATTTAACCAAACAAAAACTTTGTTTAAAGAAACAAAAGCCTGATAGTCGAATCGTAAGCACTATGTGTTGTATTAAATCATACGCTTAAGACTCTAGTTGATTCAATGGAAATAAGAAGAACAGAAACATACCGGATCGATCCATAGCGATTTCCCCGTTGATTGTGATGAGTTTGGATTGTTTGGATCTTCCGATTGATTCAAGCGTTTCCCTTAGATCTCTGTTGAGAGGATACAGAAAATAATTCCAAAGTTTTGTTCTTTCTACGCATACGCTCAATCGGGGACCCATCCTATTTATAATGTCCATAAGTCACAACCCTTCAAATTACGGGCTGTGAATTTCCAATTCTGCCCCTCATTGAATTAGAAATTACATCCTTATTTACACCATGTTATTTATTAATACCTTATAGTCCAATACCCCTATTAGATCACATATATTTAAATGGACTATACTTTAAGATAGCAATACACGTTATATTACATATGTGTGCCCACATTATTGGATTTGTCCAACAATCTCCCACTTGGGCCACATATGTTACCGTTAATGTGTATAACCGTATGAGCTCAAAACTTGCTATCACAAGTAAAGGTATTTCGAAACAATCTCGTCCATTGACTATATTGATATAGGATTAAAGCGATTTGCGTCACAAGTAGCGTAACGAAATCCATCAATAGTCACATATACCAATATAATCAAATGACATAGATCAAACATGGATGTAGAGCATGGAAATTACATGTGATGTGATCCAAACATGTCTATTTCCAACCGGTCCAACTTTAATCTTTAATGAGATCAAACATATAATAAACAGACAATTGACTGAAGACTTTATTTCTGCAGAAAATACTAAATTACACCAATGTGTCCAAAAATTCATCATAGAACAACAAAACTCCCACTAAACCATGATATCCTCATGTGACATAACACCCATATGAGCGGTGTGCTCATGAAAGACCTTGGGTGGTAATCCCTTAGTAAGCGGATCCGCAATCATGGAGTGTGTCCCAATATGCTCTATGAAAATCTGTTTATTCTCTACTCTCTCCTTCACAACCAGGAACTTTATGTCAATATGATTTGACCTAGACGAGCTCCTGTTGTTGTTGGCATATAAAACTGCTGACTTATTGTCACAATATAACTTTAGTGGTCTTTCTATGTCATT
Organism: Berberis thunbergii; assembly: GCA_003290165.1. Lineage (NCBI taxonomy): Eukaryota > Viridiplantae > Streptophyta > Magnoliopsida > Ranunculales > Berberidaceae > Berberis > Berberis thunbergii. The sequence goes on from QNQO01007551.1 coordinate 186,833, forward strand.
CAAAATGCGCAGCCCAGTGACAAAATAACGCAGCCATAATCCGTGGTTGGAGGCCTCAAAACACGCCACATATTCTGCTTCCATGGTGGAAGAAGCTATGAGTGTCTGTTTAGCACTTCTCCAAGAAATAGCTCCTCCAGCTAACAGATAAATGTAGCCTGATGTAGATTTTCTACTATCTTGGCATCCAGCAAAATCAGAATCAGCATACCCTATGATCTCCAACTGATCTGATCTCTTGTATGTGAGCATGTAATCCTTAGTTTTCTGTAAATATCTCATAACCCGTTTAGCTGCTTTCCAGTGACTCATCCCAGGGTTATCCAAATATCTGCCAAACATTCCAACAATGAATGCTATGTCTGGACGTGTACATACTTGAGCATACATAAGACTCCCAACAGCGGATGCATAGGGGATCTTTTGCATCTCTACAACTTCAAGTTTAGTCTTAGGACACTGTTTAAGACTGAATTTATCTCCTTTAGATATAGGGGTATCTCCTGGTTTACAATCTTGCATGCCAAACCTTTTAAGCACTTTTTCTATATAGCCCTTTTGTGATAATCCAAGAATACCCCGAAAACGATCCCGGTATATCTGAATCCCTAAGACAAAAGAAGCTTCACCAAGATCTTTCATTTCAAATTTCTTTGATAGAAATCTCTTGGTTTCGTGCAACATGTCTATATTATTAGTGGCAAGCAATATGTCATCAACATACAAAACCAAGAAGATATGCTTACTCCCACTGAACTTATGATACACACAGTTATCAACAACATTTGTCTTAAAACCAAACGAGACAATTACTTGATGAAATTTGTAGTACCATTGACGGGAAGCTTGCTTGAGCCCATAGATGGATTTCTTTAGTCTGCAAACCATATTCTTTGGGTCTCCAGACACAAAGTTTTCTGGTTGCACCATATAAATTGTTTCATCAATGTCGCCATTGAGAAATGCTGTTTTAACATCCATCTGATGCAACTCAAAGTCAAAATGTGCAACAAGAGCCATGATTGTCCTAAATGAGTCTTTCTTTGACACTGGAGAGAAAGTCTCTTTATAGTCGATGCCTTCCTTTTGAGTGAAGCCTTTAGCTACAAGACGAGCTTTATACCTTTCCACATTACCTTTTGAGTCCTTCTTGGTTTTGAATATCCATTTACAACCAATAGGCTTTGTATTTTCAGGTAATGGGACAAGATCCCAAACTTGATTGTCTTGCATAGACTTGTACTCCTCATTCATAGCATCTATCCACTTTTGAGAGTTAGAATCCTGCATGGCTTGATGGAAGTTGATTGGATCATTTTCCACCAATCCATCATTTTCCTCATGTTCTTCGAGAAATACCATATAATCATCCGGAATTGCTCTTCTCTTTTCTCTCGTGGATCTCCTTAATGGCATTTGATCTTGAGGTTGTTGAGTTTGTTCTTCTGGAATATTTAATTCAATTGGAGCAGGGAGTAGTTCAACATTGTCCTGTTGAGGTTCCAGATCTGCTTCTTGATCAATGACAGGTAGTGGAACATGTACATTGTCAACAACAGTAGTAGGAGTCGAAATTGATTCCTCCTCAAAGACAATGTCTCGTACCTGATTTCTCCCCCCAAACTCGACATCCTCAAAAAATGTTGCTGTCCCCGTTTCAAAAATGGACTTAATAGTGGGATTATAGAACTTGTAGCCCCTAGATCGCTCAGAGTAGCCAATGAAGTAGCTGCTCACTGTTTTGGAGTCCAATTTCTTTTCATTCGGCCGATAAGGCCTTGCTTCAGCTGGACATCCCCAAATGTGAAAATGCTTTAGACTAGGTTTTCTACCTGTCCAAAGTTCATAAGGTGTTTTGGCAGCCGCTTTAGTTGGTACTCTATTAAGGATGTAAGCTGCAGTCTTTAGTGCTTCTCCCCAGAGTGATTCAGGTAATGTAGAATGACTGATCATACTCCTTACCATGTCCTTAAGAGTTCGGTTTCGTCTTTCAGCTACACCATTCATGCTAGGTGATCCCGGCATGGTGTACTGTGGGACGATTCCACATTCCTCTAGGAATTTAGCAAATGGTCCTGGACGTTGTTCACCGGAACCGTCATATCTGCCGTAATACTCACCACCACGGTCAGACCTGACACTTTTAATTCGTTTGTTGAGTTGGTTCTCAACCTCAGCTTTGAAAGCTTTGAACATATCCAGTGACTCAGATTTCTCATAAATGAGATATAGGTACCCATAGCGTGAGTAATCGTCTATGAATGATATAAAATATTGTTGACCATTCCAAGAAGCCGAAGGGAATGGTCCACAAATATCTGTGTGGATCAATTCTAAGACGTCTGAAGTTCTGTTTGCACCTAATCTCTTTTGTTTGGTCTGTTTTCCCTTGATGCACTCAATACAGACATCAAAGTCTGAAAAATCAAGAGAATCTATTATGCCATCTGACACAAGTCTCTCCATTCTCGTTTTCGAGATATGTCCTAAACGTTTGTGCCATAGTTTTGATGAATTTCCTTCATTTAGCTTACGCTTAGTACCACGTGATTCCACATGCAAGGTTACATTATATGAGGCAATAGTATCAAGAAGATATAGGTTATCAAATGTGCTTAATGAACCAGTACCAATAATATTGGAATTTAATGAAAGACTAAATTGATTATTTCCAAATGAACAACAATATCCAAATTTGTCCAACAAGGAAATAGAAACCAAATTCCGTCTAAATGACGGTACTACAAAAGTGTCTTTCAGTTCCAAATAACAACCAGTCCCTAAGAGTAACCTAAAGTTTCCTATTGCTTCCACTTCTACCGATTTTCCATCGCCCACGAAGATGCGTCTTTCAGCATCACTTGGCTTTCGGTAGCTCAGACAACCCTGCATAGAAACACTTATGTGAGTAGTAGCACCAGAATCTAACCACCAAGTGTTTCGAGGTACTGAAGCTAAGTTAACCTCAGAACAGACCAAAGCAAGAAACATACCCTTTTTAGCACGCCAAGCGTGATACTTGGTACATTCCTTCTTTACATGTCCAGGTTTCTTACAAAAGAAACAACCCTCATTTCCTTTCTGTTTCTTTTGTGCTGGACCCTTAGCAGCTTCATAATCCTTCTTTCGTTTTGTGCCCTTATCTTTAGAGGTGCTTGCAAAATGAACACTTTCTGTTCTGTCTTGCTTCAACCTGTCTTCCTCTTGTACACAGTAAGAAATGAGCTCATTAAGAGTTCATTTCTCCTTCTGACAGTTGTAACTGACCTTAAACTGACTGTAGTGTGGAGGAAGTGATATTAAAACTAAATGCACGAGTAAGTCCTCAGACAACTCAAGCTTCAGTGCTTTAAGTTTTGAAGCAAGATGAGACATCTCCATGATGTATTCTCTAATGTTTCCTTTGCCTTTATACTTTAATGAAATCAAGCTAGCTAAAAGTGTGCTTGTTTCAGCCTTATCGTTTTTAGCAAAACGCTTTTCAAGTTCAGTAAGGAACTCACTGGCATTGGTCACCCCTGCGGATATTGCACCCCTAAAGGCTTCTGGAATACCTCGCTTTATGAGCATGAGACTCATGCGATTGGAGCGTTCCCACTTCTCGAAGTATTTCCTGGCATCAGGAGTACTTACATCTGTAAGAGGAGCGGGTTGCTCAATCCTTAAGGCAAGATCCAGATCCATACATCCAAGAACGATTAACACGTTCTCTTTCCAGTCCTTGAAGTTTGTCCCATTAAGCATGGGAATATTATTTACACCAGCAGATATACTAGTAGCAGACATATTAGCTGTACAGAGAATAAATTACATAAATAACATATTCACGTCATTATTCAATTGCATAAACTTTTAAATTCATACAATAGGTAAATAAAACCCACATTAAGATACCTAACACAGGATTGTTATTTAGTCTTTGGACAGAAATATCAATCTGTAAGTGGTACTCTTCGTACAAAATGAAACCGGCCTAATATTATGCCTTTTCTTTGGACTGACATAATAAAAGCATGGTAAAGTAAACTTTATCACATATTTAAGACTAGGGACTATCCGGTCAAAACAATCTTCCTTTGGGCCGATTGTTTCACATGGAAGTAGCATGCTCACTTATTTAAAATCAACCAATATTTTCTAATAGTGGTTGCTTTGGCAACATATTAGTTAAATGGTGTAAATTTTAAATAAGGAACACAATAGTGATACACGTTATATTACATATGTGTGCCCACATTATTGGATTTGTCCAACACTATGTATCATAAACACCAATGTATTATTAATTTATATATTATGTGGGACTTATATGAATTTTTTTTTATGATGTATTGTTTTATAAATTTAAAAAATTATTAAGCACGTTATTCCAAAGTTAGGACCTAAAAAAATTATTAATCAAAATTGTTAATTTATCGGGTATTAAATTATGGAAGTTCTACTGTAATTATTATGATTGCCAAACCCAACCAACCAAAATCTGTTTTTCTTAGCATGGGCCAGACCTTTTTCAAGCTGGGCTCTTGATTATATGTGGGTCTATCCAACTTGCACCATCACATGTTTCCTTCAGTATATATGATTTAGGTTTTTGTAACTAAGCTGGGGTATAAAAGTTTTGTTGATTTAGTTTGAAGAGTCTTTATGAGCAGAGAATTGTCACTTTTCATCCACCAAATTTTCGTTATAGGAGTAAGCTGTATTTTACTTGCAATCAAGTAAATTAGCATTAATTAACAAAATAACAAACACAGAGTGAAGCTATGCAAGAATTCTTAAGTGCACCGGTTAAGTGCCTGGTATCTTGCTTGGTGGCTACCAGGCACCGTAGGATTGTATCGAGATAAACACTGATCTTGATGCAATCCTATGGTGCCTGATAGCCACCAGGCAAGATACTAGTGCACTGAAACAAGTACACTGTAGTATTACTCGAAGCTATGTTCAGCCATTTCCAGCGTTGTCTAGTTAATTAAAAGGAGTCAGAGAGAAACATATGCAAAAGTCATGCCTAACCTTTTCTTTATCTAGTTGATGTTTCTTGCTTAGTAAGCCTTGTATCAAAATAACTTACCTTTTGAAAACAGGTGAATGAGTAAGTTTAGTGGGCCAATAAAAGTGTAATTTTTTTTTAAATGGTTAAAAAAAAGTTAGCAAACATGGCCGACTAGAATTGTTGCAGATACATATAGCAACGAGACAAGCCTTGACAACAACGAACCTCAAACACATATGAATACTAAGTGATCAAATAAAAATAAAGATCTCTTACAAGTGATTAATTCATTTTTTGTAACTAATGAGCCTGATTGATTAATAAGTGGTCAAGTGGCATGATTGTTGTAACACCCCTACTTTTTCAATGACAATAAATAATTTATGTTTCAAAAATTCAATTGAAATTTGTGTTTTAAAATATTCTTTTGTTTGACAACTAGTATTTTTCGAAATTCAGTTAACTGTCTTACCATCAGAATCTCGGGACGAGATTCCATTTAACGTGTGTATAATGTAACACCCCTGAATTTCATAAAACTAATTTATTTTATTTTGAATTAAATAAAATAGGGTTACATTTAATTGAATGTGAATTTCGAAATTTAGGGTTTTATTTGGTGAGTTTAGAAGGGTTTTTTTTTCAGAATTCAGTGGGGGCGAATAGCCACACACCCTATAAAGAGAAAACCCTCTTTTCTTTTCTTACTCCTTCTTCTTTTTTCCCTTTACGTTTTCTTTTTCGATGGCGGCGATGGGAATCGCGTGATGAGGATAAAGGAAGCAAGGAGTTTGGTGATGGGAGATTAAGAACTTGTATCCATTGGAGGCGGAAGAGCTCAACAACAAACTTCTTAAACATGGCGAGAGGACTGAAGAAACACTTGAAGAGGCTCAATGCCCCAAAGCATTGGATGCTTGACAAGCTTGGTGGTGTTTTTGCCCCCTAAGCCATCTTCTGGACCCTACAAATCAAGAGAATGCTTGCCTTTGATCCTGATTCTCCGAAACAGATTGAAATATGCTCTCACATACCGTGAGGTGATTGCCATTTTGATGCAACGGCGTGTCCTTGTAGATGGGTCATGTGAATCTCCACTGTGTTGCTCAATTTTATCAGATGTCTACGAAAAGACAATGGGATAAGTTTGTTGAAAATCATTACAAACACTTGTTACCTTTTGAAGGGATCTCAAGTGAAATAGAAGCTAGGTTGTGGTTGAAGAATTTTGAAGTTGTCAAGTTCAATCACTCTGGTTCCAGATTCCTGTCATCAAGAGGAGTTGCGATCAGGAGACGATGGTGCTACGTGGCATGTGTACGAGCTGGCACAGAGATCGGGGACGACAATGGTTATGCTGTGATGATGGATGGAGAGGCTGAATCTCTGAGTTTCTTCATCTCTCTGTCTAATTGAAGCTTCTTCCCCTTTTGTTTTTCTAATTGAAGTTTTGGTTGGCCATAAGCCAACAGTCTGCTCTTTTCCATATCATACATGTTTTGCTGGTACTTTTAGGAGATGATTGTTGTTGTGGACCTTGATGATGACTGTTACATATGTTGTCCATCAACTCAACAAAAACTTGATTCACATTTCAAATTAGGAGTATTAAGCCCGCATATATGATAGTGGAAATGTGTAATCTGTTGGGGAAGATAGCATATTAGCATCTTTAACATATTGACTATGCTCACAAAATTTCAGCCCATTTATAAGTCTACATTGGAAAGTGTATTTAAAATTTGACTCAATCAAGACCCATGCGGTAATTTATCGGTGAAAACAATCTTGGATTCAGATTTGCAATGTTTTGGCTCATTCATGGATATTTTGGTTTTTGGGGTGTTTGATAAATGGATATTGGTTTCTGGAGTTTAATGAGACTTTAGTTTCTTCTATAGGCTATGCTCAATACTTTGAAGCTGATAGCACTCAGAATATAGCCTGAAAAGTGGTTGATCATTATAGTGCAAGGGCAAATCAAACTCTAGAAGAGCGAGAAGCAAGCCCCATTATTCATCTGAAGAAATTGAACAATTGGGTATTTTCAGATTCTTCATTTTTAGGAAGTTGTTCCAATTTTTAAACAATTTTGGAGTCAGATTCTTAGTTGTTTTATCATGAGTTTTGGAGTTTAGCTTATTTTGCAATTGGTACTTCTGATTTAAATCCTAAAGACATAATTTGTATAGACTTAAGGGGCGTTTATTTTTATCTCTTAAAGACCACCTTTAAAAGTGCGCTATATTTCTCAAACTTGACTTCTAAAAAGCAAACCCTTGGTGTTACCAAAAAGATAAAAATAAAATAAGTGATTGATAGATAAGTATAGACACAATCTTGGGGTATGCCTTATATGGTTGGAAACCTCTTGGTGTCTACTTTTCATTGCCCCAAATGGTATGCAATTTGGGGTTCTAACGAGAGAGTTATGTACATCTAAGTGATGAATGGTCAAGCTATCCGGTTAGGACAGCTTGTTCATTTCGGTGTTGTTGGCAAGGTCATTTGTTTGACTGTTTGAGAATGAGGTTGCCTTAATTGTGGTGTTTTGTGCTGCAAACGTTTGATCTCCAATATTTTGATCTGTTTGATGTATGAGAATTTCCTAGCTTGCTGGGTTCATGTTTGGGGTCACCCATTGATTACGCCCAAACAATACACGAGGTCGATTGCAGTAAAGAATGGGGTGTCGATCCCACGAGAAAAAACGATCTACAAAATAAGGTTAAGGAAAACAAACTATGCGAAACTAAAGTTAATAAATTCTAACGAATTTAAAATATGAAATTGAATTTAATTTAATGAAAATTAAGTTTAGAAAAATCACAAGGTTCCAAGAATCCCTCCTAGACTTCACACGCTAACTAGTATTGATTCGCTATGATGACTCAACTACGTGTTTCACATCCCAAACGACGTAATCAGAAAAATAATCTTTTAACCATTAATATACCTTAATGTAAATGAATTTAAGATTTCACTTTTTTTCTAAAAGAACACAAAGGTTTGTCATATGTGATATCTTAAACTTACGATATATCCGGAGACAATACCGTAATAAATGACGATCACATATAACTAACCTACCGGAATCAATTAATCCTTAAACATTCCACACATAAGAAAAGCGTGACTAAGGTTATATGGAGAAGAAAGGATAATCACCGGAATAAAAATAATCTACAAAGAAATCGATGATATCCTTCTCACTGAAATAACATAAATTTCTATATTAAATAAAAGTGATAATCATTAAACATCATTATTCATCGTGAAAACTTAAAGCGAATCAAATGCTAACTTAGTGCGTTACATCTAGGAGTTCACCTCTTCACCTTGCGTGGGGTTTAGTGACTCATGGTGGTGGTGGTCACAGCATCACTGGAGGAGGAACCCATCGCGCACGAATCCCGAGAAAAATAGCTAAATTTGCACTGTGGTGGCTCTTACAGATTCTCGGGGCGTCAATAGCCACAACCGTTTTTCAAAACAAACAAACAGTTTCTTCCTGCGCGAAAATCACGCCTCTCGCCTGGTTCGTCTTCTCCAGCGCGACGCGACCTATCCCGCAGCTGTTCTCCACTCCTCGCGAGCTTCCCCTCCTCCCAATCGGTTGTTGTACCTGCAAGAACAAAGAGAGAGGGTGAGGGAACAGAAATAACAGCAAAAACTGCGAAAGGGGACGAGAAACAGGGAGGTGTTCTCCCTGTTTCGCGGTGGTGGTGGCTGTTGCGTGGTCTGTTTCGGCAGTGGTCGAGAAGGAGAGAGAAAAGTGGAGGAGGGAGAGACCGTGGAGAAGAGAGAAAACGGAACGAGGGCGAGGAACAGGGAGGGAAACAGGGAGGTGCCCTGTTTCGCGGCGGTGTTGTGCGCGTGGTGGTGGCGGTGAGAGAAATGGAGGGAGATGGTGGTGGCGGCTGTGTTATAGACAGAGAGAACGGTGGCGAGGTGAGGTTTGTAGCGTGAAACAGGGAGGTGAAATAGGGGCGAGAGCGAGGACGGTTAGTGGCGAGATGGTGGTTGGTTAGTGGCGAGAGCGGCATGGCTCTGCCTTGGTGGAGGTGGAGATGGTGGCTGGAAAAGAGAGGAAGAAAACGTGGAAGAGAAGAGGGAGGGTTCAAAGAGAAGGCAATAGAGAAACCTAAATAGGGTTTCCCTATTTCCTTGTTAGGCTGGGTTTAGGATTCTAGCTTTCTGGGCTTGGTTAAAGTAAGTGGACCATGCTTATTCAGGTTAGGCTTAGATGTGTGAACCACTCTTTTGTACCACCGCTAGAATCGACAAATTAATCATTTTCTCAAATTTGTCGCCTTAATGCGATTTTATCGTTCGCGCGCGCAGATTCCTACAAAAACATAAAAATTGAAATAATTAGAATAAAATATATTAATTGAAGCACTAACATATATAAATTAAGGGTCATAATTTGTAATAATTGCGTGTATATCAAATACCTCCAAACCTATATTTTGCTAGTTCTCGAGCAAAACAAAATAAAGAATAAAATCCTAACTCACTTTCGTAGGAATCACGGTTGCACTTACCTTAACATTACTGACTCAATAAAACAAAATCTATTTTCTAGAAACATAATGCAAAAACGTGAGCATTCTTTTTTATTTTCTTTAGAGTAATTTTCTAATTGCTTAGCATTCGAGAAAAACAACAAACTAAAACTGTCACAAAAGTATATCAATAGAATATAATAATTTAATAGTATCTAAAGGTTAAATGAATTTCATAATCATTCTCAACTCGAAGTGTGTGTGTGAGGAGCCTTATCAACATAACTCTTCATCTCATAGTAAAGATGTGATAAGAAAACCTTTAGGAAAGACGTTTTGACTACAATTCTCTCATGTCGCTCAGAAATGAAACGCTCAGAGATTGGGCACTCAGTTTATATGTGAGGAAAAGAATATATTATGGAAAATGCAAACGTCTCACATATAATTATCATCAAAAACGGAATTTTCAAAGGGTGAAATGAATATGATCTCATGGACCGGAATATTGATTACTTTTGAGAATGTTGAATCAAACACCATAGTTCTTGCCTATTCAATCTCCACATTTATTAAGCTAACTTTCACTTAAGATCAATCAGGTCTTTACTAGGTTTTATTGGGGCTTGGATTATGGCAAACAATAATGGACAAAAAGGATACAAAGATTTTCTGAGAATGGATACACCCTTGAATAAAACATAGAGCATTGAAGAGCAAATCAATGTTGTACACCATTAACTTTTTCTTCATTATTTTCTTCTTCAATCACATATATTTTTTTTTTCTTTTTGAAATGCTTTTCCCCATTGATACAATCCAACACTTTTACTTCGAGGGCGCATGAAATATCTTTTTTTTTATTATTCGCCCATTCCATAAATATATCTCACCGGATACATTATCAGAAAATTGGGGAAGGATAAAATAATAGAGGTATTACTCCTTGATTGGAGTAGGTATTGGGAATGGGGATCACAAAGAAAAGGCTATCTAAAGGCTCAAAGGGCTGCAAATGGATATTTATTATTGGGTAGGCTAAAAAGCTAAAAATGGTTTAAGAAATAAATGCCTATATCACTTCATAAGTTCTAGTTAGTACTAGGACATCTCAACTAAATAAAGCAAGAAGTTCTAGTGTAAAGATTCAATTTTATGTCATTCTTAAAGCAATCAATAAGAAAATCAAGAATAATGAGATCATCAACGAAATAGTGCGGACTCAAAGAAAATCAGAGTGTAATTAATAACCCTCAAGAAATAAAGAATGGCTCAAAACTCACAAGGGTTAAGTCTCCACTATTATTCTAAGGTTTTCTAGTTCAATGCCTCACTAATCAACTTCAAATCATGTAGACTTGGCTTATAGTGCATGAATAGTCGAGTTGAAAAGTCTCACGAAATACATCTAACATAAGGACACTATAAAATATCATGTTTTCCAATAATATAACTATGTGACACGTGCTAGTATGTGTTTTCTCAAAATTAAAGCAACAAAATCATTCTCTAAAATTAAGTAGAACTCAAAATAATAATCATGACAAATCAAGGCAAAAGAAAAGAGGAGGCTTAGAGTGATATTACCATAGTGAAGCTTTACCAATTTCAAATAGACAATGTCCTCACAGTCACCAAAATATAAGAAATTCATACCGACGGGAGAAAGGAACATATGGGATGAAGAGCTCCAAGTGACTCCAATAGCAACACCTAAAATAACCTGAAACACTAAAAGAAAAACATAAAAGCAACAACCTAAACTAAACTAAAATGATAATAATAATAAATGAAAAATAAAAAGAAAAATAAAAATAAAAACCTAAACTAAAGATAGGGTAGAGAACATCAAATGAAGTAAACCGGGGCAACCAGAGAGATCTCTTCTGTCACCCATACTCGCTCCACATAATGCTTCAAACGTTGCCCATTGACTCTAAATACTCTCCCATCTGTTGGATCTTCAATTTCTATGGATCCATAGGGAAAAACTTGTTTTACCATGAATGGGCCCGTCCATCTCGATTTTAGCTTGCCAGGATGAAGATGAAGGCGTGAGTCATAGAGATAGACTCGTTGGTTGGGCTTGAAATGTTTCCTAAGAATTTGCTTATCATGAGCTGTTTTCATATTCGCCTTGTATATTCGGGAATTGTCATAGGCATCATTCCGCAACTCCTCAATTTCAGCCAACTGAAGTTTCCGCTGAATACCTGCATCATTGAGATCAAAGTTAGTGCTTTTTACGGCCCAATAAGCGCGATGTTCTAACTCAACAGGTAAATGACATGCTTTTCCATATATAAGTCGATATGGAGACATCCCGAGAATTGTCTTATAAGCGGTACGGTAGGCCCAAAGTGCATCAGGAAGGCGCAAGGACCATTCCTTCCTATCAGGATTCACCATCTTCTCCAAGATTTGTTTTACTTCTCGATTGGCCAACTCAGCTTGGCCATTTGTCTGCGGATGATAGGCATTGGCAACCTTGTGATGAACTCCATACCTGCGCATCAAAGCTTCAAAAGAGCGATTACAAAAATGAGTCCCTTGATCACTAATAATGGCTCGTGGTGTACCGAAACGTGATAGAATGTGTTCTTTGATAAACTTGACAACAGTATTGTTGTCATTGTGTCGGCACGCCACAGCCTCAACCCATTTGGACACATAGTCCACTGCAAGCAAAATATACAAATATCCAAAGGAAGGTGGAAAATGTCCCATAAAATCAATCCCCTAACAATCAAATATCTCAATGACTAGGATGGGGTTAAGGGGCATCATGTGTCTCCGGGACAATGCACCCAACTTCTGGCATCTATCACAAGAACGACAATAATTGTTAGTGTCTTTAAACAAAGTAGGCCAATATAATCCAGACTGTAAAAATTTTGTAGCGGTCTTTTTCATAGAAAAATGGCCTCCACAAGCTGCACTATGACAAAAATGTAAAACACTTTCAATCCCACCTTCAGGGATACAACGCCTCATGATTTGGTCGGGGCAATACTTATATAAATAAGGATCATCCCAATAAAATTTCTCACCTCGACCAAAAATTTGCGCTTATCTTGAGCACTCCATGATGATTGAACTTCGCCGGAAACCAAGTAATTAACAATGTGTGCATACCATGGTACCTGAGTGACGGTGAATAGGTGTTCATCAGGGAAGTCATCACGGATGGGTGGGCCATTGGCAGAGTCACTGAACTCCAAACGAGACAAGTGATATGCCACAACATTCTCGACCCCCTTCTTATCCTTTATAGTTAGATCAAATTCCTGCAAAAGTAAAATCCACCTAATCAATCTTGCCTTAACATCCTTTTTAGAAAGAAGAAACTTAAGAGCTGCATGGTCAGTAAAAACAGTGATAGATGTACCAATCAAATAAGCACGAAATTTATCTAAAGCAAAAACTATAGCTAGCAACTCTTTTTCAGTAGTCGAATAATTCTTTTGAGCATCATTAAGTGTTCGACTAGCATAGTAAACAACAAATGGTTTCCCTTCCCTTCGTTGTCCCAAGACTGCCCCCACAGCATAATTGCTTGCATCACACATTATCTCAAATGGTAAAGTCCAATCTGGTGGCTGCATGATAGGGGCAGAGGTGAGCCTATCAATGAGTGTTCGAAAGGCGTCCTCACACTCTTGTGTCCATTGGAACACGACATCTTTGACCAGGAGGTTGCTTAATGGTCTAGAGATGGCAGAAAAATTCAGTATGAACCTCCTATAAAAACCCGCGTGCCCTAGAAAGGATCTCACATCCTTGACACTTTTAGGTGTAGGTAGTTTAGAAATCAATTCAATTTTAGCTTTATCTACCTCGATCCCTTTCTTAGAAACTATGTGTCCCAGAACTATTCCATAGGAAACCATGAAATAACATTTTTCCCAATTAAGCACCAGACCCTTCTCTTCACATCTACTTAAAACAGCCTTCAAGTGAAGTAAACATGAATCAAAGGAATTACCAAAAACAGTCAAATCATCCATGAAAACTTCCATACATTTTTCAACCATGTCACTAAAAATACTCATCATGCATCTCTGAAAAGTAGCCGGTGCATTACACAAACCAAATGGCATACGCCGAAAAGCATAAGTACCAAAAGGACATGTGAAAGTAGTCTTATCCTGATCCTCTAATGCAATCTCAATCTGATAATATCCTGAATACCCATCTAGAAAGCAATAAAAAGAATGACCAGCTACTTGCTCTAAGATTTGGTCTATGAATGGAAGTGGGAAGTGATCCTTGCGGGTGGCAGAATTAAGTTTCCTATAATCAATGCACATGCGCCACCCTGTAACTACCTTAGTAGGAACAATCACCCCCTCATCGTTAGTCACCACAGTTATGCCCGATTTCTTGGGAACTACTTGAGTTGGACTAACCCACTTGCTATCAGAGATGGGATAAATGATGCCTGCATCTAACAATTTTAAAACTTCCTTTTTCACCACCTTTTTCATAGTAGGGTTGAGTCGTCTTTGAGGATCTCTACAGGGGTTAGCTCCTTCTTCTAAGTGGATCCTATGGGAACATATTAAGGGGCTAATACCTTTAATGTCAGCAATAGTCCAACCTAGTGCAGATTTGTGCTCACGTAACATATTAATCAATTCTTCTTCTTGTGAGCTATCAAGCACGGAAGAAATAATAACAGGAAAGGTATCACCTGGTCCAAGGAATGCATGTTTAAGTCCCTCGGGCAGTGGAGCTAGGTCAACTTTCAGAGTTTCCACTGTGGATGGTTGTGGTTTCTGTCTTTCATTTGGCAACTCCTCAAAGCATGGTTGCCATTGTCGCCCTCCTTTATCCTTTAAACCCTGAAACAACAGCAATATCAAAAGCATTATCAGGATAAAGTGAATTCTCAAAATCAGAAATAGAAAGGAGGTACTCTAAGGTTTCAGAATCTGCGCTCATGAGCGCGTCCTCTGATATCAGCGTGTCTATCATGTAGGTATGATGACACTCATCATCATCACGTGGTTGCTTGCTAATGTTGAATATGTTGACCTCCAGAGTCATGTTCCCAAAAGACAGCTTCATTAGACCGTTCCTGCAATTGATAAGAGCGTTAGCTGTGGCAAGAAAAGGTCTACCTAAAATAATCGGAACTGTAGACTCCATATTAACCACAGAATGAGTATCTAAAATAAGAAAGTCGACAGGATAGTAAAACTTATCAATCTGAAGCAAGACATCCTCGACTATTCCTCTTGGCTTCTTAACTGATCTATCGGCCAATTGCAGAACCACGGATGTGGGTTTAATCTCTCCTAGACCCAGTTGCAAGTAAATAGAATATGGCATCAGATTTACACTTGCCCCTAAATCCAACAAGGCTTGGCCGAACTCATGAGTCCCAATCTGGCAGGTGACTGTAGGACACCCTGGATCTTTGTACTTGGGTGGTGTCCTCTGCTCAATCACCGCACTTACCTGTTCTGTCAAGAATGCAGTCTTCTTGACATGATGTTTCCTTTTGATAGTGCATAAGTCCTTGATGATCCTCGCATAAGTTGGTACCTGTTTGATCACATGCAGCAAAGGTAAGTTAATTTTAACCTGTTTCAAATGTTCTAGAATCTCACCATGCATTTCCGATTTTGTTCCAGTAGGTCATAGTGCTTGAGGAAAAGGAACTGAAACTGGAATGTTCTTGTTAGGCTCATCCTCAGATATGCTCTCCTTTGCACTTAGGGAGGTGTCTATAGTCGTGGACGAGCTTGACCCATCTAAGTTCTTACCACTCCGAGTAGTGATGGCATTAACCTCTTTGACATTCTGAGAGTCTTAAGTAGAGGTTTGTGCCATAAGTTGTCCCTTCGGATTTGCTTGAGGCTGTGACGGAAATTGGCCCCGAGCTTGTACTGTTAATGAACTTGTCAGCTTTGTTATTTGGCTTTTTATCTCCTTGTTCTCCTCTGCCAACTGTGTCAATGCAACCTCAAATTTTTGATTAGTTTTACCTTGTGCCTCTATAAATGCATGAAATGTGTCTGATAAGGAACTTCTGTTAGATTGTGCATTGTATGGAAGTGCAGGGTATGATCTAGGTTGTTGTGCCTGTTAGTGTGTAGGTTGGTCGGTCTCGGACCTCCAACTAAAGTTAGGGTGATCTCTCCAGCCAGAATTGTAAGTGTTAGAGAACGGTGAGTAAGGCTTCTTGTACATCCCTAAGGCGTTACATTGTTCTTCATAAACCCCTCTCATCTCAGTGAAGGTCGGGCAATCCTGTGCTAAGTGTTCAACTCCCCCGCATATAAAACATGTGTCCTGTAGCTCAACTCTGGCAACAGTTTGTGTGGGCTTACCATCCTTGGTCTTAAGTGCTTCTAACTCCCTAGTTACTCTATCAAGTTGGGCTCTAAGGCTATCCTCTTCCCTAAGTTGGTAGACTCCAGCTGGGCATGTTCTATCTGTGCTCTCAGTAGCACTTGGACCAGTCCAAGTATGAGCCTTTTCAGTCAAGTCATTCAGGTACTCAATGGCCTCGTCAGGGTCCTTTTGCAAAAACTCTCCATTACACATCATCTCAAGGAACTGACGTTCTCTACTGGTGAGCCCCTCATAAAAATAACTGACTAAGCGCCAACTCTCATACCCATGGTGTGGGCATGTATTCGAAAGATCCTTGAACCTTTCCCATGCTTGATATAATGTCTCGCTATTCTTTTGGGTAAAGATAGAAATCTGTCTCTTTAGACCATTGGTTTTGTGGTGAGAAAAATATTTATTAAAAAATGCTTGGGTCATCTCTTCTCACGAACCTAAGTGGTATCTATTCCAACTCACTCCCCCAATGTTTTTTTTTTTATTTTTTAATTTTTTTTTGAAATAAAATAAAAAAATAAAAAAAAACATAAAGATAAAGATAAAAATTAAACTGGACCTAAAACCTAAAAAAAAAAAAAATGAAAAATGAGCAGGAAAGATAATACCCGAAACCTTCTTTGTAGAATGACGCTTTTTCCCCGGCAACAGCGCCAAAATTTGATTACGCCCAAACAATACACGCGGTCGATTGCAGTAAAGAATGGGGGTGTCGATCCCACGAGAAAAAACGATCTACAAAATAAGGTTAAGGAAAACAAACTATGCGAAACTAAAGTTAATAAATTCTAACGAATTTAAAATACGAAATTGAATTTAATTTAATGAAAATTAAGTTTAGAAAAATCACAAGGTTCCAAGAATCCCTCCTAGACTTCACACGCTAACTAGTATTGATTCGCTATGATGACTCAACTACGTGTTTCACATCCCAAACGACGTAATCGAAAAAATAATCTTTTAACCATTAATATACCCTAATGTAAATGAATTTAAGATTTCACTTTTTTTCTAAAAGAACACAAAGGTTTGTCATATGTGATATCTTAAACTTACAATATATCCGGAGACAATACCGTAATAAATGACGATCACATATAACTAACCTACCGGAATCAATTAATCCTTAAACATTCCACACATAAGAAAAGTGTGACTAAGCTTATATGGAGAAGAAAAGATAATCACCGGAATAAAAATAATCTACAAAGAAATCGATGATATCCTTCTCACTGAAATAACATAAATTTCTATATTAAATAAAAGTGATAATCATTAAACATCATTATTCATCGTGAAAACTTAAAGCGAATCAAATGCTAATTTAGTGCGTTACATCTAGGAGTTCACCTCTTCACCTTGCGTGGGGTTTAGTGACTCATGGTGGTGGTGGTCACAGCATCACTGGAGGAGGAACCCATCCCGCACGAATCCGAAGAAAAACAGCTAAATTTGCACTGTGGTGGCTCTTACAGATTCTCGGGGCGTCAATAGCCACAACCGTTTTTCAAAACAAACAAACAGTTTCTTCCCGCGGCGAAAATCACGCCTCTCGCCTGGTTCGTCTTCTCCAGCTCGACACGACCTGTCCCGCCGCTGTTCTCCGCTCCTCGCGAGCTTCCTCTCCTCCCAATCGGTTGTTGTACCTGCAAGAACAAAGAGAGAGGGTGAGGGAACAGAAATAACAGCAAAAATGCGAAAGGGGACGAGAAACAGGGAGGTGAAACAGGGAGGTGTTCTCCCTGTTTCGCGGTGGTGGTGGCTGTTGCGTGGTTTGTTTCGGCGGTGGTCGAGAGAGAGAGAAAAGTGGAGGAGGGAGAGACCGTGGAGAAGAGAGAAAACGGAACGAGGGCGAGGAACAGGGAGCGAAACAGGGAGGTGCCCTGTTTCGCGGCAGTGGTTGTGCGCGCGGTGGTGGCGATGGTGTTCGAGTGATGGTGGCGGTGAGAGAAATGGAGGGAGATGGTGGTGGCGGCTGTGTTATGGACAGAGAGAACGGTGGCGAGGTGAGGTTTGTAGCGTGAAACATGGAGGTGAAACAAGGGCGAGAGCGAGGACGGTTAGTGGCGAGATGGTGGTTGGTTAGTGGCGAGAGCGGCAGGGCTCTGTCTTGATGGATGTGGAGATGGTGGCTAGAAAAGAGAGGAAGAAAACGTGGAAGAGAAGAGGGTTCAAAGAGAAGGCAATAGAGAAACCTAAATAGAGTTTCCCTATTTCCTTGTTAGGCTGGGTTTAGGATTCTAGCTTTCTGGGCTTGGGCTTGGGCTTGGTTAAAGTAAGTGGACCATGCTTATTCAGGTTAGGCTTAGATGTGTGAACCACTCTTTTATACCACCGCTAGAATCGACAAATTAATCATTTTCTCAAATTTGTCGCCTTAATGCGATTTTATCGTTCGCGCGCGCGCAGATTCCTACAAAAACATAAAAATTGAAATAATTAGAATAAAATATATTAATTGAAGCACTAACATATATAAATTAAGGGTCATAATTTGTAATAATTACGTGTATATCACCCATGTTTACCATTTTATTGATTGGAGTGTGACGTTGTTTGGTTGGTGTTTGAATGTTTGATGAATATTAATGCATTGTGATAAATTTGGAGATTTGTATGCATATTGACTTGTTTATGCATTATGAAGAATTTGGATATTTGAATCAAGGAGTGGCTTGATTGCCATATTGTTACATAACATGATTAATGAATATGCTATATTTTCCCCAAAAATGTGGGTGAATAGATTGTGAATCAATTCATGTATGACAAAATGTCATTGTGAGGAATTCTGAAATACCAAAAATAAATAATATTGGTAAACCTTGATTCTGAAAATATAAACCACTTGGACTTGTATCACTTGGAACTACCACACCTCTTTTGTTTATTATTTCCCCTCTTTTACTAGAGAAACTAAATGACCAGAGGGTTGTCTTGCTAAGTTGGGGCACCCATTTCTTACTAGAGAAACTAAAATAACCTTCGGGATAGTCTTGCGGAAATGTGGTGAATTTGTATGCCTAAAATAGGCCTTGATATTTATCCATAAAAAATGTGACGTGAGTTTATGCGCATTGATAGCCCAAGGGTGGCTTTTGGTATTCATATAGTTAGGGGTATCCGCGATGCATGTCTGTATGTGATGTCCCCACTTGGGGATAGATGACGGAGTAGTCCTCCTTTATATGAGAGATGCATACGGGCATGTATGTTCAACACGGAGGTGGTGCGAATGTGGTATAGTCTAAGTGATCAATCCGTTAAAAAAATGAACCTAATTCAAATAAAAAGATTAAATGACGTTGCATTGTTTCTACTCCTTTTTATGCAGGATGGCAAGTCCACTAATATTTCTGCAGGTCCGACTTGCCATAGTCAACTCCTATAGGGTAAGTACTGGTAAATGCATATTTACATATTAAGATGATGAAATGATTGCCTCGTTGAGGAACTAAATTCTTGGAACTGTGTTTTCTTGCATCACACCTTTGCCTCATTGAGGAACTACCTATTGGTGTGATGGTTTGTTGTTTGTGTTTAGCTTGATGTTTACCACGTGCGATTTTATTGATTTTGGGATGAAGATTTCTCACACCAGCTTTATTGCTGACCCAAATGAGCTTTTGTTTCTTGGGTACATTCCTTTGGGAATGTAGCCGATTAGCTTTTCAGGTTTAGAGACTTTTGAGCAGCGTTACGGGAGTTCCGCTAGTGGGGCTAGTGACGTCAGTTTTTTCTGGTTAGAGTTTTGTTAAAAATTTTACTTTGTTCTATTTTCTAAATTATATTTTTGTCATTGCTGCTAAATGTTTCTATCGTTATTGAATTTCACGTCCCGAGTTTTGGGGAAACGGATAATCTTATGTGGATTATAGGATTTCGTTTTTCTTCGAAAATCGGGGAGTGACAGTTCTTACAACTGTGAACATTAGGGTTTAACAATACTTTGTGAGGGAACTTTTACACTATATAAATTGACAGAGCCCTCTCTTTTCCCTGGGATTCAGGTTGCTTGGAGTTCAAGTTCTCTAACCAAATTCTTTCAGACTTTTGACATTCAACCTGAAGAACCTCAACAAAGTATATACAACATTTTTTGCATTTTTCTTCATTTGGGAGCTCCAAATTTTTATTTTTTTACAAGTTACGAGCTATTTAGGTCCTTAGATCTTGTTATCATGCAGCTTTTGTAACACTGTCTGATTCGATTCCTTCATTCCGTGTGATTTTGTGTATCCCATTTTCTTATGTGATTTGTTAATGTTTCTACTAAGTTAATATTATTCCAATTTATGGCTAAGATTAATGGAGGTCACTGATGATGAAACAGAGACTGTTTTAAAAATAAGAAGAAAATTCCTACTTTTTTTGCTGCTCATATATATATTGTTTATGTGCATTTCATTGAATACGTATGCTAAATTACGTGCAAGTTAGACTTATTAACGGGCAATTCTAGGGAGCCCCCTTTGGTAGCCCGCTTGGCTGTCCGGACCCTCCTAAGCACGTGCCTGGGAGGGTGGCTGACACGTGAACCAACACCTTGGGTTGTTGTACAACAGTTGTGTGGGTGTTTGATGGAGCATTTAATGCTTGAGAAAAGCTGGAGACCCCAATTTGGTGCAGGAGGATGGCTTTCGTTCTCATTGGAGCTTGTTCCAGTGACTATTTGGTTGTTCCTGTGATCAAAACTGTTGCTTGGATGGCTATCAGAGTAGTGGATCATAGGGCATCGAGTAATTGGTGGCTGGGAGTGACGGACATGTTGAGATTTCACCGGAGTGGGGGAGTCCAAGTAATGTTTAGTGCGCATCTTGATCCGAGATTGATGGGAGAAAGGAAGTGAAATTGTCTCCGGTGACTGCCCAGACTCCAAAAGTTAGAGTGTTTCAAAGTATAATGGGCAGTGGCGTATAAAAACATGGCCGACATGTCCACAATAGAAACAAAAATGAACCAAGTATTGTCTTCCATTTTGAATTCCAAAGTCTATTTTCATTGAACTTGGAAGAGCTTTAGTGATATTTAACCATACCTTAAATTTTTATAAATGGGATGTGAGGATATTTGAAAGAGGCTGAGTCAATTTCCATGAGTTAGCCATTGTAAACCCAATTCAAAAACAGAGGACAACCATTTGATGTAGTTCATTTGTACTTACAAATGCACAAGTTTGGGACATAACAATGGAACACTTTGCATCATTTCGATAGTGAGACATCACGTTTAGGACAATAATTTTATAATCTAGAAAACAATTACTGAACTTTTGTGTTATTAACCATTGATCGATACAATGAGGGCTTACATGAGATCCTGTGCAACATACACTCAAATGATACAGCCAAACTCACAAACAAGTTCATAATTCCGAAACAAAAAAATCACTAGAATTGAACATCACAATCACAGTTATGATTCCTCAGGATACTTGAAGATGCCAAAGGATGGATTACCAACAGTGAACCCTCCATCGATGACCAAGTTTAACCCACTGAACCCTCCATCGATGACCAAGTTTACCAACGTACTAGAAGAAGATGAAGAAGAAGAAGAAGAGGCGCCGAGCAGCGGAGGCGTGACGAGAAGCAGATCTGGCGTGAGGAGGAGAGAGCGGTTCTTCTCGAGAAGCAAATTTGGTGGTGGTGAAGGTAGCAACGGTGGTGGTGATTGAGGTGGTGTGATTGATAATTGCTTTGGTTCTTTTCTGCCCATCTGATAAGAACAAAGCTGAGAGAGAGAATAAAATGAGGTGGTGTGATTGGGTCAGGGTTCACGTGCCAAACACCCTCACTCTGGCACGTGCCTAGGAGGGTCCGGACAGAGAGCAGGCTAAATGAGCGGGCTCCTAGAATTATTTCTTATTAATTGTCGTCTGTTTCCTTCACTTGCAACAATTGAGTTGGTGCGAGCTGGAGCTTCCAGATTTCTTTCCCCTTGCTTTGATATAAACTGGTATATATATATATTTCGTTTATCTTTTGTTGATTATCCAAATTCTATGCTTATTAGTCAATAGCTCCTTCCTCATTTCTTCCACTATATCTTTTTATAATTTTTTTTTTGGTCAAAAATGAATATTTTTATTGATGATAATAAGGGAAACAAGATAAAGGGGAATCATTCCTAGATTCAGGAATGCCAAGACACATGTCAAAATACAAGTTTCTGAAAAAATTACAAGTCGAACCCATCCTTCATGACATATCCCTAATCTCGATAAAGATCGATTGCTCCAATCTATTGAACTCCTAAAAAATCTTCTTATTTCTCTCTTTCCACACACACAACGTGAGCATGTGCAGAACCCTACGCCATAACCATTCCGCGCCCGGGGGTAAATTAACTTAGGACCACCAACTTAGCAAATCCAAAAGGGAACTATGAAACATCAAACTCAAACCAAATTTTAACAATAAATTGTTCAAAATATAGAGAATCTGCAGTAAAACATCAAGTGATCAGAGTCTCGTCATTCTCATTACAAAGTACACATAGACTTCATGTGGGAATTTCGCTAATCTTTTACCTATATTTAGTCAAGATCCTCTCATGCGATACCGACCAACAAAAGAAATTGATCCAAAGAAGAAGAGATTTCACCCAACTAAATTCTTGTGAGAGAAACTGAGGGGGTTGGAGTGAAAATTCATAATGAAAGGCAACGAGCATATTAAAAACTCTTTCACCAAAAAACTTGCACTTTTATCCTTTCACACCAACCTATCGGATCTCTCCAAGATCATCTGAATTTTCAGGCTTTGTTGAGGATAGCTATGTTTATTGCATGGCAGGGAGATGTAATTTGGTTGGAACAACCCCAAGATCACACTTCCATTGGCTACAAAAATCTCATGTGTTTGATTGGGCTCAACTTCGAGTGCTTGCGGGTTTTTCCAAATTCCAAATTTTGAATTTGGCCTCCGTGAAATCTATATCCCGCCCAACCCACCCAATGATCCTCGCCAATATTCTTAGTATAGTTTCCAGCCACAACCATAATTTGTCAATTTGAAGAGACTAGCCTTAGCTGTCGTTTGTTCATTTGTTTTGACTATCAATACCATGGTGTACAAAATGCATGTGGGATGTGCAGGAAAAGCAGCCAGGGAGGAAGAATTTAATGGAAAAATTTATGTTTCCATGAGATTTTGTTGGTTGATGCACGTTAATATTTGCCCACCTTTTATTATAACATCGAATTTTTTGGTAAGTAGCAGTCAAGGAAACTGTACAACACTCAAATTAGTCAATGACCACTAGCCATTATATTCAATGCTCGAATATTCGAATTATACATTTGATACATTAAGTGAACCTCTACCTAAAGAAGCAGTGCATTATGTATTAGAATGGATTTATACCACTTGATGTTACACTAAAATGGTTACAGTCCCTGAGCCATACATGTGTCATGATGATCTTAAGAAATTACGGATCCAAGCATCAGTCCAATACTAATCCGGCTCAAGCGGTTCTAAGCCCGTCAAATGGACCCGAACTCTTATAGTTAGCTAAGCCCATGCGTCTCACAACTATCTTCAATACCCGTAAGCCCTGCTAAGGCAAATATCTCGAGGATCAACTTCGAACAGACAATTACAGCAGCTCTCCGCTTCCAACTAGGAAACAAATTCCAGAGTACATATCACATAGAAAAACTTCCTCTTACGGATTACCCTGAGATTGAGAACTATCACCCACGTATCTAGGAGCACAGGGCTAACAGGAAAACTTTCTTCTACAGTTCAACTCCTAATTAGATAATGATCTCCACGAAAATCTCATTCTTAAACTACGTCATCAATGGCCTGGTCGAATCAGGACTCCTACATTATAAATAAGACATGAGATTGGTAAGCTAAGGTACACTACACATTTTCTAGTAACAACATTACACCTTTATCAGATCCATGTCTGATTTTAGCATCGAAGTGTCATCGGCCACCATAACGGTGGTCCGTAGCTCCATGCATTTTATGTGCAGGTCAGCAGAACTAGGTCAAAGCAGGGAGCGAAAAACGACTGCATCAGTTTGACACCGTCCATGGGGACGACAAAGTTTCTAACATTTGACTAGCATCATCTCCCTTCGAAATACAGAGAGATGGACTACTAGATCACGCAACAACGGATAACAAAGGGACACGTCAAACACTCAGACTGACGTTATATTGTCGCTTTCAGAGGTTTCGATTAAGCACTAGCAGCAACCTCACGCCCCGCGCCAGCAACTGCAATGACAAACCCCAGGATAGATAAGTTGTCATCTCAAATACAGCAAATCAACAAAGCGGTGGAAGCTTTCGCACGACAAAACCCTCCACTTGCTAATGGAGATCATGAGTAGCACATGCATCTGTCTCTGGAGAACGACATAAAACAAGCACAGGAGAGTCAAGCCCCTACTAGTTCTCATTGTACTAGAGGAGGTGGCGCAGTTAACGTGGAGCCGACCGCTAGGGCAAAGAGGCTCGACCCTTAGAACCCCTTCTGCAGAGGAGCACACGACCCAGTCGTGTTGTACCTTCTATTTGTTCTTCCATTCGTGGATCGTATTATGAACGAGGTTTTTCCGAAGAAGTTCACGCCTACGAAGCTCAACTTCTACGATGAGACCATCGACACCTGTGCCATTACCAGCATGTAATGGCCCTCAAGGAAGGATCCGAGTCGGTGATGTGCAGGACGTTTCCTACTAGCCTAAAGAAGTCAGCACTAACGTGGTTCCACAGCCTCCCACCGAGGTAAATCAACTCCTTCAAGATGCTGGCAAAGGAGTTCCTCACACATTTTGTCAGAAGTCAGTGTCTCCGAAAAGACCCACACTACATACTCTATTTGAAGCAGAGATCCAATGAGACGGTCAAAGATTATTTCACCTGTTTCAACGATGAGCTGATGTTCATTGACGGTTGCAGCGACGACATAGCAGTGACGGCTTTCACTGCAAAGATGAGACTCCGGGCATAATATATGTCCTTCATGGGGTCGGACCAAACGAAGATCAATCACACAGGTCTTGCAAGTGAACGCCACTGAAGATGCAGACATAACCTGCTGACGAAGACAAATGCATTTGCTACTCGAGGGTTCAAAGCCTTATTCCCACCTTAACCTTTACGGGCAAGGAACTCGAAGAAGTCCGGGCGCTACACAATGACGCCCTGGTCATCTCAGTATCTAATGCAATGTGGGAGGTAAAGGGAGTTATGGTGGACATGGGGAGCTCACTCAACGTCCTTTTCTAAAACGCATTCCGCAACATAGACCTCAAGGAAAAGAACAATACATCTTCAGACTACCCGCTGATTGGATTCAATGGAGATAAATGCTTCCCGATTGGGAAGATAAGGCTAGAAATAGTGGTAGGAGAATCGCAGCTGAGAAGGTCCTGTTTTTGAACTTCATGGTAGCAGATGCATCGTCTACATACAACCTTATCTTGGGAAGACCATGGCTCTACCTGATGAAAAATAGTAGTCTCCACCCTTCACCAGCGCATTAAGTACACCGCTAACCACTATGAAGGAACAATATGGCGAGACCAACCTACGACACGGGGCTATCTTTATTTTGCAATGAATATAGAATGTTCCCAGATCCAACCGAATTCCACAATAAAATATGAACCAGAGCCAGGCCTAGTGACTGCAAATGCATCACTCCACTCACACAAAATCCCAACAACAGTGGCTCGCTTCAAATAAATGAGACAATCAAGCGGTATATGAGCAATATGCTCTTCAACCCAGTAGAACGGGGAAATCAAGGCAAGCGGGAGTACAACCCCGACATTTCATCGGCGCGGAGATTAACTCCCTCACAAGGTTTACTCTTTAGTAGCCTCAATTACATCAGCAGAGCTCAACAATTCGTTGAAAGCACTAATGATATTCACATAATCATTACATAATATATCCCTCAATTTATATATATTAGTGTTTCGATTATTATACTTTATATTAATTATTTCGTTTTCATGTATTTGTAGAAATTTGAGCGTAAACGATGA
Source organism: Berberis thunbergii (assembly GCA_003290165.1). NCBI lineage: Eukaryota > Viridiplantae > Streptophyta > Magnoliopsida > Ranunculales > Berberidaceae > Berberis > Berberis thunbergii. The sequence goes on from QNQO01007551.1 coordinate 212,712, forward strand.
AATCATATTAAGGCGACAAGATTAAGGAACGATCATTAGTCGATTCTAGAGGTGGTACAAAGTAGAGGGTCACACATCTAAACCCAAAACCTAAGCCCATAACTTAAATCCAAATCCAATGCTAAGCTCACTCAAACCCTAGACACATTCCCTCAATCACCAAAGATTCTGATTTTTTTTTTCCTTAAATCACTCATTGAACACTCTCTTGAACCTGTCCACATTCATTTTCTCCTAATTCCCTTTAAATACAAAAATTCAATGGATGAGAGGGAGGGGAGGAAGAGAAGGGAAGAATAACAATAGAACATCAAATCTTCTTCCTTCACAAAAGGGGAGGAGAAGGAAGAGAAGGGAAGAAAAATATCAGTTGAGAATCAAATCCTCTATCCTTCAATTGAGTGATTCTCATCACCCTCCCCATCCACGATCAGCCACCCCGCAACAGATCGCCACCGTCACTAATCACCGTGAAACAGGGGCGTGACAACCCTGTTTCACGTTAAAAACATTACCCGAGCATCTCCCTGCTCCTCTCCCTGTCCATCATCCATCCACCACCATCATCCATCAAACACCATCCCCCGATCACCACCATCACCTCCAGACAGCACCTCGCGATCCACCATCACCGCGAAGCGAAACAGAGTCACCATCACCGCCGCGACTCTGTTCCACCTCGCAACAGAGCCAAAACAGGTTCAGCCGCTATCTCGGCCTCTCTTCATATCGAGCTCCTTCCTGCATCCCTCTCTCACGACCACCGTCGCAAGCGACGCTTCAGCAGGCCGCACAGACCACCGCGACAGCGAAAACAGGGGAGTATTCTTCCCGATTCTCTCTGTTTTTTTGCGTCTCTCTCGATTGTTTCCTCACCCTCTTTCTTTTTTTCAGGTTTTAGAATCATTTGGAGGACGATACGGTCGCGAGGAGCGAAGAAAAGCACCGCGAGCGGCGCTGTCGCGCTGGAAGAGAAGGCCGGTACTATAGCGGGTACTGTAGCAGTACTGTAGCATAGGCGGGAGAATGAGTCAAATCTGTTTTTTCTGGCTATTCACACCCCCGGTTCTGTTTTGTACCACCACAAAGCTTGTGTACTTCATTTTAACAGGATTCGTGTTCGGACCAACTGCTGAGTACCACCACATCGAGTTTGCGACAAACTAAATGGGTTGTATAAGTTATTGTGATTGATTTTACTGAATTCTATGCTCAATTACTAATTACAATTTATTTCTGAATGCTTTTGCTTGAAATAATTTGTTAATGTTTAATAGAAACACTATATAATTTAATTGGCTTTTAACGATCACATATTCGGTGTAAGCAAGAGATTCTCATCCCTAACGCTTCTCGTTTTTAAATTCAGTAATTGAGATTAAATAATTTTGCTAACTCACTTGTGAGTCCAAGCCCACAAAGCCCATCTTTTTATTTTATTTTATTTTACTTTTCTTATTTTTTAAATTTATTTTTAGTTTAGTTTTAAAATGCTGTAACCCCATTTTCCATTTAAATTAAATCGTAAATTTTAATTGCATCCACCTTCCTCATGGGATCGACCCGTACTTGCCGTTGTCTACCAATTAGGCACCGTGCACTTGCGGTTATTACAAGTGGGTTAAATTAACCTATTATTTTAGGTTGGTTAAGCTCACATCAAGTTTTGGTGCCGTTGCCGGGGAAGGTTGCATTGTAATTGAATTTAAGATTTATTTTCACTAATTATATAAAAAAAAATTTAATTAAAAAAAAATTCAAACAAAAATTTATTTTTATTTTGCTAAGTTCTTTTTACACTAATTTCGTTTTATTTGTTTGATTTTGCAGAATACACGCTTCTTGAGGAAATTGGACGATCCTACAAAAACATCAAGCAAATTTTTATTTTTATTTTTTAATTTTTTTTTTGTGAGGAGAGTTTTAATTTTATTTTCACCTCGTTTTACGAGTGTGTGGTGTAATAATTTTTAAATTTTACTGTTTTCCATTTTGTTTAATCACAAAAAAAAACCAAAATTTTCTAAGTCAAAAAAAAAAATTTTATAGGGAAACAATTTTAATTGTTACCCAATAATTTTTTTTATGATTTAGAAATCCGACTTCTACGACCAAGACCAGTAAATTTATTTGCATGTGCTTGTGTGTTGATTGAAACGGATAAAAAGAAGTCGGACATTTTTTTTTTAATTGTGCTAACTTTTTGTGTAGAACGAAATACGCACACTGTAAGTATTTCTATCACACGCAACGTATTAGCGACCAGGGTGCTTGGTGTAATTGTTTGAAATTGTGTGATTGGTTGTTAAATTTCTGTAATTGTGGATGCTAAACTTGAGTAATTCATAATAAGCAGACCCAGCTTATAAATAGAAACTGGTGGGACTTGATATCCCCACCTCATCACTCCAGCTGTGTGCAACCAATATCCTAACATAATTAAAATCAATTAGCAAGTTAGATAGATCATCTTTTAGGTACGGCGTTCATAGGACAACCAAGACCAAGGTGAATCCAATAATTTTTGTGTTGACCAAAGCTAAAAGTGACGATGAGTTTAATCATTCAATGAACTCCGAGAGGCCACTGCCACAAGGGTAATTTACCCGGTACGCCGAGTCATAAGTAAGCTACGATCCACAAGAAAGATTGGTGTAACTAATAGTTTTGGGTTAGGAACACAAGCCTCAAGTGTGCATTTAACACCACATCGTTCTCTTATCTATTGGCTTACAGAGCGGTAGCACAAGGAAGTACTTAATTGGACCATTGTGACCTCATTCTCTTGTGCGATAATCCGGTTTCTTTGAAACAAAACTCTAGCCTACTGATTTGAACTTTGCGGTGTAAAGTGTACACTCTTAGGATCAACTTGTAGCACCCATTGCTGTGTCATAAAGATTACATACGAAATAATTGTCCCCCAAAGATAAAAAGATAATTGATCTCAAAAACGTTGATTGCTTAGGGAGGCATGTTTCTTGTGCATTTATTGATTGCTGATTGCATGTGAGCTTGTGTATATTTTTAGAGTTAGTGCTTTCAAAAAAAAAATATTTGAACACAAGGGATTATCCAGCCTATTTTTCCGAGCAAGTCAATTCATTTTATGACATGCGACGACCTGATTATGATCCATATTTAGATTATTACAACCCAGGTTTAGCCTATCATCCTGACTTCTCATGGGCTCATGGTCAGTACCATGATGACCCTCTAGACACTCCTCAGACTCCTCAAGCTTTCATTCCTGATAATGAGTTAGAAGATATCATGAACATTTTTATAAAGTGAACAGGAGAAGTGCTTGAGCAACACTCTCAGGCTATCACCTAACTAAGAGCACAAAACTCTCAGGCTATCACAGAATTGACAACTATATATCAACAAAACTCTCAAGCTATCCGGAAACTTGAGATGACTGTGAGTCAGATAGCTGAGTCACTTCCTGAGATAGATTCAGAACAATTCCCTAGCCAACATATTTCCAACTTAAATGGTCAATTTGAAATTAGTGGCACATCTGAGTCGGACAGTGAAGATGACCAATCCATTACTACCCTTAGGAGTGGAAAATTGGTTGACAATCAGGTAGAAATGTCTGATATGGGTGTCATTGAGTTGTCTAGACAGGTTGCATCCTCCTTTCATACGAATGCTGATAAAGGCTCATTTATTGATGAACCTGTAGATTTTGAGACACTACCGACATCTCCTTCCCATTTTGACTCATTCCTCCCTAGTGACTCATGCATCGAATCAAACTGTTTAGAGTCTCCCCTTGACTGTTTAGAGGCTTGTTTGACTCAATTTAGTTTAGACTTTGATGTTGATGATTCCATTAGGGAAGTCAATGATTTGCTTGACTCAGTCCCCATTGTGGATCCTAGTTATAAATGGAAATCTAAAGTGAAGCCTTTTCCACTCAGTGAGTCAAAACTAGTCCCATCAGTTGAGCCACCTGAGCTTGACCTTAAACAATTACCTGACACCCTTAGGTATGCATTTTCAAGTGATGAGTTGTCTAGACCAATATCTCTATATGATTCATGTGATGAGCCTGTACCACCTGATATATCCATCGTCTCATCTACTTGCATCACATTCCCGTTTCCTAAGGCTACTTTCACCGATCCCTTGTGCTGTATTGAGGATTTCAGTTTTCACCATCATGTTGTGAAAACTATTCAATCTTCTGATTTGGAACCAGACATAGGATGTTTCCTTTTTGGAGTACGCAAGGATCATCTGTTGTGTATGACTACTGGTCACTTTTGGAATGTCCTAGTGTATTTGGTGCCCTATGTGATTGCTATATTTTGGTGGACCGATCCTCAACTGTTCAATTTGTTGATATACGACCATGAACTACGTATTCGTCATATTCTTCCTCTACACCTTTTGATACGCCATTTTTTAGGAAGAATATTTGTCGGGCTGATGACGATAAACCAAGCGCTCCTAGGAGGCAGCCTAGCTTTAGTTGTGTGTCTCTGCTGTTAGTCTGGATTGATTTTCGAGTACCCTATTTAGTTGTGTTTCACTCATACTCGTTAGCTCCGTAACATTTTTGACTTACAACTTTCCTTTTCTTTTTAGTTTTCTTTGTTAGTGTCGAGTCTGCATTTTATCGATTTCTAATGAAAACTCCATGATTTTTATGTTGGTGAACCTCATTGATGGACGACTTCTTGGAAATTGGTAAAATCTTCACCGCGGTAATACTGTTCTAACCTCCTCTCATTTACTTACTTCATTCATTTGTCAAAATTATTTTGTTAAACATTGAGGACAATGTTTGGATTAGGTTTGGGGGTAGGTCCATGAGTTGGTGAAATTTTCATTTTTTCGTAGTGTTTTCTTTTCTTATTCCAAAAAAAAAAGTGTTTTCTTTTCTTATTCCAAAAAAAAAAAAAAACTTTTCTCTCAAGACAACTTGGTCTTTTGTGAAAATGGATTTTAAATGTTTTATGCTCAAGAAAATGCAAACCAACTTGACATATTGGTATATTGATAAAGACTGAAAGTTTATTAAGATCCTTAAGTTAGATCTAGTTCATAAGATTTTCAACTCGATTATCTTTGCACCATGAGCCATATTAGCATAACTTGAAGTTGATGAGTGAAATATGCACTAGAAAACCTTAGAATAATAGTGGAGACTTAACCCTGAAAGTTTTGAACATTTCTATTTTTCTAAGGGTTATACATAAACTCTGATTTTTCTTGAGTCCGTATTATCTCGTTGATGATCTCATTATTCTCATTTTTTTGATCAATTGCTTTGGGAATGACATAAAAATTGAATTATTACACTAGAACTTCTTGGCTTATTCAATTGAGATGTCATAATACTGACCCGAACTTAGGAAACGATCTAGGCATTTTTTTTCTTTAGACCATTAACTAGCCTTTTTATTTACCCATAACATTAACCTTTTTTGTAGCCTTTTGAGCCTTAGATTAACTTTTATTTGTTAACCCATTAACCTTTACCCAATTTTTCTGGGAATGTGTACGGATGAATACACTTGGTGTAAGAAGGGCATGAAAGAGCAAAATATGAGATATTTCATAAATCTTCTATGAAAGAAAAAAAAAACAGAAGAAGAATGTGAATGAGGATAAAGATGTGAGAATGAAAAAATAAAAATAAAAATAAAAAAATAAAATAAAATAAAAAAAATTGATGGTGCGCAACATTGATTTATTCTTGACAGCCCTAATTGTTCATATAATGGGTGTATACATTCTTAGAAATTTTTGTTAGAATCCTTTGACATCCCTTATTAACCATTACCCAAGCCCCATTACAACCCAACAAAGTCCTAGTTGATCTTAGGTAAAGGTTGGTTCTGTAGATGTGGAGATTTAATAATCAAGACCTATGGTGTTTGATTCAACATTTCCAAAAGTAATTGATATTCCTATCCATGAGATCATGTTCATTCCATTCTTGAAAAGTCCGTTCTTCATATTACTATATGTGAGATGATTGTTTTCCATTATTTACTCTTTTCCTCACATATAAACTGAGTGAAATACCAAATCTCTGAGTGTTTTATTGTGAGTGACATGAGAGGTTTGAAGTCAAAACAAACTTTCTACAGGAGATTTAGTCATTGTTTTACTCTGAAATGAAAAGTTATGTTGATAGTGTCATCCACACACACACATTGAGTTGAGGATGACTGTGAATTTGTCTCTAACTTGTGGAGAATATTAAATTATTTGGAAATTTGTTGATACACGAAAATGACACTGTTGGTTTCTTGCATTTCTTGAAGTTTTAAAATGAACACTGTTTGACCAAGTTTTGATTGAGTCAGTAATGTTTGTGCGTAACATTTCTGGAAACCCTCACGAGACTATAACTCGTCCACTAGAGGTAATATAGGGGTTTAAAGCCTTGTTGCACGTTTAAGGTAAGTACAACCGATGATATCTGCGAAAGTGAGTTTGGATTTTCTTTTTATTGTTTTGCTCGAGGACTAGCAAAATATAGGTTTGGGGGTATTTGATATTCACATAATCATTACATAATATATCCCTCAATTTATATATATTAGTGTTTCGATTATTATATTTTATATTAATTATTTCGTTTTCATGTCTTTGTAGAAATTTGAGCGTAAACGATGAAATCATATTAAGGCGACAAGATTAAGGAACGATCATTAGTCGATTCTAGCGGTGGTACAAAGTAGAGGGTCACACATCTAAACCCAAAACCTAAGCCCATAACTTAAATCCAAATCCAATGCTAAGCTCACTCAAACCCTAGACACATTCCCTCAATCACTAAAGATTCTGATTTTTTTTTTCTTTAAATCACTCATTGAACACTCTCTTGAACCTGTCCACATTCATTTTCTCCTAATTCCCTTTAAATACAAAAATTCAATGGATGAGAGGGAGGGGAGGAAGAGAAGGGAAGAATAACAATAGAACATCAAATCCTCTTCCTTCACAAAAGGGGAGGAGAAGGAAGAGAAGGGAAGAAAAATATCAATTGAGAATCAAATCCTCTATCCTTCAATTGAGTGATTCTCATCACCCTCCCCATCCACGATCAGCCACCCCGCAACAGACCGCCATCGTCACTAATCACCGTGAAACAGGGGCGTGACAACCCTGTTTCACGTTAAAAACATTACCCGAGCATCTCCCTGTCCATCATCCATCCACCACCATCATCCATCAAACACCATCCCCCGATCACCACCAGCATCTCCAGACTGCACCTCGCGATCCACCATCACCGCCGTGACTCTGTTCCGCCTCGCAACAGAGCCAAAACAGGTTCAGCTGCTATCTCGGCCTCTCTTCATATCGAGCTCCTACCTGCATCCCTCTCTCACGACCATCGTCGCAAGCGACGCTTCAGCAGGCCGCACAGACCACCGCGACAGCGAAAACAGGGGAGTATTCTTCCCGATTTCTCTCTATTTTTTTGCGTCTCTCTCGATTGTTTCCTCACCCTCTTTCTCTTTTTCAGGTTTTAGAATCATTTGGAGGACGATACGGTGGCGAGGAGCGAAGAAAAGCACCGCGAGCGGCGCTGTCGCGCTGGAGAAGAAGGCCGGTACTGTAGCGGGTACTGTAGCATAGGCGGGAAAATGAGTCAAATCTGTTTTTTCTGGCTATTCACACCCCCGGTTCTGTTCTGTACCACCACAGAGCTTGTGTACTTCATTTTATCAGGATTCGTGTTCGGACCAACTGCTGAGTACCACCACATCGAGTTTGCGACAAACTAAATGGGTTGTATAAGTTATTGTGATTGATTTTACTGAATTCTGTGCTCAATTACTAATTACAATTTATTTCTGAATGCTTTTGCTTGAAATAATTTGTTAATGTTTAATAGAAACACTATATAATTTAATTGGCTTTTAACGATCACATATTCGGTGTAAGCAAGGGATTCTCATCCCTAACGCTTCTCGTTTTTAAATTCAGTAATTGAGATTAAATAATTTTGCTAACTCACTTGTGAGTCCAAGCCCACAAAGCTCATCTTTTTATTTTATTTTATTTTACTTTTCTTATTTTTAAATTTATTTTTAGTTTAGTTTTAAAATGATGTAACCCCATTTTCCATTTAAATTAAATCGTAAATTTCAATTGCATCCACCTTCCTCGTGGGATCGACCCGTACTTGCCGTTGTCTACCAGTTAGGCACCGTGCACTTGCAGTTATTACAAGTGGGTTAAATTAACCTATTATTTTAGGTTGGTTAAGCTCGCATCAACTAACGATCCATACGAGCCATACAAATTCACTTCAGGGCTATGATAAATTTCTTTCCGTCAACAGTTAGTCTATTTAAGTCATTTATTTCCCTTTTCATAGTTAATGTAGAGTTTTAGTTTCTAAAAACTTATTTGATTTGGAAACATTCAAGAACTAAATAAAAAATTACACAAACACACTCTATTGATTATTGGAAAGATATAATAATGGACGCCCAGAGGCGGATACAAAAAATTACATACTACAAACATCTAAATTCGATGCCACATTGAGTAAGGATTTGCTTAAACAGTCTGACGTCAAAGAGAGCAAAGGAACCCAAAGTGAACTTCGCTCGAGCCCTTCCCAAGATCAAGGACAAATGTGCAAAGGGGTCTGAAAACACAAAGCAGCCGATTGCTCTGTCGAATCACCCCAAAAAAGTAACCCGCCAACGACAAAATGAACATAGCAACGAGTTGCAGACTTCCTCAAACGACATCCAGTCTCCTGTAGAAGGTAAAAGAAAATAGATGAGGATGAGCGTGGGCGGTGATGCGGCCAAGGTTTCACAATGCTGTCAAGCGAGGACACTTTTTCCACGCGTGATACCCGGGGTGACTGAGAGATACCACTCCCGGAAGCATCACGCACCCGCCAACACTTTGATCAACCATAAGCTAGCAACAGGAACCACATACATGCGGGCATAACGACACAAGGTAACATCGAAACACAGGCGGATAAACGACAAACTCATCCCTTGGGAGGAAATCCGTACTTCTTTTCCGCAATATGAGAAGAAATTACGAGATCTCAGCGAATCAACTATGTGGCCACCCAGAACAGGTGACCATGTATAACTGCGATTATCGTCGTGCCCGATCAGTGCAATGTCAGAACATTCAAAGACTCCAATGATGGAGATCTCCCTTCATCATTTGAAAAACTCAAAAGCATTCTCTTCAAGCAAGAACATTACAGGAGATACACACTGTAGAAGATAGTGCCTACAACGATTGAGAAACACTATTATATATATAATGGTCCATCAAACGGGCGCTTCAGCATTAAATGTCAGCATTGAATACCGTGTGAGAAATGAGGAGACGACGGTTCCCAAGGAAAATGCATAGACCACGTTCATCCAGTTAATGGTGTTGCGTGCAACCCCATCAATTGAGGGGGAGTGATCCATACTCAATCGTCTTGCAGTTGATGCTGATTTTAACTAACCTAAATGAACAGGTTAATTTAACCCACTTATAATAACCGCAAGTGCACGGTGCCTAACTGGTAGACAACGGCAAGTACGGGTCGATCCCACGAGGAAGGTGGATGTTATTGAAATTTAGAATTTAATTAAACTAATTTATAGGAAATGGGGTTACAACATTTTTAAATCTAAACTAAAAATAAATTAAAAATAGGAAAAATAAAAGATAGATGAAATGAGATGGGTTTAGTGGGCTTGGACTCACCAATGAATTAGCAAAATTATTTAAATCTAAATTACTGAATTTAAAAACGAGAAGCGTTAGGGATGAGAATCCCTTGCTTACACCGAATATGTGATCGTTAAAATCCAATTAATCTTATACCATGTTTCCATCAAACATTAACAAATTATTTCAAGCAATTGAACTTTCACCAAGCATTAAGTGTCTTTTTAGGGCACACTTAATCAAAGTTCAAGCTTAAAACTTTTTAGCATATGCTTTGAATATTAATCAAAGGTAAATCTAACTACCAAACATATCAATTTTTAATTGAACATGAAAGGTGAAAGCAATTAATCAATATTCAGAAATAAATTGTTGTTGAACAATAAAACCTTAATTCAGTAAAATAAATTTAAAATAATTCATACAACCCAAGTAGTTTATCACAAGCTTGAGATGGTGGCACTCAGCAAATCAACAAGTGGATGTGCACGAATCCCGAGGAAATGGTCCAAAACCCGCTCTGTGGTGGTACAGAGCAAAATAGGGGGTGGAAATAGCCAAAACTGAATTAACTAAATCCCGCCCTCGCTACAGTGCTGCTACAGTAGCAGCGAGGTCCGGTCTTCTTCTCCAGCGAGACGGCGGCTCTCGCGGCCTCGTTCTCGCTCCTCGCGGCCTGCCTCGTCCTCAAATCGATCCTAGAACCTGCAAAGACGAGCAAACAGTGAAAATAAACCAAGAAAACAACAACAAAAACCAAAGAGAAATCGGGAAGAGATTCCCTGTTTTCGCTCCCTGTTTCAGTCGGTTGAGAGCTCTGTCGCGAGGTGGTGGTTGCGGTGCTTGGTCGGGTCGTGACGGTGGTCGTGAGAGGAGGAACTCGAGACGAAGAGAGGCCGAGAGAGGGGAGGAGCAAGCTCTGTCGCGGGACGAAACAGAGTCGCGGTGCGGCTCTGTTTCGCGGCGAGGTTGGTGGCTCTGTCGATGAATTTCTTGGCCTGTTGTGGTGATGGGACTCGTGCGGAGGTGGTGGTGGTTGTGTGGACAGGGGAGAGGAGCAGAGAGTGGTGGTGGAGTTAAAATTGGACGTGAAACAGGGTTGTCACGCCTCTGTTTCATGGTGGTGACGGTGGCGGTTGCGGAGCTCGGTGGTGGCGATGGCGAGGTGACTGTGTGCTGAGTGAGTGGAGTGAGTGAGAGATGGATGAGTGGTGAGGGTGATTGTGAATCACCTTTGAGAGAGGAGCTCCTTTGAGGAAATCTCCATTGAGGAAGAGGCTTTGATTTCTAATTCTCCTCTTTTCCCTTCTCTTCCTCCTCCCCCCATTCTTACCCTATCCTCCTCTATTTATAAAGAATAATCAAAATGAATAGGGATGGAATGAGGGAATGATTCATCAATGAGGGTAGGAGAAGGATTAGGTTTGGGTTTGGTTTTAGGGTATGAATTGGTTTTAGGGTATGAATTAGGTTTCGGGTTTAGGGTATGAATTAGGTTTAGGTTTAGGTTTTGTGATTGCTTTATACCACCATTGGAATCGACTAATTGTCGTTCCTTAACTTGCCGCTTTAATCTGATTTCATCGTTTACGCTCAAATTCCTACAAAGACATGAAAACGAAATAATTACTATAAAATATAATAATCGAAACACTAACATGTATAAATTAAGGGATATATTATGTAATAATTATGTGAATATCAGCAGTCCACGCCTTACATGTGCTACCATGTTATTTACGTTGTACGCATAACATAATTCATGCAAGAAACCCTAGCTCTCCCCGTGCTGGTTCATGGGCTCGATCTACTATTCAAATAATATTCTACTACATGCCCAACACAAGCTCTAGAAATTCTAGTCAATTCAGACACACGGATCACACCTTCGGATCACCAGCTGATTTAAGGTAATTTTGCCCGCATAATGCACTACTCTCGTGGATATAGGTTCGCACGTACTCAAGCAGGCATAACCTTTTTCCAACCAGGTAAGCTTAATCAGCTGAGGCTAATGACGACGAATTCTGGTTCAACCCGACACCTATCCGCTTAGCGAGGATCATGATGGTTTAGGAAGTAGGAATCTAATCAGCGTTGTCATGCCTGGTGACGGCGACTCGCCAAGGATCATTGCCCCCTTCGCGGTCAATGGTCGACGAATCCGATCAGATAAGCCTAGTTGGTGGCGACTGACAACGAAAGCTTCTAACCAAAGCTCAGATCTATAGCCCCCACTGCGCGGGTGTAAATGTTTTGGAAGGCGAGAGCCTAGTTAGTCTCAAAATGATTTTGACGGCTCGCCGGGGGACCACAGTTTTTCAGCTTAGCTGTCGAATTACCAACCTTGAACTTGTAGCCCCCATTACGCGGGTGTAAATGGTTTAGAAGGTGGGAGCCTAGTAAGTCTCAAATTGATTTTGACGGTTTGCCACAAAACCATCGCTTTTTAGCATGGCCACCAAAAACTCCCAAATTTGTAGTTTGGTGCTCACGAATGTAGATGATTTGAAAGGTGGGAGCTTAGTCTGTCCCGAACTGACACCAACAGCTTCACACGAGGCCACTGCTTTTCAGTCTGATTGCCATACCCCTTCGTCTCGAACTTGTAGCCCCCACAGCGCGGTATAGATGATTTGAAAGGTGGGAGACTAGTCAATCTATGACTAATGTCGACGGCTCACCACGGGACCACTGTTCTTCAGCATGGTCGCCAAATCCTTACTCCCCGAACGTGTAGTCTACTCTTTTCGGACATAGATAGTTCGAAAGGTAAAAGCCCTAAGCAGCTCGACACGTGACCACCACTATCTTTTAAAACAGTGGCCACAAAGATAAATCATAGCTCAGTCAATGTCTTTATCCTCAAACGAGCTGTCATTCTATTACCAGCAAATGCCACTTATGTCGACACATAAATCGTCTAGCCAATGCGCGGAGAGGTGCTACATAGAATGCCAACCTAAGCTTACAACGCCTGACTCGGTACAAACGCTCTAACGCGTACGCTCATCTATCACAACTCACTTATGACGGCGGGTGCAGGCGACGAATCAGACAAATGAGATAAACTCCCAGCAGCTTGCCTTTAGGACGAGATACAACCTGGGTAACGCAACCTACGACTATACTTTCCGCGACATGCCCACTAATAAACATGACTTTGCAACAGTGGCTCTAATTTGTCAGTCAGCGCATCAACCTGAGACTGCTTTGTACCAAAACTGTTTTTTACAACACTGAGCTCATGCTTCTCTAATTTGAGCTGGTTCTCGGTCTTCCTCGTTTCCCAAGCATTAAACTCCACATCGGACTCTAATTTTTGTTTCTGAGCAGCCTAGTCAGCCTCATTCAAGGCATTCTCTTTAGCGAGAGACCACAGTTCAGAACGCGCCTCAGTCGTAGCTTCCTGCGCAACCTCCATGTCTTGGCGAATCAGATCCAACTTCTGCTTAAATATGTCTCTTGCGTACACCACCTCTGCTAAATCACACTCAAGGGTTTCAAGACGAACCCTCTGAGTCTCAGCAACCACGGTTGACTGCTCTAGCCTGCTTATTTAACCGCTCAATTCCATAAAGTGCATCAGAAGACAACATTTGCATGTGCAATAAGACACGCACCATGGTGTACACCCTCTCGCGGACCGCCTTGACTTTTGTCCCAACAATGGCCACCTGGCTCAAATGAGACATCCCGAACATAGGTACTTTAAACCCTTATCCATACGCCCTTATAGCGTATTTTCTCGGGTTTTGGATTGTATACCATCAGCCAGCTATGATGCCTGCTTATATGCTTCCTCGAGGCATACTCCACGTCAACCTCTTGGTGTCAAACCTGAGTGCTCATCCTCACTAAGTTCAGTGCAAACATGCTTATCCGCGCATCCGGATGGAGCTCTCCCAGATTAGAAATTACACCGACACCACCCTTTGCAGTCACCACTGTTGCCAGACTCTAGTCCACAGTTTTTCCTTTGTCATGAACAATCGACCCTTAAGGGAGAGACGACTTAACATGATCCGGAAGAAGGGAAGGAAGTGAGTTATCCAACGGATCCTCAAACACCTTGAAATGTGGCCTGGAACGAGACGATGAACAATGCATACTATGAGAAACTTGGCCCACACCACCACGACCGCTATCGGACAACCCACCAATCGGACGATCGGACTCAAGAAACTCAACTGGATCCTCAGGTACCTTATATTGGAACGACCCCGTGTGAATTGGCACCAATAGAAGCCACCATTGCAACCCGCATCAACTGCTTACTCAAAGCTTCTGCTTGTACGACACAAAGATTCGGTATGTCTTCAACCCTTGCTAATCACTGATGGTCCTTCTTCAAGCCAGATACATCAGTCTTCGCCCTGACGGGCAGATCAAACTCACACTCTTCACTTACAAGAGCGGGTCATTTTGGAGTCGACCAAGTTCTAATTCGGGACCTTTTCGAACTCACAAAGGAAACACGCGTTTCAGATGACTCCTCTGTATTAGACAAAACAAGAGCTTTGGCCCCAGTGGCCTTCCTATTTCTAAAAGGGAGCCCATCTTCATTCTTAACTCGCGAGGTCCGGTAAAGAATGGGGACCACATGCTAATCGTGGCAGAAGAAAAACTGTACTTACGAATGTGGTCCCCATTCTGGCAGAAGAACTGTACTCATAAGAAAAACTGTACTCGTAAGAATGGGGACCACATTCTGGCAGAAGAAAAACTGTACTTACGAAGTGGCTTGAACTCTCACTCGAGCGGACGAAAGTACTTTGAATTCGCAGGGGCTAAAAAATAATATTTCTGCCAGAACTTGAAGTCATCAGGCAGATTCGCGAAGCAAGCCGGCGACGAAATTTAACAGATAGCATTACTCTTCAACCAATGAAAAATTACTAACTGGATAACTTGTGGAGTCATGCGAACGCCAGCTTCCTTCGCCCTAATCAGAATGAGAAGAATGATCATGTATCCATTAGGTCCCAACTGGGACAAAGGAATTTCAAGGAAGTCCAAGAAGTCCCAAATCACATCCAGAACAAAAAAACGTACTTCGGTTTGGGGCATCCAGCGGTGCAAGTAGATGAACCCCATCAGTGGCGACATTGGCGTCTGATCGCCCGACAGAACAGACAATGGCAGGTCCTTCAGGACCCCAAACTTCGTGCGGATTTTAGCAAAGCCAGATTCAGAAAGCAATCTAACTTTGAAAAACTCAAGACCCCTGGCCAAGGTTGCGTCATCAAAGAAGGTTTTGTTGAGCCATGAAGAAGATGGACAATTTTTTCAATCAGAAGATGAACAGAGCAATATCTTTAGAGCAAAGATAATAGAAAAGTTAGTCTCCGTACAACGGATGACCTAAATAGGGATTAAGTTTTCGCCTATTTTTCATTGAACCGATGCACGTAAATAAATGCAGCGCGTGACTCAAGCAATGATTCAAACTCAATCATCACGAGTGGCGTATCTTTTCAAAAGATAACTTAACGAACCGATGTGATGGCCCACTAACTCGGGGGAGGAACTGATAATACAGCAAAACGGTCACAGCCATGAGCCATACACGTGTCATGATAATCTTCAGAATTTACAGGCCCGAGCGTCAGGCCAACACTGATTCGGCCCAAGCGATTGTAAGCTCGCCAGTTGCAGTCTAACAAACGGACCCTGACTCTTACAGCTTGCTAAGCCCATGCCTCTCACAACTATCCTCAATACATGTAAGCCCTACTAAGGCAAGTACATGACAAACAATTACAACAGCTTTCTGCTTCCAACTAGGAAGCAAATACCAGATTACATATTACATAGGGAAACTTTCTCTTATGGATAACCTTGAGATTGAAAACTATCTCCTGCATATCTAGGAGCACATGGCTAATAGGAAAACTCCCTTCTACATCTCAACTCCTAATTAGAGAAGAATCTCTATGAAGATCTCCTTCTTAAACTATGTCATCGATGGTCAAACCAGGACTCCTGCACTATAAATAAAAAAGAGGTTGGTAAGCTAAGGTACGCTACAAATTCTCTGTTTACATCATTACAATTTCCTCAAATCCCTGTCTGATTTTAGCATCGGAGTGTCATCGGCCACCACAACGGTGGTCTGTGGGTCACGTGCATTCCTTGTGTAGGTCAACAGGACTAGGTCAAAGCTAGGGCTGAACAAAAAACCGATCAAACCGATTAAACCGATCGAACCGATTGGTTTGGTTTAATTTCGGTTTGGATTGGTTTTGGTTTTAAAAAATTCAAAACCGAAGTGGTCGGATCGGTTTTCGATTTTTATGTGATTTTAACTGACCAAATATATATAATAAATAATATATATTTATATATAAATAATATAATATGTGTAAAATAGTCAGTGTTCTAAAAATTGGTCTGGGCGGCCGCCTAGGCGCTAGAAGGTGGAAAACCGCCCAGATTAATGGCTAAACGGGCTGTCTGGGCGGTTCTGGGCTGTTTGGGCTGTCTGGGCGGGTCTAGGCGGGTCTGGGCGGGATCTAGGCGGCTTAGGCGGGGTCTAGGCGATTTTTTTTTTATTTTTTTATTTTTTTATTTTTATTTTTTAAAAAGGCTGATTGTGTTCTTATTTTATTTTTCTTTCCTATTTTTTAGAAATAAACTATTTAATTATTTTTTATTCAGTATATGTCTAAATATAGCAAATGATGATTACTTAATGGAATTTTCAAAGGATCTGCCGGTACCAATTTTACTAATGTAGATTTTATAAAAAATAACTGAGATTATTCATGCAATTTGAAAAAAAATAAAAGATTACACAAATTCAAATTTATATAAAGTACCCATCTTGATCAACTTTAGTCATCTGAGTTTTAATAAATTTTGTTTACGATTGTTAATTTTTCATGTTTTTAAATTTTGCATATGTATATCACTATATTGGCATTAAATTGAATGTAATTGATAAGGTATTATGCTTAACTTTTATAAATTATTAAAGTTATAATACAAAACCTAAGACCGCCTAGGTGCCCGCCTAGGCCCCTGGGCGCTAGGCACCTCCTCACCGCCCGCCCAGCGCCTAGAGATTTTTAGAACACTGAAAATAGTTGGTCGGTTCGGTTTTATTTCGGTTTTGGTTCGATTTTAGTCTGTTCGGTTTGGTTCGGTTACAGTTTGCATAAATTATAATCGGTTCGGCTCCGGATCGGTTTCTATTTAAAAATTTTAAAACTGACCTAAGTCAGTTCAGTTTTCAACCCTAGTCAAAGTAGTGAGCGTAAAACGACTGCATCACTACTGATATTTTTTTTAATAAACTGATATGTTTTTTAATATTCTTTTCCATTAACTTAAATTTGCTACCGTGGTTGGTATAGTCCATATAGAGAGTTAGGCCTGCGCCAGGAAGCTTTAATACCTTCCATCTTCCTAGAGATCTTCATAATTCACCAACCAAACACAAACACACACACACACACACACACACACACACAAAGCCCCCCAACGCTGATATGGTGCTAGGGACTTAGCTCTCTAAAATTTTTGGTGGTTGGTATGCGTTTATTAATATCCTATGTCGAAAATCAAAACCAAGTATGATACGGTTCATATAATATATTTTTTGCATACAGGAAACTTGTTTAACTATCTAGAGTGTGTGGGATTGACTTTTGACCAACGCATCTGGCCCAAAAGAAACTGAAAAACTTGATGGCCAAGACTTGTGTTTTTCTCTTTCTAGGAACCATCGTTTGAAATCAATCAATATTTTTGTTCTGACCTACTCAGTCACCTTCTTCCGAAACCAAATTATTTGGTTTTGCAGAATCTAAGTACATTTCTTCACGCTTTCGGTCTCCCCAAACTAATGTTGTTTATCATGTGCGTTGCGCTGTATCCGAACCATAATTAATTAAACAGTTCATATACATCTTTATAAATTTTTGTTCATTAAAATAAATATCCCAACAAAGAATTGTTAAAATATTTCAATCAGAAAATTACGTATAGAAAACAAAAGGCCTTGTAACTACTTAATTCCATCAAATGTTTTAGGAGAGTTTATATCACATCCTAAACATAATTAAAATATCTATTTGACCTTTGTTAATCATGCTGCCGGCTACCTTTAGAAGGAAATCTTTCGTATAGTTAAACATTCAATTTTCCCTTAAAAATACGGCAATTTGCTAAAAATCTTTTAAAATAAGTTTTTAATTTTGTGTTCCTAAAATAAAAAAAATAATAGTATGAGTTATTTACGCTTTTTAACAAAATTTGATACTTACCAAATAACCTCTCTAGAAAAAATCAAAAGTATCTTTCAGCACTGTTTGGCGATTAGTTCCCTACACCTACACCTACACCTACACCTACATACAGCTAACCCTAAACAATTAACTTGGACAATTTTAACTCTTCCATCCATTAACTTTTGTATTCCAGGAATCAGGGAGGCATTGATGACTATTGTTGTCTAAGTAGCGGCAGCCCTCAAGTGCTGACCAACAACAACACATACTTGGCTTTTTCTCGCACAAGACTTCTGGAAAGAATCGTTTTCTATGCTTTTCTTCTAAATCTCACATTCCCTTAAACAACTCTTCAATGAACCCTCCAACATTGTTCTTTCTTTTGTTCCACTTTTTTGATCATCTAATATAAATAACACCCTCTTCTTCTCTCTATTCACATTCATAATATTTCTTATAACAACATTTTTGGTTTCTCAGAACATGGCATGCACAAGGGCCACAAAGGGTTCATTGAAGCAATCAGGAAGAGCCATCACAAACTACATATATGAGACTCACAATGGAGGAGCTAGGAATGTAACAAAGTCTTATTTACATTCCATTCGGAATGTTTCGGGCAATTCCAACTACCTTTCGAGCATTGGATCGGCAAATTTCAGGTCTAGAGGGATAAAGGAGACACCCCATTACCAGTTTAGTTATCAAGCAGAGAGGATTGTGGAAGAATCTGATACCGAGTGTGATACAAGGCTGCCTGGGTTAGAAGCGACGAAGCGTGGTGAGAAGCCGAGAGTGGTTGTGTTGGGGACTGGATGGGCTAGTTGTAGGTTTTTGAAAGGAGTTGATACAAGTGTTTATGATGTTGTTTGTATTTCACCGAGGAACCATATGGTGTTCACTCCTCTGTTGGCTTCTACTTGTGTCGGAACTCTGGAGTTTCGGTCTGTGGCTGAACCTGTTGGTAGGATTCAGCCTGCGTTGGCCAAGGATCCGGGCTCGTATTTCTATTTGGCGAATTGCATGGGAGTTGACACTGATAAACATGAAGTAAGTCATCTCCTCTCTTTGGGATTTCCTTTTCTTTTATGTTGTTTCATTAATTTGATGCATTATATGTGCATATCATCATACACCTGATAAACATGAAGTACATCATTTGTTTCATTTATATTGAAGGAATAGGTTCAACATTTTTATATGAAAACTCAGTCTGAATGATTTAGAGATTTTGAGGTTGTAAAACAAGCAACTTGAACTTCGTTTGGTTTGGGTCTGAACCAAAAATTCTTTGGACCATCTGAAGGTGCACAAGGAGGAGTCATTCAGATTCACCTTTTGTCGAAGACTAATTATATTGTCAGATTCGGATTATGAATCCCCAATTAGGATTCTAACAACAGTTTGAATCTATTTTTTTTTCTCTCTTTTATAATGTAAAAGCCTAAACTCAAAATGAGAACCCACAACAATGTTCTTCATGCTTCAAAGAAAAGGGTTTCTGCACATTAGTAAGGTAGTAAACATGCAATATTTTGCCGTATGATTTTTTCGATTTTCTGTTTGTAAATGTGCAAAAAAGTTGCAAGTAAATGTGGAAATTCCTATCTGCAGTTAGGAAATGCTTATGTATTAAAACAGAAAATAATGCAATGGTCATTAACATATAACACAGAGACTTTGAAGAATTGTGGCTTTCCATGTTATTTGTTCGCATCATTGCTGGAAAAACTCATAATGATTTTTGGAAAATAGGTATACTGTGAAACAGTTGGAGATGTCGGCATAAATCATGAGCCTCACCAATTCAGAGTGGCATATGATAAGCTTGTGATTGCTGCCGGAGCTGATCCCTTGACATTTAACATCAAGGGGGTGAAGGAGCATGCATTTTTCCTCCGTGAAGTGAATCATGCACAAGAAATAAGAAAGAAGCTGCTCTTGAATCTGATGCTCTCTGAAAATCCAGGTGAGTTAGTTGTACTTTCAATTCAAAGCTTTGTGTTTTAACCTTTGTTGTGTTGAATATATTGACATGTAACATCAATATCAAATGCTATAGAAAAACCAAGTAACTAATACTCAACAAAAACATAGATTATCAATCATGGAAACAGAGAAAACAGAGGAGGCGAAAATCTTAAACCTTTATTCTCCTTTTCCGGAAATGCTTATTCTGAACTTGTGTGATTATGTAAATTCTCTATTAGTTTCTCACAAGACTCTGCAAAATAGGTATCTTATGTTGGAAATAAATTTATGTCGACAGGCATATCAGAAGAGGAAAAGAAACGCTTGTTACACTGTGTTATTATCGGAGGTGGTCCAACTGGCGTGGAATTCAGTGGTGAATTGAGTGATTTTATTATGAAAGATGTTCGTGAGCGCTATGCTCATGTTAAGGATGACATACGCGTCACTCTCATAGAGGTTAGTATATGAAACACCATGTCAAAACTTAATCGTGAGGTATACCATGTCAAGATTATTAATAAAAACTGTTTGGTATTCTTGATTCAACAGGCAAACGAGATATTATCATCATTTGATATAGGACTACGACAGTATGCAACAAATCATTTGACGAAGGTGATTTCCGTTTTGAAAATTACATTTTAGATATTTTTTTCAGTATTTTGATTGAACTAGCTTTAACATTTGAAATTTTATCAGTGTGGTGTTCAACTTATGAGGGGTATAGTGAAAGAGGTGCACTTGAAAAAGATAGTTCTCAATGACGGGACAGATGTCCCTTACGGTCTACTGGTATGGTCTACAGGCGTTGGACCGTCTCAGTTTGTTAAATCACTGAACCTACCCAAGTCCCCTGGTGGAAGGTACTTTAATCTCACTAGCCATTTCAATTCCTTTTTTTTTTCTTTCTATTATATTATATTATGTGCTTCATTCATTAAGCCTACTTATAAAATGTATAGGATTGGTGTTGATGAGTGGTTGCGAGTACCGTCTGTGGACGATGTGTTTGCACTTGGAGATTGTGCTGGTTTTCTTGAAGATACTGGGAAACAAGTGCTTCCAGCTCTGGCTCAGGTTGGATCCTTAAAATGTTTCTTGACACGCTATCTCAACTATATTTTGATTTTCGAATTGATAATATGAATTTAAACGTAAATTAACAATACATACATCTGCTAACCTATGCATGAGATAGTCTCCTTTTTCTGAGCAATTTGGTTGAATTATGACATACAGGTTGCAGAAAGGGAAGGAAAATTTCTGGTGGAGTTGTTCAACACAATTGGGAAGCAAAATGGTGGCAAAGCTTTTGCTTCAAGAAAAATTCCTCTAGGCGAGCCTTTTGTCTATAAGCATCTTGGAAGCATGGCATCTGTAGGGCAGTATAAAGCACTGGTTGATCTTCGCGAGTCTAAGGTAAACTGAGTTTTTCATTCTTTATTGATATCCAAATTAATTTTCCGTAACCATTCAAAATATTTTAGTGTTTCAGTCTTAAGCCACTTGTGTACCTTTTCTTCTTTTGATATAATTTTGGTTGATTGTGTAGGATGCCAAGGGCTTTAGCCATGCAGGGTTTGCCAGTTGGTTAATGTGGAGATCTGCTTATCTAACACGCGTAGTCAGCTGGAGGAATAGGTTCTACGTTGCTGTGAACTGGGCAACAACCTTTGTATTTGGAAGAGACAACTCACGGATAGGCTGATCGATGCTGCAATTCTAAACTACCTAATACAGTCGACAATATTGTTTGATGGTTATCAGTGAGCTATATCCAGGCCGCGCATACAAACACGCACTACATGCCAAGAAAATACAATTCTTTCCTAAACCTTTGAATGTCAATTGTTAAGATCTTGTGTAGTAAATATTTGTCAGATACTGAAAATTTTTGTCAGTACATTTTCCTTTTATATTGTAGCTGAGCTGACCCTTTGGTTATAATCCCTCAATATTGAAAAGGCTAGTTTCCTGTCTTTAGATGAATCCAGTCCAGTTGTCTTGCTACTAATATAGTATGTGTGTCCGGCATCTTTCTTGGCAGGAGATTGAAAACTGATAGCAGACTATTTTGTGAAAGATTTACAGATTTAAGTGTGTTTTTTAATGCAGGAACTTTCACCATGTGAAACTGACCTCCCTCATTTGGGCTCATCACCACTGTGCAGTAACACGATCATATGGTATTAAGTATAAACTAATGTTTTATGGCAGATACTAAGCTCGAACTTGATTATATTTTGTTGTAGAAAATTTCCAAGGACACAGTTTCAAGTTACCAGACATACAAAAAACAACTTCAATATAAATCGAAGAAAGAAAATTTAATAAACATACCTTCCTTTAAACAAATTTTCAATACATCGAATATTTTTCAAATAAATTTCACTTTTCTTTCCTACAAAAAATTACAACTAATCCACAATCTCAACCAATAACCTTGCCCTTACCAAATAAAAATTACCCCAAAATCTCCATTCTAATCACTTAAAACTTGAATGCAGACTCGAAGGGTGGAAGATCATCAGCATCATCTCTAATACACTGATACTTATCACCAACATCATCTCTAACAAGTTTTGAAATCCCCTCGAATGAAGAGTCCTCAACCGCAAGTGTATCATGCTGGTCTAGCATTACTGATTGTCCGTTAAGATCCTCGTTCTGGACATTGTGATCAAAACCAATAAATCCCCTTGACAATTCCAACTGACCCAGTATGTTAAACACATTCTGTCTAACTTGTTCCAACCCAGTCTTCATCCTTTCTAACTCATCCAAATTATCAGTTTCTTCCACTTGCATATTTTCCCACCAAAAGCTGCCTTGTTGATGTTGCATCATGTTTTGTAAAATTTTGTTCTTGGTTTCGATCTCATCAAGGCAATGCAACATTGTCAAATCCTCTGTGTCTGGAGTACTGCCATTCAAGAAATGGTTGATCACAGTTTCCACATCAGTGTGACCGAAAGAGTAAGCCTTCCCTGCTGGTGAAAACACTATGATGGCCAGTTGCGAGTTAGAGAGAAGACAAATGTCCTTTGCCTTCTTGAATAGCCCTTGACGTCGTTTTGAAAACATTACTTGCCTCTTCGCCTTAACCTCTATCTTCTCTATGGCGATCTTTCTCCTGCCCATTGTTTATTCTCTTGTCTTGACGAATCTGTAAACAAGTTCGAGACATGAATCTTAGAACTGGTTGTAGCAACAAATTTCAAACTACTCGTAACAATAAGTTTCAAACAATCTAAGAAAAACCATGGACACAAAGAATAGATTACATTAATACAAACCTCTGAGAAAGCTCTTAATACAAACCTTCAAATTCTTCTTGTGAAAGCTACGACTAGTGTTGTGGTGCCTGGCATATATATACCACTGTCAAAACGCGTGAAAATTTAATTTTTAGGGGAAATAAAAGGGTATAGGTTTCTAGCATTATAAATGTAGGTTTCTAATTTTGCATAGTAAATTAGGTTTCTTATTTCTTGTACCTGTGTGCCTTCCTAATATTTCTATAATATTTAAATACGTGGTTTTGATATTTATCTGAACCAGAAAATTTCTTTTAGTATATTCACCACTGCTGTTAATTTTATTTTAGGATCACACCCTCTTACAAAAGAACTTGAAGGAGGGTGCGATTTCGTACCCACACAACACTCGCTAGTACAATTCCTGATACTATTAAAGTTGTAAGTTAATGAATGGATATAACGCAAATAATAGAAAATTTGCAAGTATTGCAGACAATGACAAAGTTATAGTTGAGGTTATGACTTGAACCATCGAATGAGTCTTCGCGAAATCTCATCGAAAATTTTGTTTTTTTTTTTTTTTGAATTATGAAAGAAAAAGGGCAAAATATAAATTTACATTTTTTGCGAGGTTATTTCAAAAAATTTTGAAATTTTTTCGAGTTTTTTTTTTTTTTACCAAAATCACATAACTCAATGACCAAATTTTCTTTTTCTCAAAGGATTCTTTCAAAACATTACGGAGAATTTTTGTAAGTTTCAAAATTTTCGAATTATCATTTTTTATAATTATTTATTGATTTTTGAAACAATCCCCCTCCCCCGATTTTTCTAATTATTTAATATGCATTTAATTTTGCCATTATTTTATGTCATATATATGATGAATAAGTACAAATGGTGGATAAACTAATGGAAATTTTGTAAATACTACCTAATGGTTGCATTGTAGAGAAAATAATGGCAATGTTGTAAAATAAGTAAAAGGGTAATGAAGTTATTTTACAGTGATTTTAACTCAACTGAAGTCATTTAAATCCCATATTTTACAGTGATTTTAACTTAACTTAACTTCCCATATTTAAATCCCACTATTAGATCTACAGCCAAACTAACAGGGGGTATTCAATCATGGATTTTAATAGACTCTGAAAGATTTTAAAGTCCATTAAAATATAGGGGTATTCAATTAAGGATTTAAAACAATACAATAAAATCTAGGGGTATTCAAATATAGATTTTAAATGATTGTTTTATAATCCATTAAAATCATGGGGTATTCAATCATGGATTTTAAATAATACAATGAAATTTAGGGGTATTCAAACAGCAGTGGATTTTAATGGATTTGTTGACTTGATGGACTTTGAAGGATTTATTTGTGAAACATATAAATATCAAAGTCTTTTTCAAATCCGGCCTATTACCCTCGAATTTCAATTTATCTGCTCCCTCTCTCCCACCTACACCGTGTCTCCTTCAACTCCAAATTCTTCTTTGTGGCGAGAGAAATCACGATGAACTTGCTCAGAAAATGGAGGAAATCTCGTAGGCAAGCAGAGGACCCTGTTCTATCTCCCAACTCGAGGCGACGATGACAGTTCTCGTCCCATGGACACTCAAGGTGAGTACTCTCTCCCTTTCTCATTCAATTAGGGTTCTTATTTCATACTACTGTTCAGTTATTCTCTCTGATCTGATAAATCGTGTTTAGTCTTGTTGATTTCTTACTAATCAAATTAGGATTGTATTTCAATTGCATAAAGAGATAGATAATCAATGGGACTGAAAAGTGATGATGTCAACAAGATTGGGAACACTATTGTTATGTGGGTTTTCATGTTTGATCGGGAGGTTCCCATTTATCAATAAGTTATCTGATTTGTCTTTGGAGAAGAGAGAAGAGATACTTAAGAAATGGTCCAGGAAAAGGTACATGGCACCTCTCAGGGTAGCCTTTGCCACAGTTAAGATGATTTGCTGCCTCACCTTCTACACTCAGGGTAGTTGTTCTTATTTAGCATTATTAAACTTCAACTGTTATAAGTTTAATCTTTTTTGGTTAGTTTGTGTTTATGTTTGGTTGGAATCATGGGACTTTGAGAATTTTTTTTTTTTTTTTTGTTGATTTTATTTGCACTTGTGATTCTTTTATTGAAAAATAAGCCAATTGTGAAATTTTTTATTCTTAAAAATTGACTTAAATTTTGTGAAACTATAAACAAAATCTTTGTGAGGGTAGATTACATAGTGGGTGGATAATAAGATCATCTTCACATAAGAGATCAAGTTACTGTGGATTTGATAACCATTTCAGGAAGCAAGTGTAAAGTCTCCTTTGACGGCAATATTAGAAATATAAATCAGGAAGGTGGGATGAGGATGGGGACTGGGATTTGGGACCAGTTACTTGTCGATGTTTTGGATATCATGTGGTATGTCCCATGACATGTGAATGAATCCAACAAGATTCACGATGATTATTATCTATTCAACATAGATGTCAGTTCAAAATTTCATCCATTTGATGTATGCCGTGCTAATAAAATGTTTTAAAAGTTATGTAAGTCGTCCTTCTAACTTGTGAACTTGAATTGATGGTGCAAGGTAAATTTTTCTAAATTTGATTTTTGTGGTTAAGAGATTATTCTGCGAAAAGTATGTCAAATTTCACAAGTGTATGGATCCTACACCATGTGGACTACATTGTTGCCTCGTTGTTGAGTACTTGCTTTGAAATGGACTGGAAACTATATCTCACCTGTATGAGCAAAATCCAATTAATATGAAAGATTTTAAGGTTTGATACTTAACAAAACAAACAGGACATCTTATTTACCTGGATTACTTATTTGAAAAATTAAGCTAATTAGAGCTAGAGTGAATTTCAAGTCTTTAAAGGGTATAGTTATTCATTTATCTTTGATGCAGACTGACTAGAATGCAGAAAACCCGAAACTAGATGCAATTGGATATAGCATAGATGACACTGATGAAAGAGACAACCACCCATCTAAAACACAGAAGGAAAGGCTATCTAAGGGACTTATAGACACGGTGCGTGAAACTGACACAAGCATACTACGATCCCTCACTGAGAAAGGTCTTAAGGTTACCCAAGACACCAATCAAGATCAGTATAAGATTGAATGTGATGTTGTAATTGTTGGTTCTGGCTGCGGTGGTGGAGTTGCAGCTGGTGTTCTTGCTAAATCTGGTCACAAGGTTCTTGTTCTCGAGAAAGGAAACTACTTTACACCGGATGAGTTTTCTTTACTGGAAGGCCCTTCACTGAATCAACTATATGAATCTGGTGGAGTTCTTCCAACTGACAATGGAAAAATCATG
The DNA here is from genome assembly GCA_003290165.1 of Berberis thunbergii. Lineage (NCBI taxonomy): Eukaryota > Viridiplantae > Streptophyta > Magnoliopsida > Ranunculales > Berberidaceae > Berberis > Berberis thunbergii. The sequence continues at coordinate 239,209 of QNQO01007551.1, forward strand.
ATATTTGCTGGATCAACAGTTGGTGAGGGATCAGCTGTGAATTGGTCTACATGCATTAAGACTCCAGATAGTGTACTAAAGGACTGGAGCGAAAACCATAAGGTCCCATTGTTTGGGAGCTCTGAATATCAATCGGCTATGGACATAGTGTGCAAGAGGATTGGTGTCATGGAGAATTGCAGATACGAAGGATTTCAAAACCAAGTACTGAGAAAAGGGTGTGAGAATCTCGGTCTGAAAGTTGAGAAGGTTCCGAGAAATTCCTCCGAAAATCATTACTGTGGTCCTTGTTGTTATGGATGTAAAACTGGAGAAAAGCAAGGAACTGATTCTAGTTGGCTAGTTGATGCCGTTGAGAGTGGTGCTGTTATCTTGACAGGATGTAAAGCAAAGAAATTCATATTAGAAGAAAACAATAAGTGCAGTAATGGTAAGAACAAGAAATGTGTGGGAGTGTTGGCGACAGTTTTGAATGGAAGCATCGCAAAGAAACTATAAATCCAGGCTAAAGTTACAGTTTCTGCATGTGGATCTCTCTTGACACCTCCGCTAATGATCTCCAGTGGATTGAAAAACCCGAACATCGGGAAGTACCTTCACCTCCATCCTGTTTTATTCGCATGGGGCTACATCCCAGAAGATAATTCAGACTTGAGAGGCAAAACCTTTGAGGGAGGAATAATCACGTCAGTGCACAAGGTAATGTCAGAGGAATCTGAAGTTCGAGCTATCATAGAAACTCCTTCACAAAGACCTGGTTTCTAATCTTCATTTGTTTCTGATCTATACACTATGTTTAAACGAGGAAATATTCTTGATTCAACATTATTTCATTCATCTCATAAGTGGAAGAGATTCAGATAGATGTATATAATTCCATATCTACATACATAAGTGAAAGTTGATGGTTTGATTGCAAATGTTCTCTGAGCAATCCTAATTTCTGATTTCCATCCATTAGATTTTCTTTTGGTGGTAGTAGAGTGATTGAGGTTGAGTTGATGAAGAGTAGTTTACTAATAGATTTTCCAAATTGAAACCTACCCCATGTGAACTCATGCCGTATTGCAGAATACAAGCCATGACTTACATACTTAACCTCCTCATATCAATTTGTCACATGCTTGAAAACCCTATTGGTTCTATTCAAACAACTACGAGTTTAAGGGTCAAAGTACTTTGCACTCTCCTCCATGGAAATTTTGCTTCCAACTTATGAGAAAGCTCAGAAAAGTCTCAAAAAAGCTTGAGAAACCATGCCATATGTCGAACCAATTTTTGTGATGAAACAAACCCCTCCATTAAATTTGGTACTGGCAACTCGATGAATCCATATCCTGTAGTTATTTTTTTTTGAAATAATAGGATGCATTGATATAAAAAACTACATATTTTATGAGATTAGGTTCCTTGCTGATTAGAATGAAACCAATGAATCCTTGTCCGAGCCCTTTTAAAATTCAAAGCATAAATGAAATCATGTTTATTTGTTTATTGTAATTACTATTATTTACTATTTTCTTATATAACTTTTTATTATTATTAAATAGTACTTTATTTTACAATATTTTATTTTATTTCTTAGGTTTCTTGTTTGCTGCTCATGTGATGATAAGATCTTCAGGAATCAACATATGTTGATTACAATTACCTGATCAGCTGTTGTTATGTAATTTTTTTAATACTCTCTGTAAAATATTTATTATTATTATTTTTAATTTTTTTAATGAGGGGCTAATGGCCTTGTTAATTTTTTATTTATTTTTACAAAGAAAATATGTTGAACCTCCTCCTCTAAAAAAAAAGAGGAGCCAGTTTTATTGCCAAGCTGCACGTCATATTGTCATGCATGATTTGACCATTGTAGTTAAGGCGGAGGCGAGGCGGATGATGTAGGTGACGTTATTTCATAACTTCCTATGATTAATAGCATATTCATAAGAATTTACAGAAATTTATAAGAATCAATAGAAATCCATAACAATCCTTTATAAAATTCAGAAAATCCAATAATAAAAATCCATTAAAATCCAGTGGATTCTATAAATTCCACAAAATTCAGTCACTTAAAATACATCAAAGTTCAGTGGATTCTGTAAACTCCTTTAAAATATTTTAAAATCCATGAGATTTAAAGTCTTTCAAACTTTATTAAAATCCATGATTGAATACCCCCCTGTAAATCTCATCTACTGGTTTGTTTATATGACTAGACAAACAAAAATCTAGCTGAATTTGTATTATAATACACTAGACCCGACCCGTTAGGGTCAGTCCAACTTGTCATCCCTACAAAGGAGTCAATATGTAGCTAAAAGAGAAATGTTGACGTTTGAATTTTTTTTAAGTTTAACAATGCAAGTTCCAATCCACACGCAGAAAACACGCTAACACTTAGTGAATTGAAATGAAGTGTTGTAGACATGGCGAAATGCATAGCATTTGTACAAAGGTTGAAAAAAATATTTTGAAAACTTCAATGAGAACAAGTACGAAATTTTTTTTTTCCATCTTTACTTAATCATAATTGCCATATAGAACTAGAAGAGCGTCAAGATTTGGAGCCTTAAATTTTTAAGAAAGTATATGTTCAGATATATATTGCACTTTTAAAGTATATTTAGTAATATTGTCTACTCCGGGATGTTGTATCTCATTTTCACGCTCAAAGCAACTAAAGCACCACATATGAGTCTTTGGTTTTAAGTATTTTGCGATAGCTTGATTAGAAATTTGGTGTTGGATAACATAAGGATTTTGTTTAAACCTATTATACCATTTCTATGACCATGCTATAAATTATATAATCATGCTACTCTCCTTCCTCAACTCTCAAGACGTGAGAAATGACTCATAGTAAAATGAAAAAAAAAGAGGTGAAAGTCCCCACGACAGTTCTTTTCAGGACAATCAATTGGGCCAATGATTTACCAAATATGCACATCCAATTCAACAACGATGTCGTGGTCAGATACATAGTTGTTTCAAAGAGGCAATCGGGTAATTCTAGCACCGAATCACTATAATCGCTTGCGCATTTGAAGCACAAACTTTACATCTTCAATCCCAAGGATAGTTGCATAACGAATCCATGAATTGACGTCGTTCAGATCACATTTGTATTTAGAGTCTAGATGGAAATTTTGTATATTGGACTTGTCATGAAGAAATTGTAGGACATCATCCACATAATTCATGAACACATTTCCTCGTTTACGCCAAGCTCATAATGATTTGTGAAGTGTAAAGATTGTGTCACATATATCTCCATCTTTTGGATAGAATGCTTGTTAGCCCCACATTGTTTTTTGTCAAGCATAGATATGATGTGAAGGAGACAAACATCATGTAAGCTTTTGATCCAGTCTTCATTGATAGGCTTCAACATCTTAGTTGATTTGTATTTCTTCAACTTTGGTTCTCTTTCAAATTAAGAGGTGATGTGATGCAAAAGTCACACATACAAAACCTTTTGTAGGATGGTGCATGAAGGACAAGAATAGAATTGAAGTTAAAAAGTTTTGGCCAAAAGATGTACCACCAGTTCACAACATTGGCCTTTTTTGTATCAGATAATCTTTATCCTTCGTCGTTTGCCATATTTGCATAGTCATTTATCTCATCCAACAACAACACTAATCATTAATACAGAATCTGGAACTTTTCCCATTAATGCACAATGACGATGAATGCATATCCAATGATGACCAATATATTATGATCATAGTTCCTAATTTGCCATATTGTGTGACCATTTAAGTTGTCCAACAACTCTAATCGTTACTGAACAACTCTGGAAACGTTTGTGTGTCACTAACATGGTATGTTATCCTAGTCTTGAAAAGTCAACAGTTTAGAAGAACACACTTCTATTCAAGTCGAAACAATGACATGGTTAATGATTCAATTTGAACCAACATGATTTTAGAAGTGAGGTATATATATTCGTGTTGTTAGATATATGTCTTGAAGATTTTTGTCAACAAACACAATGCTCCAACTTTTAATCTGCATACCCCCTTGAAACTAATCCTTTATTCATAGTACAAATAGATTATTGATTGATGTGCATATTTCACTGACCTATATAGAGATGGTTTAGAATAAGTTGGTTTTGTAGAGATGGAGATCATCACATTTTCAAAAAGTCTCAAAGATTTTTAAATTTCTAACTCCATTTGATATGCTCATCAAATTTATGGTGAAATTCAACGGTTGTCAATTTTGTAACTTGTATAGCATGTTTCGGTGCTTCAAATTAATGAGTTCTTTATTTCTAGAGTGACCTATGTATATGATTAAAATCATCTCCACAAAATTTCAACTTATTCTGCGCATGTAACTTTCTTTATAAAAAATCGCCGTTTCTGAATCCGACCCAAATTATGTATTCATAACATATCGAAAGCATGTAAACGTGAAGTGGGCAACTATATATATAAAACGACTGCTCCTTAGACAAGAATCCCTCCCCAATTATATCTTCAACTCTAATTTTTCTTTCCTATTTTACCTTCCACAGTTCTGGCAGTTCATAACAATTACAAATGAAACTAACATATCAATGAACAATTCCAAGGGTATTTATATCTTTTAATTAAAAAACATTATTTCACATTTGTCTTCAACCTAATTTTTGGGCCCCGACAATGCCCTCCGAAATTTTTAACAATGAAAAATTAAACAGTCGTAAGAGTGTGCCTTCAAATGAAAAAACACTATTATATTTTTACCTTATCAAATTCATATTATTTATAATAAAACCCAACCCTTATCAATATTAATTAATTATACCTAAGCCCCTATTCTAATTTATTTGAAACCCTCCAACTATCTATAAATTATAAATAGGCTCTTACTTCTGACTTTTAGATTTTCTCATTTTACCTTCCACATTTCATATTTTTACAATCCAAACCAGCGCCTCATTAACATTGATATATTATATCTAAGCCCCTAACATAATTTATTTCAAGCCCCCAATTATCTATAAATTATAAAAAGCCTTTATAACTAACTTTTTTATTTTCCATTTTGCCATTTACATTTCATATTTTTATAATAATAATTAGTACCTCTGAAAATTTGATTAATTATACTTACGATTCAAATATAACAATTATTTGAAGTCATTTAATTATTTATAAATTATACATAAACCCTTAAAATAAAAAATTATTGAATATCCGCGCACGTAAACCGCATCAACCCCTATTATATATATACACGCCACATGAAAAATTTAGAATTCACACATGTTTAATGATGACTCAATTCAGTCTTTTTGCATGATTTGTTTATATTAAAAGAAACATCCCTTTCTTACGACCCAAGAACACTTATTCTTAAACCCAAGCAAATGGCACACTACACAATATTGTCTTACATAATGAGAAATTGGAGAAAACTAAAACATGATTAGATTAGGGCTCCACTTGGTTGGCCGGAAACAATTGCATTTGCATTTGTTTGTGGGCTTTAACCGTTTCTATTGTGCTTTGTTGATATTTTGCAAAACATTTTTTCGTAAAACATTGCATCAGGCCCACAAATTCATATTAAAATGACTACATTATAATGCGGCAAAAAAACTATGAAATTGTAATGTAGGAGTTTAAAAATGTATCGTCGATTGCATATCTCCAAGATCATGCTAATAAGGAAGTATGTCGAAGATCATATCTCCAAGATCATGATAATTAAGAAATATCTTCAAAATCATATCTCCATAACGATGCTAACAAATTAATTCTTTGATATGGATGATTAATATCTTCATCTTTGCAATGTAAATATTTTTGTTTTTACCATTTTGTGAATGTTTTCCATTATGTTGTAACCATTCTCATTATAAATAGACAAGCTATAGCTCTCACAACTCACCTAGAGTTGGAGAACTTCACTTGAGTCTAATTTCTTTATACTTGTTTTAAATTTTAACTCTCCTTCTCAAAGAACATAATTGTGTTTGTCTTATCAGAAAATGCAAGTTTTGATCTACAAATCCAAACAACTTCTGCTTGTATTGGACTAGCATATTACCCGTGTCATTGGCACTCCACATATACTTTCTTACTGCTAATTATCATGCAGTGGACACCAACCCCACCTTTCAGTTCCATTATATATATACAGAATGTAAACTAATTTATTTTGAGGTGCAAGCCTATTTGACGGTAAAAAATATTAATTTTTTAAAGTAGAACTCGGTTAAAATTAGAATCGATTGAATGTCGGGGTCTTTGTTTAATTGTTCATTAAAATTTTTGGCCGCTTGTTTGAAAAATACTATACTTAGGCATGAAAATATTTAAAATACTACATATTTTAATAATAAAATACATTTTCGAAATTTTAAGTGTTTGTATTGATCATTGATTTTGTTGGAAAAATTTTCTAAATTGCATTTCAATGATACCAAGTTTACCGAAATCTAACAACTATATTGATATAGTTATGATAATTTCATTTTGAAACAAAATTAAAAACAAAATAATTTCTCTCTCTGCCACGTTACATTCCACCAACCTTTTTTTCTTAATTTTTTTCCATTTCTTTGCCTTCTATATGTTTTATTTTTACAAATGTGACATCATAGGAAATGAATTTCAACCCTCAATATATTTCCCAACTTTCAATCTTAGCCATTTTTTATCTCTAATTCTTAGTTTTTCCCAGTCAGAAATGAATAGTAAAAAAATTCTACTCTTATTTGTAATATAGACTAGTGTATTGCCCATGTCGTTGGCACGATAAAAGGTGAGTCGTAGCAATAGGTCAAATTCGGTTAAAATTTTAAACAATTGAAAAAAGCACACATTTTTAAACCGTCACAATTAATCCTCCAAAAACTTTGATTTTCCAAATATAGACTTCATGATCTTTGTTTGAATGCGTCTTAATATTAAAAGTACTTACGACGTAAAGTGCATTAGATAACAATTATTTTTTTGAAAAAATGTATATGGTGTGATTTGCATATTTAAAACTTTAAGCATTTGTATTAATGATTGATTTTAAAATTTTAAGTGTTTGTATTAGTGTTCATTGGAAAGATCTTCAAAAACACATTTCATCCATACCAAGTTTACTAAAATCCGACAACTAAGTAGATAATTATTACGATTTCCATTTAGAAAAACATAAATTTTCTCTTTCCGCCACATATGCATTCCACAAACTTTTTCAACTATTGTTCATTTCATTTGCCCTTCTACTTGCATTTTATTTACAAACATGTTATTGTTGATAATGAATCTCCACTATCAACATCTTTCACAACTTTCAATCCTAACCATATTTTATCTCCAACCTCAAATGCCATTTTGATTTGTAAGATAAACTAGGATATTCCCCGTGCCTTTTCAACAGTCAAATTCAATCTAAGAATTTAGATGTGTTAGGGTTAGAGTTGGTTGGGGCATAAAAATTAAATAAAACTTTTTTCTCCAACCTCTATCTTTGTGATCCGTTAGATTCTTTATATTTGGGTAAATCTCAGTCGCCTTTTACCTCCAACTTCAAATACCATTCTGATTTATTATATAAACTAGGGTATTTTCTGTGCCTTCGGCACTCAAATTGTTTGATAAGAGAAAAAATTTCAACTTTGGCCAATGGTATTTAGCCATATGCGAATAAATTTCAGCCAAACACCCTTTCATCCTTTTTTATCTAATCCGTTAGATCTTATGTTTGGGTAAAACTCAACTGTCTTTTATCTCCAAACTCAAGCACAATTATGATTTGTCATATTAGTATATTTCCCGTGTTGTTGGCACGATAGAAGGTGGGTCATGGTAATAGTTGAAACTTGATTAAACTTTTAAACAATTAGGAAAAAAAACACATTTTAAAATTGCCGCAATTAATCCTTTGAATTTCCAAATAAAATGGAATTCATGGTCTTTACTTGAATGTGTCTTAATATTGAAAATATTTACGTCGTAAAGTGCATTACATTACAGTTTTATTTTTGGAAAAATGCACATGGCGTGAAATGCATATTTAAAACTTTAAATGTTTGTATTAATGATTGGTTTTAAAACTTTAAACTTTTGTATTAGTGATTGGTTTCATTGGAAAGATCTTCAAAATGCATTTCAACTATGTCAAGTTTACTAAAATTTGACAACTAAGTCGACAATTATGACGATTTTCATTTAAAAGAAAGATAAGTTTTCCCTCTCCACACATACACATTTAACAAACTTTTTTCATCTTTTTATTCATTTTCTTTGCCCTTTTACTTGCAACTTTTTTACAAACATGTCATTATTGATAATGAATCTCTACCATCAACGTCTTCCACAACTTTCAATCATAACTGTCTTTTATCTCCAATCCCAAACACCATTCTGATTTGTAAAATAGACTAGGATATTCCCTGTGCATTCAAAACTCAAATTGTTCGATAAGAGGAGAATTTTCAACTTTGGCCAGTGGTATTTAGTCATATGCGAACAAGTTTCAGCCAAACACCTTCTCATCCCTCTTTGTCTAATCCGTTAGATCTTATGTTTGGGTAAAACTTAGTTGTCTTTTATCTCCAAACTTGAACACAATTCTGATTTGTTATATTAGTGTATTTTCTGTGCCGTTGGCACGATAGAAGGTGAGTCATGGCAATATGTCAAACTTTGTTAAAATTTTAAAAAATTAGGAAAAAAACACATTTTAAAACTGCCACAATTAATCCTCCCCGAACTTTGATTTTCCAAAAATATTGAATTCATGGTGTTTACTTGAATGTGTCTTAATATTGAAAATACTTACAACGTGAAGTACATTACATTACAGTTTTATTTTTGGAAAAATGCACATGGCGTGAAATGCATATTTAAAACTTTAAATGTTTGTATTAAAGATTGGTTTTAAAATTTTAAGCATTTGTATTAGTGATTGGTTTCATTGGAAAGATCTTCAAAATGCATTTCATCAATGCCAAGTTTACTAAAATTTGACAACTAAGTTGACAATTTTCATTTAAAAAAACACAAAATTTCTCTCTCCACCACATATACATTTAACAAACTTTTTCACCTTTTTGTTTATTTTCTTTGTCCTTTTTTTTTGAAAGGCAAGCAGGGTTTTTATAGGATCCCAGAACCCATAAAGATGCCGCAAGCTAGGTTTGAACCCATGACCTAGTGGTACCTTCCGCCAAGCTCCAATCATTGAGCTGTCATGCCATTATTGATAATAAATCTCTACCATCAACATCTTCCGCAACTTTCAATCGTAACCGTCTTTTATCTCCAAATCCAAATACCATTATGATTTGTAAGATAGATTAGTGTATTGTCCGTGTCGTTGGCATGATAGAAGTGGGTTGTAGCAATACGTCAAACTTGGTTAAAATTTTAAACAATTAGAAAAAATATTTAAAACTGTTACAATTAATCCTGTCCAAACTTTATTTTTCCAAAATATGGAGTTCACAGTCTTTGCTTGAATGTGTCTTAACACTAAAAATACATACAATGTGAAGTGCATTAGATTACCGTTTTTTTTCTTTCAAAAAATGCATATGGCGTGAAATGCATATTTAAAACTTTAAGTGTTTGTATGAATGATTAGTTTTAAGACTTTAAGCGTTTGTATTAATGATTGCTTTCATTGGAAAATCTTCAAAACTGCATTTCAACCAATATCAAATTTACTAAAATCCGTCAACTAAGTCGATACTTATGATGATTTTCATTAAAAAACATATTTTTTTCTCTCCACTACATATGCATTCCACAAACTTTTTCACCTTTTTGATAATTTCTTTTGCCTTTCTCCTTGCGACTTATTTACAAACAGGTCATTGTTGATACTGAATCTCCACCATCAATATTTTTCACAACTTTCAATCATATCCATCTTTTATCTTTAACCCTAAACACCTTTCTGATTTATAAGATAAATTAGTGTATTGCCCATGATGTTGGCACGATAGAAGGTGGGTTGTGAATAGGTCAAACTAAGTTAAAATTTTAAACAATCAAAAGAAAAAAATTTAAAACATTCACAATTAATCCTGTCCAAACTTTGATTTTCCAAAATATGAAGTGTATAGTGTTTGCTGGAATATGTCTTAATATTAAAAATACTGACGACGTAAAATGCATTAGATTATAGTTATTTTTTGAAAAAATGCATATGGTGTGAAATGCATAATTAAAACGTTAAGAGTTTGTATTGATGATTAGTTTCAGAACTCTAAGAGTTTGTATTAGTGATTGGTTTCACTGGAAAGATTTTCAAAAATGCATTTCATCTATACCAAGTTTACTAAAATTTGACAACTAAGTAGATAATTATGACAATTTTCATTTTAAAAAAACACAAAATTTCTATTTTTGCCATATATACAATTTACAAACTTTTTCACCTTTTTTTGTTTAATTTCCTTTGGCCTTGTACTTGCAACCTATTTACAAACATGACATTTTTGATAATGAATCTCCGCAATCAACAACTTCTGCAACTTTCAATCCTAACCATATTTTATCTCCAACCACAAACACCATTCTGATTTGTTAGATAGACTAGGGTGTTCTTTGTGCTTTCGGCATTCGAAGTGTTTGATAAGAGGAGAATTTTCAAATAATCAGGGGTATTTTAGTCATATGCAAACAAATTTCAATCAAACACCCTCCTTTCCCCCTCTACCTGATCCGTTAAATCTTATATTTGTGTAAATCTCTGCCATCTTTTATCTCCAACCTAAAGTACCATTATGATTTTTTATATTAATGTATTCTTCGTGTCGTTGGCAATAGGTCAAACTTGGTAATGGCAATAGGTCAAACTTGGTTAAAATTTTAAACAATTAGGAAGTAAACACATTTTAAAACCACCACAGTTAATCCGCCCCAAACTTTTATTTTTCAAAAATATGGAGTCAATGGTCTTTGCTTGAATGTGTCTTAATATTGAAAATACTCACGACGTGAAGTGCATCAAATTACAGTTATATTTTAAAAAAAAATGCATATGGCGTGAAATGTATATTTAAAACTTTAAGCGTTTGTATTAATGATTAGTTTTAAAACCTTAAGTGTTTGTATTTGTGATTGGTTTCATTCGAAAGATCAACAAAAATGCATTTCAACTATAATAAGTTTACTAAAATCCGACAATTAAGTCGATAATTATGACAATTTTCTTTTAAGAAACACAAATTTTCTCTCTCCCCCACATGTATTTTACAAACTTTTTCACCTTTTTGTTTATTTCCTTTGCAATTCTCCTTGCAACTTATTTACAAACATGTCATTGTTGATAATGAATCTCCACCATCAACATCTTTTGCAACTTTCAATCCCAATCGACTTCTATCTCCAATCCCATACATCATTCTGATAGACTGGTGTATTGCCCGTGCCATTGGTACGATAAAAGGTGGTCGTGGCAATAGGTCAAACTCGGTTAAAGTTTTTAATAATTAAAAAAAATACATTTTAAAGCCACTACAATTAATCCTCCCCAAACTTTGAAATTCCAAATTATGGAGTTCATAGTCTTTACTTGAATGTGTCTTAATATTGAAAATACTTACAACGTGAAGTGCATTAGATTACAGTTATTTTTTTGACAAAATGCATATAGTGTGAAATGCATTTGTAAAACTTCAAGCGTTTATATTAATAATTGGTTTCATTGGAAAGATCTTGAAAAATGCATTTCATGCAACCATACAAAGTTTACTAAAATTCGACAACTAAGTAGATAGTTACAACGATTTGCATTTTAAAAACACAAAAATTTTATCTCCCTGCCACATATGTATTCCATAAACTTTTTTACCCTTATGTTAATTTTTTTTGCCTTTCTATTCCAACTTATTTACAAGCATGTCATTGTTGATAATGAATCTCCACCATCATCTTCTTCCCTAACTTTCACTCCTAACCGTCTTTTATCTCCAAAGCCAAACACCATTTTGATTTGTTACATAGATTAGGGTATTTTCTGTGTCGTTGACACAATAAAAGTTTAACTTGATAAATAGAGTCTATTTTACTTTATTTTCTAACATCAACACCCCATTATAACTTGTCAAAACTTGATTAAGCCAATATATTATTGATCACCCTTAAGTTTTCATCATTCATACTTACATGCTTAATCACCACCATCAATAATTGAAGAAAAATAAATAAATATCAAAATGTTGGGTATGAGAATCGAACCCATGCACTCTTATTGGGATTGATTGAACGTAAGACATAAATGCTAACTTTAAGTCTCAACCATTAGATGAAACGAGTCTCAACGATGAACTATGCTTATCTACAAACTTATCTCTTGTTGCTTTAATTATACGTGATCCGTTAGATTCTTATATTTCGGTAAATCTCAGCTGTCTTTTATCTCCAACCTCAAACATCATTCACATTTGTAATATAGATAGGGTATTCCCCAAGCCTTCGACACTCAAATTCAATATCAGCCTTTAGATGTGTGATGACTAGAATTGGATGGGGCATAAACGTTAAAAAAAACCTTTCATTCTTATGTTTGGATAAATCTTAGTCATCTTACTATTATGTTTGGGTAAATCTCAGTTATTTTTTATCTCCAACCTGAAACATCATTATGATTTGTTATATAAAATAGGGTATTCCTCGTGCTGTTGGTACGATAAAAGTTTAACATGATAAATAAAATGTTGGGTATGAAAATCAAAACCATGCACCCTTATTGGGGATTGATTGAAGGTAAGACATAAAGGCTAATTTTAAGTCTCAACCATGAACTATGTTTATTTGCAAACTTATCTCTCGGTGCTTTAAGTCCTATGCGATCCGTTAGATTCTTATATTTGGGTAAATTTGAGTCGTCTTTTATCTCCAACCAGAAACACCCTTCTGATTTGTAATATAGACTAGGGTATTCCTCGTGTCGTTGGCACGATAAAAATTTAATATTTGTCAAAACATAATCACCCTTAAGTTTTCATCATTCATACTTACATGCCTAATCACCACCATCAACAATTGAAAAAAATAATAATATCAAAATGTTGGTATGGGAATCGAACCCATAAACTCTTGATGTTTTAAGTTCTATACGATCTGTTAGATTCTTATATTTGCGTAAATCTCAGCCCGTCTTTTATCTCCAACCCCAAATACAATCCTGGTTTGTGATATAGACTAGGGTATTCCCCGTGTCATTGGCACGATAAAAGTTTAACATGATAAATAGAGTTTATTCTACTTTAAATATGAAGATAAATAAATATCAAAATATTGGGTATGAGAATCGAACCCATGCACTCTTGGTGCTTAAAGTTCTATGTGATCCGATAGATTCTTATATTTGGGTAAATCTCAGCCATCTTTATCTCCAACCTCAAACACTATCCTGATTTGTAACATAGATTTGAAACTTCTTCAACAACAAGGAAGAAAGTTTTGCCAAATCCTTTTGTAGATGTACATATCTAAATTGTAATTAGGAGTTTGAATCCTTAGCCCCCAAATCAGTTTGAATTATTTCCAATTTACATAAAGAAGACAAAAAATTGTATTCCCAAAGCTAAACCATATTATTGGACAACCTACTCGCTCGCCACCTTTATTCTGGATCGTCATTCATACTTTCTATGTAATTCTTTAAGTTGACCAATTCCATTGCTAATCTTCTCAAATGGCATAAGGATTTCTCATCTTTTGGTTTAGAATAGTCTGTAGTAACACCCATTTTACTACTGACTCCATTTCTAGATTGGTTAGTTGCATTGGTCTATATATGTGGAAGATGTTTATATTTTACAATGATCTACCAAGCAACTATAAAACGTTCATTTCAGTGCAAGTAAATGAAAAAAAATGCAATTAAATGAAGTAGCCTATACGGGTTTACTGGATAGCAAGCGAAACTTTAAAGTTTATTTTTTTTGTTGAAAACCCAATATCAAAACCCATAATAAAAGTAAAATCCCACAATCGATAATAACTTATGATGCTCCAGTAGACTTTAAATAAATCCACTGGGATCTTAATGTTGCTTTTGACCTATGAACTTTTACCATGCAAAACTAAGTATTATGGATGGAGCCTCCACATCAGCATAAGAGGAGTGCAAATCTAAAACTCTATCAAAATTAGAGTTTTTGTTGTAAATAGATTATGGTGCACTTATCGGTTGCAACCACTTAGATGTTTCCATACTGTTGTAAATAGTAAGCTGTAGAGATATACTGCAATCTATTTCAAGCAATCTGTTACAACATATTAGCCTTAGCCTATAACAAAATTTTGAATATAAAGACAACTCCAACACTCTTCAAAGTGTGGAGAAATTTATCCTTTCTTAACTTGGTATCAGAGCATTCACGATCCTCTATCTCTTAAGTCATGGCACCTTCATCAAACTTTTTCTCGTCTTCTTCAACAGTTTTACAAACCACCCAAATTCACCATTTGATTTCTGTCAAACTGGATCGCCACAACTATCTTTTTTGGCAAACACAGTTCTTGCCCTTACTCAAAGGCTACGACCTTGAAGGCTTTGTCAATGGGATAAACAAATGTCCTCTTCGACTCCTTGAAGATCAAACATTGAATCAATACTATGTTGGTTGGCAAAAACAAAACTGGATCCTATTAGGCTGGCTTCTATCTTTTTTATCTGAAACAGTGCTTGCACAAGTTATATGCCTTGACTCTTCTTGCGCTGTATGGATGACTCTTGAAAAGCATTATGCTTCAAAATCTCGAGCTCTTATCAAGCAATTACGCCGATAACTCCAAACTATTTGGAAAGGAAACAAAACCATGTCTGAATATTTTCTTCACGCAAAGGGTCTTGCGGATAGCCTTGCCGCTTCTGGATACCCAATCCTCGAATCTAATTTGCAACCATTTATTTTAAATGGCCTTGATGCCACTTATGATGCTATTGTAACAACTCTTACAGCCACAATTGAGAACATCACCGTGGATGACTTTCAAGCTCACCTCCTAGCCTTTCATATGTGCGTTGAAGCACAACTAGCTATTCTTAGTTCTCAACCTCTTGCAAACATTGATGCACACTCTGGTTCAACCAAGAGTTTCGGTTCCTCAAACCATTATCAGCCCAACTCCACCAAACAAAATCAGTACCGAAACACAAACCGCAATCCAAATCACTACCAAAATCGCAGTTCCAATCACTATCAAACCGGACCTTCCATTAACCCTATTCAAATCTGCAATGGTAAAAATCATATTGGTTGAATGTGTTGAAGTCAATATGATAAGCCTCCAACTCGTCCTTCCAATGAAAATCATGCTGCTTATGTGGGTGCACTTGCTTTTCTTTCTGAAAATCTATGGATTCCTAATAGTGAGGCTACAAATCATGTCAATTATAACTTGCAAACCCTAAACCTTCAGATAGAGTATGATGGTCTGAATCAAATTCGCATAGGTAATGGTCGCTCCCTTTCGACTGCTCATGTTGGTAAGGGTTCCTTTACTCATTCTAATCGCACTTTTCACCTTAATACCATTTTTCATGTGCCCAAAATCTCATTGAATCTACTTTCAGTATCTCAATTTTCTAAAGATAACAATGTATTTTTTGAGTTTCATCCATCTTATTTTCTTGTGAAGGATCGTCGCACGGGGATGGTGGTTCTGCATGGGGTAAATAAAGGTGGTTTATATTCTTTCTCAAATAATAATGACTCGTCTCCTTCCTACTCAGCATTCATAAGTGAGTGATCTTTTTTGCATCTTTGGCACCAACGCTTAGGACATCCCATGATGCGTACTATGAAGCGTGTCGTTCAAGAAATTTCCCTTCTAGATGTTATCAATAAAATTGAGCATTGTCATTCTCATCTTGTCGGTAAGAGTCGCAAAATTCCAGTTTCTAGTAGTTTGAGTTCATATAATGAACCATTGCATTTAATTGTTTCAGATTTGTGGGGTCCATCACCGGTTGTTTCTCGAAATGGCTTCCGTTATTACTTGTTGCTTATGGATGTTTTCAGCCGCTTTGTTTGGATTTTTCCCCTAGTCCAAAAATCTGAAGCATTGCCGACTTTTATTTCTTTCAAGTCTAAAATTGAGAATCTATTTAATAAAAAAATATTAAAATTTTCCAATATGACAATGGTGGTGAATATCAAAAATTCATCAAATATCTTGATAGCCAAGGGGTTTATCATCATTTTTCATTCCCCTATACCTCTGCACAAAACTGTCTTGTAGAGAGACGCCATTATCCAAAACTTGGGCGTGCACTACTAGATAAAGCTTCAATGTTTTTTTCATTTTTGGGAAGAGGCCTTTCAAACCTCTTGTTATCTTCTAAATCGGCTCCCTTCCCCATTATCCAAAACAAGTCACCAATTCAAATGCTTTTAATCAAGAACCAAGTTATAATCTTATTCGAGTCTTCGATTGTTTATGTTACCCCCATCTTCGCGCATATAGTTCACACAAATTAGCCTCACACTCACTTGCATGTGTGTTTGTCGGGTACAATTCATCACATAAAGGATATTTATGCCTTTACTTACCCACAAGTCATATGTATCACGTCATGTTGTTTTTTGCAAGAATATTTTTCCTTTTGTAGGTGCTAGATTTGCCACCACCGTGCCTGACGATGTTTCAAAGCTCATCCCACCATGTGTCCCCCACCAATACACGCATCTTCAATTCGCAATGAATCTGGTAATCCCTTAAATCCCTTGTCATCTTTTCATGTCTCATCCACTTCTTCATCAAATTTGAATGCATCAAATAGTATCTCTATTGAGCCTAACCAAGTTGCAGATACATCTCTTGGTACACATTCACCTAGCCATCACTGCCAATGAACACTATAGGAACTACCTTATCTACATCGAATCCCTCACCATCTACTCAAATCTCATCACCATCTACTCAAATCTCATTACCACTGCCATCTCCTACTTTTTGGCAACCTCGAGAATCTCATCATCATATGATTACTCTTGCCAAAGATGGCATATTCAAGACCAAGGTGTTGACTACTACAAAACATCCTTTATATGGTGATGATATACATGAGCCGAGTTGTTACTCTCAAGCCGTTGACAGTCCAAACTAGCGTCAAGCTATGGATAATGAAGATAATGCACTCTTGAGGAACGAAACCTGGAGTTTAGTTCCTCCCAATCCAAATCAAAATATTTTCGATTGCAAATGGGTATTCCGATTAAAAATAAAACTGGATGGCTCTATTGATAAGTATAAAGTGCGGCTTGTGGCGGAAGGGTTTAATTGACAAGAAGGCATTGATTTCAGGGAAACATTCAGTCCGGTCGTGAAACCATGCCCAATTTGTATTGTATTTACGATTGCCTTATTAAGAGATTGGCCATTGCATCAACTTGATGTGCAAAATGCCTTCCTTCATAGCCTTCTTGAAGAAGTATACATGAAGCAACCGCTGGGTTATGTTGACAAACGCCATTTTGATGATGTATTTTTCCTTCACAAGTCATTGTATGGCCTTAAACAAGCGCGCCACGTGCTTGGTACAACAGACTCGGCTCTTTTCTTCTTCACATTGGGTTTACAAGCTCTATAGATGATGCTTCATTGTTCATCATGAAAAGACCAAAATTTACTATTTTTCTGCTCATCTATGTTGATGATATAATTACCACGGGCTCTAATGTACATATTATTCATTCCTTAATTTTGGAACTGAACGCTGCCTTTGCTATCACCGATTTGGGGCTTCTACATTATTTCTTAGGCATCCAAACTCATCGAATTTTGAATGGTCTATTATTTTCTCAAAAGAAATATATTACAAACCTTCTTTATTGAACCAACATGGATGGTGTCAAACCAGTTTCAACCCCCATTGCCACCAGTACTCGATTATCTCAAGTTGGAGGTGTAAAGTTTAGTAATCATACACTTTATCGAAGTGTTGTTGGAACCTTATAGTATCTCTCTTTTACTCGGCCCGACGTATCTTTTGCTGTTAGCAAGGTATGTCAATACATGCATGATCCAACTGATGCACATTGGATAGTTGTGAATCGGATTTTGCGTTATTTAAAAAACACTATAAACTATGGCATTTTGCTCCAGGCCCTTTCATCTCTTCATCTAAATGCCTTTTTTTTATGCTGATTGGGCTGGTTGCCCTGATGATAGGCGCTTTACAAGTGGATATTTCATATTATTTGGTGGCAATCTCATTTCTTGGAGTGCTCGAAAATAGAAAATGGTCTCTCGGTATAGTACCGAGGTGGAGTACCGTGCATTGGCAATTGCTACTGCTAAGTTGATCTGGATTGAATCTCTACTTCGTGAGCTGGGATTATGTTCTCATTCCTCACCAACGTCATGGTGCGACAACTTGGATGCGACATATCTAACAGTGAATCCAATCTTCCATGCTCGAGCCAAACATATTAAGATTGACTATCATTTTGTTCGAGAACGCGTTGCTGGTCACCAACTTGATGTTTGGTTCATCTCTACAAAAGATCAATTAGCAGACATCTTACCAAAGGTCTCAACAGTGCACGTCACTGTCATCTTCGGAGCAAGTTAACAGTCACTCAACTGTCGTTTAATTTGTGAGGGCGTATTATGGATGAAGCCTCATCATCAACACAAGTGTGTAGAAATTTATCCTTTCCTAACTCTAAGGTAGTATATTTTTTGTTAATAAAATATATATTAATAAAGCATCCATGGGGGATGACATCCTTGCAAATTTTACAGTGATACACAATAAATAACATCCTCTGGTATAAACTAATGTGTCATAAGTTATAAAGATTGGACTTTGTTTGATTTTTTGTAAAACTTTCAAAGTTTTAGGTCATGTACATATATCAAAGAGATAGACAAATTAGTATAACACAATTTGACTACTTCAATATTGGGCACATCTATAGATAATGCAATAGAGTAGCAGATAGGCTAGCCACTAGGATTGGGTCGTTCTTCATTCTTGGGTTAACCAAACCATATTTGAAGGCTACATCATTGTTATCACTTAGCATCCTGATCGCGTTCACCTCACATGAAGACTTGTTTTTACTTTGTTCTTGTTCATCTAAGCAGCCACACTCAATACCCAAAGGCTAATTAATGGCAGAGCACGTGTACTCCTAAAATCGGGTGAAACTCAAAAAAATCTAACTGGTAAGTCTCAAACTAGCAACCTTTCGCATGGAGACTATATGTCTGATCAACTAAAGTATATTTGGTGGACCATTGGAGAGGACGATAGACAGGTTATAACTGAAAGTTATGATGGATGGTCTTTGTGCTTAACATAATGCTAGGAATCCTAGTGATGTTATCTTGCATGGATTTTCAGTTAGTTTGTCCATGTCAATTGGCTAATGCGTGGTTCGTGTTACCAGGTTATGATGTCAATATGCTATTTGTTTCTAGCAGATACTCTGTGCATCGTTTTTTTTTTTATAGTTGTAATAGGTCTAGCCTCTTTTCTCTTTGTTGTCTTAATAGAGGAACCAACGACCCCAACTTTTATATATACACACACATTCCATTAAATGAATTTTCATTACATATCATATAGTTTCATTTATCTTTCCCACAAAAGTTACAATTTATCGCACCATCTCAACCAATTACACATGTACCTACAATTGATCGAATACCAACTAAGAACACCAAATTAATCACTCAAAACTTGAAAGCAGATTCAAAAGGATGGACGATCATTAACATCATCTCTAATTCACATATACTTCAATGGTGCATCTCAATAGTGTCATCTCTAACAAGTTTTGAAAATCCTCCATTCCTCAACCTCGCCCTCATCAAGTGTATCATGTTGATCAATATCAATAAAGTCCCTCAAAATTTTCAACTTGATGCGTCCAAATCTGTTCTCCTAGAGATCTGACCTGCAAAACAAGGTTAGATTGCCAAAGACTTCATTTTTGGTGGCCAAAGGCATTCTGATACTTAATCAATTAATCTGTGGGAGAGGATTAAATTTGGACAGAGTATAGTTCAACTGTGTTTGCATACCTCTTATTGAATGTTCCATTTACCTTATATAATTTGCGTTGTTAACTTTCCACGTAACTTAAACATGTAGGGCGAGATGAGAGGATACGTTTTTCACAATGGTTCCTCCTTCATTGAGGTACGTCCTTGAGGGAGTGATTCCCGCCATGACTTGTCTCCTTTGTAACGTCTCTCTTTTCTAGGGAAAGAGACTCGTTGGGTCTGGACGTGGGCTTTTGATTATGATCTATTATTAAGGACCCTTTTGAGCTTTAACGGCTGGGCCTACATATTCAGTTTTCTGGGATCGAGCCCGTTATCTGTGTTGACATTGAAGTGTCTGATATTTGAGATCATAGATTTTTTGCCATGTGTACGATCGTGATTAGAGGCTTTTTTGATATATCATCAGCTGATCCCCCGAGTTAGTGGGTGTGCTTGCATAGCCACTAACTCTTTGGTGGTTGGCTTTTCGAATTCATCATTGTTTTTCTACACCGCATTAAATGTCGTTTACAACTATCAATTCAGTTTCTATTCCACTGCTCCATTAGACTGTTCGTTGGCATAATTTTTGGGTTTTCGTGCATCCATCATATCTCGCACATCTTCTCATTAGTTGTCTTTTCGTTGGGTTGGAGGATCCGTGACACCTTCTTTATGCTATCTCCATTTTCAGAGCTCATTCTTTTTCATTTTCTTTGTTATCTATCTTGCCCAATTTTTTTTCATGGGTTCTAACAAAGTTCTAAGTAAGGACTTTTTGCTATCTATGAGGCGTTCTTCGAACCTAGGCAGGCAACGCAGGGAACTTTAGACTATGTTTGTCAGATGTTCTCTTTTTTGTCTGATTTGGAGCTTGTTCTGCTTAGCAGCAATGAAAGCCATGCTCGTCCAAGGCCTGGTTACATTACACTCTACCATGCAATGTTCAGGTTTGGTCTTCGTTTTCAAGGTCCATAGATCTTCTGGTCTTATTTGCATTTTGTGGGCATTGCCCCTGCTCAGATGGGTCCCAACGACTGGCGGGTAATGGTTGGAACCATGGTGAGAGCCCTTCAATCCGACATTCCCTTGAACGAGAATACTCTACACTCTGTGGTGAGGCTTTCGGTAAGCACGAGCTGTCATATTTACTTTCTCTGTTTGCTTACTTGTTTGGGGATGTCGAAGGATGATTATAGGTCCTAGGTGAGGCCTTGGTTTTATACTTCCATAGAGTTTGGGTATTTTAAGCTTGGCAACCGGCCCATTTTG
Source organism: Berberis thunbergii (assembly GCA_003290165.1). Taxonomy (NCBI): domain Eukaryota; kingdom Viridiplantae; phylum Streptophyta; class Magnoliopsida; order Ranunculales; family Berberidaceae; genus Berberis; species Berberis thunbergii. The sequence continues at coordinate 260,439 of QNQO01007551.1, forward strand.
TGGACGTTTCAGGAGCCTAGGAAGTGGACTAAACTGCATCTGACTGAAGCGTAGAAGGGTGTGCGTGACCAGTTTATGTCACTTCCTCATGTTGTTTTGGAAGAGTTCATAGTGTGGTTTGAACACTATGAATGACGTGGAATGTGTTATGTTTCTTAAACATCGAAACTCCGACGTCACTGTTGTTCGTGCTGGCAGTGTTGTTATCTCTGACGAGGCAGAGAAGCGTACTGCTTCTGCTAGCATTGGTGATGCTAACATTGATGGGAAAGTGAGCTTCATTGAGAAAGTTACGGATCTCGATGCTTCTATTGCTTTTGGTGTTGTTGGTTCGACCACAAGGAAGAGGAAGGCTCCTAGGCCTGCCAGCCCATCGAAGAGGCTGTTGCCAATGCTTTGGTTAGTCTTGGCCGCACTTCAAAGCATAAGAAACTTGCTAGTTTTACGCCGGGGGCTGCTTGAGTTGTTTCTCATTCGAATTCTACTGATAGAGGTGATGAAGACGAAGCTCATCTTGCTGCTTGAGAGGCTGAAGAAATAAATTGAGTTGTGGAGCGGAGTAAGTTGGAGGTTTCTCATCCATTAAGTAAGTTCGAGAAGTCTCTCATCTCTACACATGGCGTGCACGATCTCGCCAAGGTTTCGAATGATGATGCTCATGTTATCAATAATAAGATTACCCAACTTGCCATGAAGTTGTCTTGTAATCCGAACAATGAGAAGACCATTGCTGATTTTGACTAAGATCGTGTTTTAGACAAGGTTGAAGTTGACCATGGTCAAAGCTCCAAGTCTCATTTTCCTATTCATCTAATTCATCCTACTGATTTAACTGAGTTGTCTGCTTCTCCTCCTGCTATTTCGACGCCGACTATTGTTGTTTCGAAAAAGAAGGGTAAGAGTGGTGTTTCCGTCATCACTGTCATTCCAGTCGACTGAGATAAGTTCGCTCCTAACCTTACTATTTTGAAAGAGGAAATGAACAGCCTGCAAGATCGGTTCATTGCAGTCGAGAGTGAGTTATCTAGTGAGAATGTTGGTTGTGAGGCAACACATATTGTTGATGAGCATTCTACTTTTCGTAAGGCCGCTGAGAAGCGAGTATGCAAATGACCACTGAGTTTGCTTATGTTAAAGTGTAAACTTCGACAAAGCTTTCTGCAGTTGAAGGAGAACATGCTTTGACTAAGGATGAACTTTTAGTGGTTATGAATTAGCTCAAGGCTACAGAAGCAGTGTAGTGGACCAAAATCGTCGATGGCAGAATTGACATCGAAGGTCGATATGTCAAAATATCATGTCGTGGCTGACCAAGTCTTTGAAGATGAGGACGAGGATGAATATGTTCCAGATTAGCCGAGTGATCTAGTTGATGAAGGTCAAGTGTCTTCTCCTCCCTTTAATCTTGTTTCTGTTGACAAGACCTTGTCTCCTTTGACTGATCCTGTTGGTGAAGATAGAGTTTCACTACCCTCTGCTCCTACAGTTGAAGAAAATGCTCCATCTCTTTATGAAGACAAGACTCCATCTACTCCTCCCGACAATGCTCAACCTGCTTCGATTGTTCCTACTGGCAATGAGTTTGTTACTCCCTCCATCTCTTCTCCAATTGTTATTGTTACTTCTTCTCCCAATGTAGTAGACTAGATCATTAATGAATGCTTCTTTTTTGATACTTGCTAGTCTTTCATTGTTTTATTTTCTTCTCTCATAGCAGCCGTTGTTTGACTTATATGCTCTTTTGATAGACTAACCTTGTGATCTATTCGTAGATAGTAAATATAGTCTGACTTCATCGTTCGAGTTTCGTATATGTTTTCGTCTGACTTAGTGGTTTAGATTTGGTTGAATTCCTAGTTTTGAACTTGCTTCTAACTTGGCCGTTCTGATTACTTTGGTATGTCTTGCGGTCCTACATTATAACCAGACTATAAATTTTGATTAAGTCTTACTTATATGTCCTAACATATTAGGTACACGTCGTGGTCCAACGTGATGTTCAAGCCAGAAGATCAACAACGAGTAAGTCTGACTTGTACGTCCTGACTTACACTTTGTGGCTTGACATTGTGATCAGACCAGAGGTTTACGACTAAGTCAGACTTATACATCCTGACTTAAAATATACTTCTCGGTCTGACATGGTTGTCGGGCCAAAATATTTACATCTAAGTCTAACTTGTAAGTCTTGACTTCTTAAGTACACTTCGTGTTCCAACGTGGTGATCGAACCAGAAGATTTATGATTAAGTCTGACTTATATGTCCTGACGTTTTAAGTACACTTCGTGGTCCGACACGGTGATCGAACCAGAAGATTTACGAATAAGTCTAACTTATATGTTCTGACTTTTTAAGTACACTTCGTGGTCTGACATGGTGATTGGACCAGAACATTTACGAGTAAGTCTGACTTATATGTCCTGACTTTTTAAATATACTTCATGGTTCGACATGGTGATCCAACCAAAAGATTTATCAGTAAGTCTGACTTATATGTCTTGAGTTTTTAAGTACACTTCGTAGTCCGACACGGTGGTCGGACCAGAAGATTTACGACTAACTTCCTAGTCTGACTTTGGCGTCTTGACTAGATTAGATTATTGGAACACGACAAGAAGGGTTTTTGGAATTTGGAAGTTTATTGATAATATTTCTTCAAGTGTTCGACATTCCATGGTCTTTTGAGTTGTTCACCTTTCGAATCTTCTAACCAGTATGCTTCCCAATTTGGATTCAGTTTGCTCACGCTTGGTTTTTTCATATTGAGTTGGACCTTTCTGAGCACCCAATCGCCGATGTTGAACGTGCGGGGTTTGAATTTTTTGCTGTAGTAACTAGCCATTCTTTTTTGGTAGGTCGCTGCTTTGATTGAAGCTTTGTCGTGTTTCTCATCTAGAAGGTCCAGTCCGACACGTAGTGCTTCGTTGTTATCCTCTATTCAAAACTATTAAATTCTAAATGTTGGCACGTCAATTTCTACTGGTATCATTGCCTCATATTCGTATGCCAGGGAGAATGGTGTTTTATCCAATCGAAGTTCTCTTTGTTGTTCTATAGGCCCAGAGGATGTCGGGTGATTCAAATACCCACAATACTTTTGATGTTTCGTGTTTTTTTTATTGCTTCTAGGATGGTTCAGTTGGTCACTTCTGCTTGTCTGTTGGCTTGCTGATGGGTGGGTGTTGAGAAGTGGTGTTTGATGTTTAAGTTCTCACACAACTTTTTGAAATTTTAGCTTTCAAATTGCTTTCCATTGTCAATGACAATTACTTTGTGAACTCCACATCTGCATATTATGTCCTTCCGAAAAAAGTTTTCGATTTGATCTTCTCCTATCTTTGACAATGGTTCTACTTCTACCCATTTGGTGAAGTAATCTATTGCCACGAGGAGGAACTTTTTCCTGTTGGACACTGGATGTAGTCCTACGATGTCCTTTCCTCATTGCGCAAATGGCCACAGACTACTCATAAGGATTAGGTTTTGGCCTGGCATGTGGGTGTACGGAGCGAATCATTGACATTTGTCGCAACTATTTCATTTGCATCTTGTTGCATTGTTGGCTAGTAGCATCCTAATGTTCAGGCTTTGTGAGCTAATGTTCTCCCTTGTGGATGGTTCCCGCATACCGAAATGAATTTCTCGTAGAACATAATCAGCGTCGCTGGGTGAAAGGCATCTTAACAATGGACCTGTGGCAAACTTTCTACAGAGTTTATCATTGATCAGTGTGTATCGTGCAACTCTATTTCTTAGTTTCGGGTCTCCATCTTATCCATTGGTAGCGCTTCGTTTTGTATGTACATCAGAATTGGAGTTATCTAATTGCTCTCCTAATGCTGTACATGTTTTTTGTGCTTGGTTTACAAGGATTGAGCCCTCTTGTACTGTGACGAGTGGATTGTCAGTTTCTTCAGCACATGATGCCTCCTTAGCCAAGTTTTCTGTTCTTTCATTTTTTGCTCTTATGCATCGTTGAACGGTTATTGCTTTGAAACTTCCATTGGTTGATCACCGATTCGGAGTTAGTGAAAACGTTGACTTCTTTTATTATGAGGTGTTTGGCCAATTGCAATCCGGCTATTACTGTTTCATTCTCAGCTTCATTTAGACTTCAAAACTGAATTTTATTGCCTTTTCTAACGTCACTCCTTTCAAGTTGTACAGAGTTATTCCAGCTCCATTCCCCATCCTGTTGGATGCTCCGTCACAGCGCAGGATCCATTCGTGAGCATTTGGTTTAGTGGAATCTTTCTCTTGATTGTTGTCCGATTTATGTTTGCTGAAGCTTGTGAACTCAATGATGAAGTCTGCTAATGCCCGAGTTTTATTGCAGTCTTAAGAGCATAACTGATGTCAAACTGATCGAGCACTACTGCCCATTTCACCATTCTTCAAGACAGTTCTAGTTTATGACCCGTAGTAGTTGTTCGATTATGACAGTGATGGGGTGGGCTTGGAAGTATGGTCACATTTTCTTGAAGATCCGAAGGCGAGTGCTAGTTTCTCCATAGATGGGTAGTTGACTTCTGCGACTGCAAATGTCTTGCTAAGGTAATAGACCGACTTTTCTGTGCAGCCCTCCTTCTGTACCAATGTCGAACTAATAGTGTATTCGGATACTGATAGACACAAGTATGTTGTTTCGCCTATTCTTGCTTTTGAAAATAGTTTGGTGCTCCCCATGTACACCTTCAGGCTTTGGAAAATATGTTCACAATCTTCACTCCATTATTGTTGGGCATCATTTCCTATTTGAGAGTTGTCCATGTAGGATAGTTTCCCTACACAACTTGTGCTCCTAGATCTGTGGGAGAGGTTTCTCTTTCTGAGTGTTGTCCATGCAAGGAAGTTTCCTTGGCCGACTTATACTCTAGTATTTGTTTCCAAGTCGGAACCGATGTACTGCTGGCCTGCCTTCTTGGGTCAATCCTTCAGATACTTGCCTCATCAGGGGCTTACTTTTGCCTTATAAGAGCTTACAAGAATTAGGCTTGACCGTGTGACATGTAGGCTTAGTGGCACATTGCAATTCGGGTCAAACGTTATGGAATCTGCCAATAGTGAGCTTAATGTTGTATGTGCCTTGCTGAATCGAGAATGTAATCAGCCTACTTTTTCTGTTGACGAGATTATCATGACACGTGTACGGTGTTGATCTGATAATGGTTTGATGTATTGTCAGCTACTCGCCCCAAGTGGGTGGGTTATCTCATCGGTCCACCAAGTCATTTAATGAAGCAGCTGTGTAGTCATGATGGTTGAGTATGAGTTTTTCCCTTGAGCGACTAGTTTCATTAATTGGGTGTGTGTCAGTTCGAAAGAAAAAAAATGGGAGTTTTGTTTTCTATATAGATCTTCGGCTTGTAAAGTGTAGCCTCTTACTCCTTCGATCTCAGAGACTCTGTTTTTTTGTATATTCTTCTGTGTTTTTGACTTCATTTAACCTTCGTAATCGAAAACTTGTACTATATTTCATGGCGAGCCGAAATCAACTTTTTAAATAACTTTTCGCTAAGGACCTCAAGTTTTTTAGGAGGGGTTGTTCTCTGAATCGGATCTAAAAATCCTTCGTAAGACACACGAGATTCCTGATGATCTGGTGTTCTGCACTTTTGGTGCCAATTTGATGCCATTATCCCCTCCTGAGGAGTTTATCTGTCTTCATTGAGGTATGCTTCAATTGGGTGTCTTCTTTCTAGTTATCAAGGATATTTGGGATTTCCTAGAGTACCTTGGCATTGTGCCCGCTCATCTGGTGCCGAACGGGTATAGGGCTGTGATTGCCATTCTGGTTAGGCCTAGGAACGCTGGTGTCCGAGTATATTCGAGGATATTTCATGCAACTGCTTACTTCCCCTCGGATAAATTAGCACGTTGTGTGAGTGCTGACATCGCCGGAATACTTTGGCAACTTGCCTGATGATTTTAAATCCTGGCAGAAGTTCTGTTTCATGGCTCCTGCGATCTCGATGTACTTTGAGCTTGTTAGTCATCCGGTCGAGCGTGAATTCTGACTGTTGGGTTAAGTTCAATGTTTTTTCTGGTATTGCTTGTGTTAACTACATATTAGACTGACCTGTGTGGTTTTGTAGGGAAATTATATATTTCGCTACTATCTGCTGAGGATAAAGTAACTTTGGATGCATTTCGCAACATGCCTCGTTCACTGATAGAGGATGTCATTGAGTCTTCTAATGTCGGGGCAACAAATTATAAGCTCATTGGCATATGGCTCCTACTCTTTTTCGGTAAAGAAACCAATGCCTGAAGGTGTGTTTGATTCGAGGAAGAGGAAACTTCCCAAGATTAAGGTTCCGCCCTTCAAGGATAGCAAAAATAGGTGAGGTACTTCCTTTTTCCTATGCATTTGAAGAGGTCTCGTGTTTTATCTTGACCTGTCTGCATGCATTTGGCCTCTCCCAAGGGACGTGATACTCTTGGTCAAGTGCCTGATGACATTGTTGTTTCCGAAGGGCGTGATGCTCAAGCCAAGGCCCTTCTTTCCCTTCTTGACTTGGAGAGGAAGTATCTGCAAATGGTGGGCATGGATGATGTAACCAAACTGAGTACCAGGCAAGCATAGTTCAGAACAACATGCTGCTGCAAGCGGGCGTGGAAGCTTCGCCTAGCATCTCTTTTCAATAAAGGACTTTGAGCTCACCTTTCTATGGATCCCATTGAGGAGTCTTCTTCGATTTCGATCCCGAATGATCTTCATCCGAATGCGCGGATTAGTCTGTTTGATCTAGACGTAGTAAGGATGAATAACCAAGATTGGCATCAGGAGGTTGATATTTCTTACGCTTCGAGGAAACATATCAGTAGGTGGAATGACTGGTTGGCGAACTGTTTGGGAGAGCATATGGATAAAGGACAAAAACATCTTGTGTTGGGGATGTCATACTTGAATCAAGTGGTCACAGCAGGAACTGAAGTTGAGGTCATTCGTGAGAGAGTGTATACTATGGAGCGAGTCTTTGCAAACTTGCAGAAGTCATACTCTGACTCTCTGTACGAGATTGCATCATTGAGGAAGCATATTGAAGTTTACTTAGATACTGGTGTGGAGTCCTGGTATATTGGGTCGGAGACTCAGAAGGTTCGCTTAGAAACGTTTGAATCCTACCTGGCGGGGGCTATGTCCGCGAGGGATCAGTTTGAAAATGAATTGAACCTCACCCGTCGTGACTTGCAGCTTGCCTGCGAGACTGTGGCTGGAGTGCATGCTCTGCACGTTGAGAATGTCAAGGAGTTGGAATGGACTGTCCGACGTCAGCTGTGGGAGGCCAACGCTAAATTTAATGCAAAGAGTGTGCGGATCGCTAAAGAACGATTCCTTCTAGCTCAGAATGAGCTGAGTATCGTTAAAGATAAGCTGGGTGCCAAACCGTCCAAGACTGACTTGCTGTCAGGCAAGCTAGAGTGGCTGAAGCAAAAGCTTGCTGAATCAAAAGTGCGCGAGGAAAAGCTTTTTAAAGCCCAAGGCACGTTTGAGTTCAGCAGAGTCGTGCATGGAAGGCTGGAGCTGTTGCATTTAATGAATGAGAAGCATTCCTACTGGAACCTTTCCTACTATAAAAAAATTGCATATGCAGAGTTTCGAGTACCTCTGATATGTCTGAAGAAGAGGCGACCCTGATGAGGGTGATCGAGAGGCAACATGTACAGAGTTTGTATTTGACGCTCTTTCTGATGAGGGGTGAACCTTGTATTTTGTTTTCGGCTTTCAAATGAATAGTATTGTGTATGTGTTTGTTCTAACATTTGCTTTACTGCTAGCTTTTACCTGTTTTGTTTTATTTCAACATTATCTGTCAGACGAGAGGCTTCGCTAGGCCAGGAAGCTTTATGATTGATCTGTTGATGAGAGTTCTGACTTCCTGTGCTCCAATAGTTTGTGCAATTCTGGTCAGAATCCTTTTAGAAATCGGGGAGTGCAATACACCTTTTCATTGGTGGCTTGGTTGTATGTTGAAACAGCAGTTGATGTTGATATTATAAACGAATTAGTCAGACTGTGGTCCTAGCACGTGCATCGTTGTAGATGATTGTACAATAGTCCTCGCGAGTTGAGCTTCCAGAGCTCTGATCAAACTTTTGGCTCGTCTTTACCTGTTATTCGTAAAATAGGCTTAGTTGGATTGGGGTTTGTTATCGTCAATTATGACTGACTAATCCAGGGTCAGGTTTTGGCGACCATGGTGGTCCCTGAAAAGCCATCTTAATCAGGCAACAAGGGTACTGACTAGACTCTCACTTTCCTACCCATCTTGATCCGTTCGTGGCAAACTAGGAATTGGAATGAGCTAGAAGTTATCATCGTCAGACATTTTGACTAAACTTTGATGGGGTTCAACGATCATTGTCTGTAGTTGGCCAGTGATCCCTGGCAAGCCGTCTTTACTAGGCTACATGAGCACTGACTAAGCTCCCACTTTCTAGATCGTCATAATCTGCGCGCAGGAAACTAGGCTTCGAGCAGACCAAAACAATTGTCATCAGCGGCAACTGACTAAGCTTTGGTCGAGGTTCAGCAATCACTATCTGCGTAAGAATAGTGACTCCTAGCAAGCCATCTTAATCAGACATCGAGAGCGATGACTAGACACCCACTTTCTATGCCGTCGGGATTCGTTATTTGCGGACTAGGCTTCAAGCAGACCAGAAACCATTGTCGTCGATCATCTTCAACTAAGCTTTGGTCGGGTTTGGTCACTATTGCCCATGTTTGGACAATAATCCCTGGCAAACCAACTCGATAAGGCATTAGAGCTCTGACTAAGCTGCCATTCCCTAAATCATTGACACCCGTTTAGTTTAACAGACTGGGCGGCAAAGCTTACTGATAAGCACCTAAAACATCGATTTTTACACCCATAAATATACAATTGTCAAGTCCAATTATCCAATAAAAAATCTCATTATGTGTATTTTGTGCATTTGTAGGAATTCAAGCACAAATATCAAATCATGCATAAAGTGGCACAATAAGACTAAATTCAACAACTAGAAGGCCCAATGGGAGTTCAAATACATTCATAAGGATTAAAGAATTTCAATCCCAAGACCCATGAAGTCAATCCCACAAAGCATCAACAACTACGGATCTCGAGAAAATCAACTGGAAGATTTGGACATTTACATGGCCAACTTTATCATACAAAAAATATCTACAAGACATGTTACCTTATTCAACTCCAACACAATTCCTTGTTTCATTCAATCATGCTTCCTTGTTTAATTCAAACCATGTTTACTTATTTCACTCAACAATGTTTCCTTATTTTACTTAAACCTTTTTTACCTGTAAAAAGCCCATACAAGGAGTTCATAAAAGATAGTTTTTTTTGTTGTAGTTCTTAGCTTTATATTTTTGTTTGGTAGAGAAGTGCATGTACTACTTTCCAACATTTAATTTTTCCATTGAAAAAGTAAGTTATATCTTTATTTTTCTTTATCAATCATTTCTCTTTCTCTTTTAACTTTTAGTTTATTTTCATTATTCACGGAGAGTTAATCTCCCCTCTCAAGGGGAAGATATTGAGCCCCATGAAGATATAATGATAGTTAGATTGTATTTCATTTAGGAACTAAAGTATAACAATGAATTGTAAGAAGTACTTCGAAAGAATGCTTCATTTGTTAAATGAATAATGATTTTGATTCGAAAGAATAAAATATTTTCATGTCTTTTAGGATTTTTCCGATGAAAAACCTAATAGAAATCCAATGATGTTTTAGAAATAAAACAATGGATTTAGTTAAGTTTGAGGAAAATGAAAAAAACTTTTACTTCTTTAATCCCAGAACTCAAGTCATGTAGGTTGAAAAACCATGTGATTTGAGTATTTTGGGAGAAATTGAAATTACATTGTACAATCATTATGTTTGAATGGGGTGATTCTCATACCCTTGAGATTTCTCTATATTCATTTTTGTTACATGTTATTATTTTGTTTTAGAATCATATCATCTTTCAACATTTCACCATCCATTATTTTGCTATTCTCTTTATTCTTTAAATTAAAATTCAATGATTATCTTCTAATCCAAGTGAAGTAGTCAATAACCCCTACTTCCACTATACATTGTTGAAGTGTATTATAGGTTGAAGGAAAAAATGAACAAAAAAAATAACTTATTTCTTTGATTGATGTCGAAAATCATGCAATGACATTAATGTCGGTTCTTGGCATCAATCAAATGTTGTCATTGCACATCACTTGGTAAAGGAAAACATTCTTGAAGATACAACTTTTGAGACAATATAAGATATTTTTAATTTCTTTAATTTTTTTTCTTTTTTAATTTTTTCTCATCTTTATGCGTTTTTCGGATAATTTTCAGCATATAACGAAAACTACACAGCAGCAGACAACTCAAACAGTGTCTGTTTAACATGAAAATTTTACAGAACATTCCATGACAGTCCCTTGAATTCTTTAATTTTTTCCAATTTGTTTGAGGTTGATTGCCTGTTGAATAAATTCATTTGTAAAAGTGGGTGATAATGCTGCGAAATCGCCTAAGACGTACTTGAAGACATTTTTATTTATTTATTTGTAGTTTCTAGCGAGGAAGAGAGTTTATTCTTTAATAAACTTTTTAATATGCCTCAAATGGTCGAGTGAAACTTGTAATAGTTAGGCATTATTTTAGCATTAGGATGATTCTTAGTTTTAGGTTAGAATTAATTCACTTTAAAAAAAAAAATTAACAAAACAAAAAAACAAAAAATTATGACTTCTTGACCAAGACCATTAAACATCTTTGTGTGTTTATTTATTTAGATAGTAATCAAAGTCAAAAAATTTTAAATATATATATTTGTTCTTTGAAAAGGGGTCACCTTTTTTTGTAGTGGAAAATCAGTGGTGTTGAGGGGGATAGAGAAATTGGTTGAACCTAAGAGGAATAACTCTCAATAACACTTTTGTCTACTCCCACAGTGGTTACCTTGTGTCCTAGCTCACAAGTTAGTAAGTATCTCTTTTAGACACATTGTTTTAGTGGCTTGGGTGCTGAGTGAAAATCAATTAGACATTGGTTGGTGTTTGTTATATTTCTGCATCTTAACGAACTGTGTGGTTGCTTAGCTTAATAAACTACCATAAACAAATAGGGCAGACTTAGCCCTGTTTTTGAAACTGGTGGGATTTCATCACCCGCCTCATCACTCCAGCTGTGTGAAACCAAGGCACATAATGAAAACAACTAAGATTAGAGCTAACTAGAACGATGTTCGTAGGACAACTAAGACCAAGGTTATTCTGCTAAATTTTGTGTTGGCTATAGTTAAATGTGACGTTGGGTTTAATCATTCAATGAACTCTGGGAGGCCGCTGCCACATGGGTAACTCACCCGGTATGTCGAGTCACCAGTAAGCTACAGACCACAGAAGGACGTGGTGTAATTAACAGTTTTGGCTAGGAACTCACTCTAAGTATGTATTTGACACGCATCATTCTCATATCAATCGATCTACAAAGCGGTAGCACAGGTACAGTTCTTAATTAGACCACATGATCTTCTGTCACATGTGCAGTAATCTGGCTTCTTGCAAGCGTAAATTTGACCTCCTGATTTTAGATTTTTTACTGTTGGATACATGCTTTTAGGATCATTTGTTAGCACCCTATCTAATTAGGCAATAATAGATAACAACGTAACGTCTGCTGGTTTCAATCAATCTTGTCCCTCATAGATTAACAAGATAAAATCCCATTAAAATGTTGTTTGCTTAGATTTGACATTTGTGTGGTTCAAAAGTGATTGTTGCTTGTGTGTGTCTTCTTAACAATCGTCTAGGGATACTTGATCTTGTGTTTTGTCACTGTCATCTTTCCATCTCATGTTTTTTCTTTTATGAAAGTTTGGGATGACCCAACAAATGCTTGGTTCATATCCAAAATTTTTCTAGCCACCCTAATCTACTATTTGCCTTTTCACCATACTCATCTCCACCTACCTCCACTCACTCTCTAATCAACATTGAAATGATAGAACGCCCAATTTAAGAATACAATGTTCCCCTTGCTACTAATGTGCACAGATGCATTGAGTTGCACCCTATAACGAAAACTCAATTTGAGATCCGACCAGCTATTATTAATATGTTGTCGAAGTTTTATGGGCATGATCGAGAAAGCTCATATGCCCATATTAGAAAGTTTCTCGAAGTTTATAGTACTTTTAAGAACCAAAACAAAGATGGAGAAAATGTTAGACTTCGCTTGTTTCCTTTCTCTCTTGAGGATTTGGCCACCTCATGGCTAAATTTCCTCCAGGCCAATTCCATCAAATCATGGGAGGATTTAGTTATAAAGTTTCTAGTGAAGTACTTCCCCATGAGAAAAAACCCTAGAAATTAGAAGAGACATTGAGGAGTTTACTCAAACACGTAATGAAATTTTTTATGAAGCATGGGAACACTTTCAAGATTTACTCATCAAGTGCCCTTAACATGGCTTGAAAACGAGTGCTAGTGCAGAGTTTCTATAATGGATTGATTGTCGAATCTAGAAATATGATCGAATCCATGCATCAAGGGAAATTCATGCGTAAAACTGGTACTGATGCTTATACCTTTCTAAGTGAACTTGCTAATGATTCTCGACAATGGACTGCCCATAGAGACTTGAAACCTAGTTCTTCTAGAAAATCATGTTTATTTGTACCAAAGGAAGATCCCGAACCAGACATCAAAACCTTCCTCAAGTACTCTGCTAAGAAAATTAAATCTATTGTGACAAAGTCCGCCTCTAAAGCCAAAGAGCAGACTTATAAGCCTTGTACATTTTGCCTCAAAGGAGATCATATAGATTCTGATTAACTTTTAACTTCGGGTGGCAATGAACCTCTAGAGAAGGTGTGTGTATTTAACAGTGAACGTAAATCAAACACATTCGGTCAAACACACACATCTGCAAATTGACATCACTCTAACCTTTCTTATGGTGGTGACTTTTATGAACAACCACCCACAAGTTCAGGAAATCCTCCTGGGTTTCAACACCCTACGCAACCTAGTGGACAAGCTCACAACTCATGCACCTATCCCAGACAATATGGACCTCAATCTAATCAGTCCCAACAAAATTAATAACCACTACAGGGAGTACCTTATTCATACCAGCAAAATCAGCCTATGAACTTTTTATGGTACTTGTCCTTCATAATTTCTATGGTCAACCTCAACTTAGCAACTCCCGGGACTTGGTACCTCAAACCCAATATGCTGCTCCTTTACCATTTCCAAAACCATCATTGGAGGATATGATGCACCAATTAATGGCAACCAATGTTGCTAATTCCCAAGCAATCCACCAATTTCAACAACAATTGCAACATTTGACTGTGGGAATGGGAAAAAAAAGAACATTCCCCAGTCAACCCATCCCTAATCCAAAAAGCGCTCCCCAAGCCCATGTCAATGAAATTGGAAGTAGTGTTGATTCACATGGAGCAGTTAAAGTTGTCACCACCCTTCGTTTTGGTCGAGCAATTGATAATGACACAGAACAACCCAAGACAACTAATGTGATTTCCAAATAGAGCATTCTTAAACCAATTGAGAACGCTAAAGGTTCTTCTCAAACCAGTTTAAACTCACCATCTCAGCTTCCCGTAGAGCCAAGAAAGTATATACCTAAGGCACATATTCCCAAAGCCCTTTTAGGTAACAAAAAAGATAAGCAATTTCAAAAAATACTAGAGATTTTTAAAGGAGTGCACATCAACATCCCTCTTTTGTCTGCTATCCAGCAATACCAATCTATGAAAAAAATTCAAGGACATGTGTACTAAAAAGAGAAAATGGAAGTACCTTAAACCGCATGCCTTGCAAGCGATGCCACATCGCTTATTCAACAAATTGGAGTAGTTAAGTACAGAGATCTAGGAACCCCTACTGTATCATGTTTCATTGGGAAAGACTTTGAAAGTCGTGCCTTGATCAACTTAGGAGCGATTGTGAATCTCTTACCTTATCATATATATTTAGAACTTGGCTTAAAGGAGATGCAACCAACAAAGGTAGTTTTTAAGCTAGCAGATGAGTCAAAACGATGCCCTAGAGGAATAGTTTTGGATATGATTGTTCAAGTTGCAGATTTCTATTATCCAATTGTTTTCATCATTTTAGACACTAACCCGAGACTAAATAATCAAATTCTTGTCATCTTAGGGTGACCCTTCTTAGCAACTGCGGAGGCCAACATCAACTGTAGAAGCGGTAGCATGTATGTTTCCTTTAGGAACCTTAAAGCCGAATTGAATATTTTAAGGTCTGGCAAAGGAGATATGATCTCTATATGATTGAGGAAGAAGAAGAAGTGTGTGATTCGATCTTTTGAGTCTATGGCTCAATCGTCACCAGACGACATATTGCTACGTTGTCTCTCACACTTTGGTATGAACCTAGATATGGACGAGGCTATTGAAGAGGTCAACAATATGTTGGATAATGTGCCCATAATGCATATACATGAATCTAAGCCATTATCACTTTATCAATTTGAGGAAGAGTAGTATTTTTCATCTTCCTTCATAGGACAGTCACAAGAGAGTAACTCGTCCACAAGCACTCAGAAATCACTAGAACTTAAGCATTTACCAAATGAATTGAGATATGCATTTCTCGGTCCTGAGGAGAGTTATCCAGTGATCATTGCCTCAAATCTCACTGAGGAACATAGGGACAAGTTGTTGGAAGTCCTTAAAGCTCACTAGTCAACCATTGCTTGGAATATTCATGACATCAAGGGTGTTGACCCTATTGTCTGTGAGCATCATATTTATTTGGAAGATGAAACCAAAACCTCCAGAAATCCCCAGCGACGTCTAAATATCATTTTGAAAGATATCGTAAAAGAAGAAGTGTCGAAACTCCTAGATGCAAACATCATCTATGCTATCTCTGATAGCCAATGGGCTAGACCAGTCCATGTGATTCCAAAGAAGTAAGGAATTACAATCATTAAAAAATGAGAACAATGAACTTGTGCCACAAAAAGTGAAAAAGGGATGGAGAGTATGCATTGATTATGGTAAGTTGAACTCTAATACTCAAAAGGATCACTTTCCCCTTCCCTTTATTGATCATATGCTTGAGAGGTTAGCGGGTCATCCTTAATATTGTTTCTTGGATGGATATTCTAGATACACTCAAATCCCTATTGCACAAGAAGATCAAAAGAAAACCACATTCACTTGTCCTTTTGGTACCTACGCTTATTGTCACATGCCTTTTGGGCTATGCAACCCACCCGCGACATTTCAAAGAGGCATGTCTAGCATATTTAGTGATATGGTGGAAAATTTCTTGAGATCTTTATAGATGATTTTTCAGTATTCGGCTCATCTTTTGATCAATGCCTACATCATCTCTCACTTGTCTTAGAGTGTTGTGAAGAAAAATGTCTTGTTCTAAATTTGGAAAAGTGTCACTTCATGGTGAAGTAGGGCATTGTTCTTGGACACATTTTCTCTTCAAAAGGCATTGAAGTAGACAAAGCTAAGATTGATGTCATTTCATATCTTTTGATTCCAAAATTTGTTAAAGATGTGTGATCTTTCTTAGGGCTTGTTGAATTTTATCGCCGCTTCATTAAAGATTTCTCAAAGATTGTACACCCTTTGAGCAGTCTCTTGGCCAAGGATGTTCCCTTTCTTTTTTACGATAAGTGCATATCTGCGTTTCTGCATCTTAAATCTGAACTAGTCTCAACTCCTATCATCCGAGCTTCTGATTAGGCGCTACCTTTTGAGATTATGTGTGATGCCTTTAACTACACTATAGGTGCAGTTTTGGATCATGCCACCTAGTATGCCAGCAAAACTCTGAATGAGGCTCAACTCAATTACTCGACCACTAAGAAAGAGATGTTGGCCATTGTTTATGCATTAGATAGGAGCTAAATTCATTGTGTACACTGACCATGCAACCCTTAGATACCTTCTCCATAAGAAGGACACCAAACCTTGTCTAATCCGATGAGTCATTTTGCTTCAAGAATTTGATCTTGAAATACGAGATAAGTCATGTACAGAAAATGTGGTCCCCGACCACTTGTCTAGGCTAACATCACAATCATCTACTAGTATCTTGCCCATTCAAGATGACTTCCTAGATGAACAACTTCTCTTGGTAGAGCAAGAGCTTTTTTGGTATGCCGACATTGTCAATTTTTTAGCAACTGAGGAACTCCCTTCACACTGGTTTAAACCAAATCGTAACAAGTTTTTGTCTAGGGTCTAGTATTATTCTTGGGATGAGCCGTATTTGTACAAATACTGCCCTGACCAACTTATCAGAAGATGTGTTCCAGAAGTTGAACAGTTGAGCATTCTCTCATTTTGCCATGATCAAGCTTGTGGTGGGCATTTCAGTTCTAAGAAAACCGCAGAGAAGGTTCTCCAATCGAGTTTTTATTGGCCAAACTTTTTTTGAGATGCCCATGAGTATTGTAAAGTATGTCATCGATGTCAACTACTGGGGCGTATAACTCGTCAACACATAATGACTCTAAATCCTATTCTAGTGGATGAAACTTTAGATGATTGGGGCATCAAATTTATGGGACCGTTTCCATCCTCTCATAGGTACCAATACGTCCTTCTTACAGTGGGTGGCGTTTCTAAATGGATAGAGGTCATTGCCACTAAGACCGATGATCACAAAATTGTTATTTCATTCATATGGGAGTTTATCTTTAATAGATTTGGCACCCCAAGGGTATCATTAGTGATGGGGGTAAACATTTATGTAACCATGTCTTTGAGCATCTTGTTAAAAGGTATGGGGTTACTTGATATTCACATAATTATTATATAATATATCCCTTAATTTATATATGTTAGTATTTCGATTATTCTATTTTATAGTAATTATTTCGTTTTCATGTCTTTGTAGGAATTTGAGTGTGAATGATGAAATCGTATTAAGGCGACAATTTAAGGAATGACAATTGGTCGATTCTAGCGGTGGTACAAAGTAGAGGGTCACATATCTAAACCCTTAACTCAAAACCAAACCCAAAATCAAACCATTAAACCCAAAACCTAACCCATAAACCCAAACCCAATGCCAAGCCCAATCCAACCCAAAGAATATTCTCCTAATTATCCCTTGATTTTACCTTCATTCACTCCATGAATCATCCATTTATCTCATCTCTATTCATTTTGTTCATTCTCTATAAATACAAGAGAAAATGGTGAGAAAGGGGAGGAAGATATGGGAAAAGAAAACATTACAGAAAATCAAAGCCTCTTCCTCACACAGTGATTCTCATCACCATCACCACCTCCCACCGCTACTACCCACCACGAAACAGGGGGTGTGACAACCCTGTTTCACGGTAGT
Organism: Berberis thunbergii; assembly: GCA_003290165.1. NCBI lineage: Eukaryota > Viridiplantae > Streptophyta > Magnoliopsida > Ranunculales > Berberidaceae > Berberis > Berberis thunbergii. Next base: position 277,810 of record QNQO01007551.1, read on the forward strand.
TTTCATTAGTCAACCACCGAGCTCTGCCACCGTCCTTGTCAACGCCATAACCGCCATCACCACCACAAAAAATAGCCACGCTGCAGCCCGAGCAGCAGTCAGCGACTGAGTTATCTCTCGGCCTCCTTCATGTCTCCCTCTCTCACAAATAACGTCGCAAGCGACGTGTTAGCCAGCACGTAACCACCGTGACAGGAGCAGAAACAGGGCAGCGCTTCCCTGTCTCAGTCGCCCGTTCTCGTCCTCTCCCCCATCTCTTTTATTCTGCCTGTTCTTCTTCTTCAGAAACGCAAACCCCACAGAGCAAGCGGGGGCAACCGCTCACACACCCCCACTGCCACAGAAACAAGGCAGTCATCGCATCCCTCTCCATGTTTTGTTTGTGTTCTTATCGCATCTATCTCTCTGTTCTTCCACCCCTCTCTCTCTTTTGCAGGTACTGGAGCCGGTTGGAGGACGAAGAAGCTTGCGAGGAGCGGAAACGAGGCGCAGCGAACGCTGCTGCTCGCTGGAGAAGAAGGTGCATAGTGCAGAAAAATCTGGCGAGAACCAACTGATTTTCGAATCAGTTGGTTATTGGCACTCTTGAGTTCTCTTTGAGCAGTCACAGAGCATTTTGAAACATTTTCTCGTGATTTGTGTTCGGACCACCTACTGATCTGCTGAGTACCACCACATCGAGTTTGCGACAAACCAAAAGGGTTGCATAATTCATTTTAATTTATTTTACTGACTTAAATGCTTAATTGTTAATTACAATTTTATTTCAGAAATTTGATAAATTGCTTTCACCTTTCATGTTCGATTAAAAATTGATATGTTTGGTAGTTAGATTCTCATTTTATCAAAATTCAAAGCATGTGCTAAAAATTATTAAGCTTGAACTTTGATTAAGTGTTCCCTAAAAAGACACTTAATGCTTGGTAAGAGTTTATTTGCTTGAAATAAATTGTTCATGTTTGACAGAAAATGATATGATTGGAATTGAATTTTAATGATCACATCTTCGGTGTAAGCAAGGGATCCTCATCCCTAAAGCTTTTCGTTTATAATTTCAGTAATTTAGATTTAAATATTTTTGCTAACTCATTGGTGAGTCCAAACCCCGCAACATCCATATTTTCCTTTTATTTTATTTTTCTTATTTTAATTTATTTTTAGTTTAGTTTTAAAAATGTTGTAACCCCATTTCCTCATAATAAGTTTAATTAAATTATTAAATTCAATTGCATCCACTTTCCTTGTGGGATCGACCCGTACTTGCCGTTGTCTACCAATTAGACACCGTGCACTTGCGGTATTACAAGTGTGATTTATTAGCTTCTTAATTTAGGTGAATAAAATTCGCATCAGATTTTTGGCGACGTTGTCGGGGAAGGTAGCGGTGTAATTGAATTTAAGATTTATTTTCACTAATTTAAAAAAAAATTAGAAAAAAAATTTATTTTTATTTTATTAAATTCTTTTTACACTCATTTTGTGTTTGATTTTGCAGAATACATGCTTCTCGAGAAAATTGGACGATCCTGCAAACATCAAGCAAAGTTATTTTTATTTTTTTTATTTTGTGAGGAGAGTTTTAATTTTATTTTCACCTCGTTTTACAAGTGTGTGGTGTAATAATTATTAAACTTTACTGTTTTTCATTTTGTTTAATCACAAAAAAAACCCCAAAAATTTTCTAAGTCAAAAGAAATTATAAGGAAACAATTTTAATTGTTACCCAATAATTTTTTTTTTATGATTTAGAAATCCGACTTTTACGACCAAGACCAGTAAATTTATTTGCATGTGCTTGTGTGTTGAGTGAAATGGATAAAAAGAAATCGGACATTTTTTTTGTGCTAACTTTTTGTGCAGAATGGAATACGCACACTGTAAGTATTTCTATCACACACAATGTATTAGCGACCGGGTGCTTTGTGTATTTGTTTGAAATTGTGTGATTGGTTGTTTAATTACTGTAATTGTGGATGCTAAACTTTAGTAATTCATAATAAGTAGATCCAACTTCTAAATAGAAACTGGTGGGACTTGATATCCCTACCTCATCACTCCAGCTATGTGCAACCAATAGCCAAACATAATTAAAATCAGTTAGCAAGTTAGATGGAGCCATCTTTTAGGTACGGTGTTCATAGGACAACCAAGACCAAGGTGAATCCAATAATTTTTGTGTTGACCGCTGCTAAAAGTGACGATGGGTTTAATCATTCAATGAACTCCTAGAGGCCACTGCCACAAGGGTAATTTACCCAGTACGCCGAGTCATAAGTAAGCTACGATCCTCAAGAAGGATTGGTGTAACTAGCAGTTTTGGGTTAGGAACACAAGCCTTAAGTGTACATTTAACATCACATTGTTTTCACATCTATTGGCTTACAGCGCGGTAGCACAAGGAAGTACTTAATTGGACCATTGTGGCCTCCTTCTCTTGTCAATAATCCGGTTTCTTTGAAACAAAACTCTAGCCTACTGATTTTGAACTTGCGAGTAAAGTGTACACTCTTAGGATCAACTTGTAGAACCCATTGCTTTGTCATAAAGATTACATAAGAAATAACTGTCCCCCAAAGATAAAAAGATAATTGATCTCAAAAACGTTGATTGCTTAGGGATGCATGTTTCTTGTGCATTTATTGGTTGCTGATTGCGTATAAGTCTGTGTATATTTTTAGAGTTAGTGATTTAAAAAAAAAATGAACACAAGGGATTATCCATCTTGGTTTCCTGAGCAAGTCAATGCATTTAATGCCATCCGACAACCTGATTATGATCCATATTTAGATTATTACAACCTAAGTTTAGCCTATCATCCCGACTTCTCATGGGCTCATGATCAATACCATGAAGGCCCTCTAGGCACTCCTCAGACTCCTCAAGCTTTCATTCCTGATAATGAATCTCAATTTCATCAAGTTGTTCCTCCATCCAACACATCAAGGTTAGAGGATATCTTGAACCTTTTTATAGAGCGAACAAGAGAAATGCTTGAGCAAAATTCTCAGGATATCATAGAATTGACAGTTATTTATCAACAAAACTCTGAAGCTATCAACAAACTTGAGATGACTTTGAGTCAAATAGTTGAGTCACATCTTGAGATAGAGTCAGAGGAAGTCCTTAGCCAACCTATTTCCAACCCAAATGGTCAATTTGAAATTAGTGGCACATCTGAGCCGGACAATGAAGATGTCCAATCCATTACTACCTTTAGGAGTGCAAAACTTATTGACAATCAGGTAGGAATGCCTGACATAAGTGTTATTATATCCTCACCCAATTTTACACAGGTTGCATCCTCCTCTCATAAGAAGGATGGTAAAGCCTTATTTATTGATGAACCTGTAGATTCTGAGACACTACAGACATCTCTTTCCCATGTTGACTCATTAGACATATGCCTTCCTAGTGACTCATGCATAGAATCAAACTGTGAACATTCTTTAGAGTCTACCCTTGACTGTTTTCATGATACATATGACCATTTAGAGGCTTGTTTGACTCATTTTCATTTAGACTTTGATGTTGATGATTCCATTAGGGAAGTCAATGATTTGCTTGACTCAGTCCCCATTGTGGATCCTAGTTATAAATGAAAGTCTAAAGTAAAGCCTCTTCCACTCAGTGAGTCAAAACTAGTCCCATCAGTTGAGCCACCTGAGCTTGACCTTAAACAATTACCTGACACCCTCAGGTATGTGTTTTCAGGTACTGATGATACTTTGCCTGTTATTATTTCATCTATATTGAATTCAAAACAGGTTGTCCCAAAGAAGTCGGGAGAGATATCTAGTAAGATAGTGAAATCCATAAGTAGTGTCAACTCTAGGGTTGGGGGTTTTGTTGAGCTATCCAGCCCAACATCTTTGTGTGATTCATGTGATGAGCCTGTACCACCTGATATATCTATAGTTAAATCTACTTGCATCACATTTCCATTGACCAGGGCTAATTATGTGGATCCCATGTTTCTGAGTGAGGATTTCAGTTTTCACCATCCTTTTGTAAAAATTATTCAATCTTCTGATTTGGAACCAGACCTAATATGTTCTCTTTTTGGAGCACGCAAGAATCCTCTGTTGTGTATGACTACCGCTCACTTTTGTGATGTCCGAGTGTATTTGGTGCCCCATGTGATTGCTATATTTGGGTGGATTGATCCTCAACTGGTCAGGTTGTTGATATACGACCATGGACTAAGTGTTTGTCATGTTCTTCCTCTCCACTTTTCGATACACTATTTTTTAGGAAGAATATTTGTCAGGCTGATGATGTTAAACCAAGCACTACTGGGAGGCAGCCCAACTTTTGTTGTAAAGGTGCATGATGAGTGTGTATTTTATCTATCTTTATTAACTAATCCACAATTATTTTGTCTCTGAGCTCTCATCGGTGGATTACTTGTGGAAATTTGGTAAAATCTTCACCGCGGTAATATTGTTCTAACCTCCTCTTATGTACTTATTTCATTCATTTGTCAGAATTATTTTGTTAAACATTGAGGACAATGTTTAGATTAGGTTTGGGGGTAGGATTCATGAGTCGATGAATTTTTCATTTTTTTTGTAGTGTTTTCTTTTCTTATTCTCAAAAAAAAAATTATGTTAAGAAAACTTGGTCTTTTGTAAGTATGAAAATGGATTTTAAATGTTTTATGCTCAAGAAAATGCAAGCCAACTTGACATATTGGTATATTGATAAAGACTGAAAGTTTAGTATGATCCTTAAGTTAGATCTAGTTCATAAGATTTTTCAACTCGATTATCTTTGCACCATGAGCCATGTTAGCATAACTTGAAGTTGATGAGTGAAGTATATACTAGAAAACCTTAGAATAATAGTGGAGACTTAACCCTGAAAGTTTTGAACCTTTCTATTTTTTCGAGGGTTACACATAAATTTTGATTTTTCTTGAGTCCGTATTATCTCGTTAATGATCTCATTATTCTCATTTTTCTGATCAATTACTTTGGGAATGACATCAAAATTGAATTATTACACTAGAACTTCTTGGCTTATTCAATTGAGATGTCATAATACTGACCCGAACTTATGAAATGATCTAGGCATTTCTTTCTTTAGACCATTAACTAGACCTTTAACTTACCCATAACATTAACCTTTTTGTAGCCTTTTGAGCCTTAGAATAACTTTTATTTGCTAACCCATTAACCTTTACCCAACTTTTCTGGGAATGTGTATGGATGAATATACTTAGTGTAAAAAGGGCATTAAAGGGCAAAATATGAAATATTTTATAAATCCTCTATGAAAAAAAAAAGCAGAAGAAGAATGTCAATGAGGATAAAGATGTGAGAATGAAGAAAAAATTGATGGTGCGCAACATTGGTTTATTCTTGACAACCCTAATTGTTCATGGATGGGTGTATACATTCCTAGAAATTTTTGTTAGAATCCTTTGACATTCCTTATTAACCATTACGCAAGCCCTGTTACAACCCAACAAAGTCCTAGTTGATCTTAGGTAAAGGTTGGTTCCGTAGATGTGGAGATTAAATAACCAAGACTTATGATGTTTGATTCAACATTTCCAAAAGTAATTGATATTCCTGTCCATGAGATCATGTTCATTCCATTCTTGAAAAGTTCGTTCTTCATAATACTATATGTAAGATGATTGTTTTCCATTATTTACTATTTCCTCACATATAAACCGAGTTAAATATCAAATCTCTAAGTGCTTTATTGTGAGTGACATGAGAGGTTTGAAGTCAAAACAAACTTTCTACAAGAGATTTAGTCATTGTTTTACTCTGAAATGAAAAGTTATGTTGATAGTGCTATCCACACACACACACATTGAGTTGAGGATGATTGTGAATTTTTTTCTAACTTTGGGAGAATATTAAATTGTTTGGAGATTTGTCGATACACGAAAATGACACTGTTGGTTTCTTGCATATCTTGAAGTTTTAAAATAAACACTGTTTGACCAAGTTTTGTTGAGTCAGTAATGTTTGTGGGTAACATTTTCTGAAAACCCTCACGAGACTATAACTCGTCCCCTAGAGGTAATCTACGGATTCAAAGCCTTGTTGCACGTTTAAGGTAAGTGCAACCGATGATTCCTGCAAAAGTGAGTTAGAATTTTATTTTTATTGTTTTGCTCGAGGACTAGCAAAATATAGGTTTGGGGGTATTTGATATTCACATAATTATTACATAATATGTTCCTTAATTTATATATGTTATTGTTTCGATTATTATATTTTATAGTAATTATTTCATTTTCATGTCTTTGTAGAAATTTGAGCATGAACGATGAAATCGTATTAAAACGACAATTTAAGGAATGACAATTGGTCGAATCTAGTGGTGGTACAAAGTAGAGGGTCAAATATCTAAACCCTTAACTAAAAAACAAACCCAAAATCAAACCCTTGACCCAAAACTTAACCCATAAACCCAAACCCAATGCCAAGCCCAATCCAACCCAAAGAATATTCTCCCAATTATCCCTTGATTTTACCTAGATTCACTCCAAAAATCATCCCTTTATCCCATCTCTCTTCATTTTGTTCATTCTCTATAAATACAAGAGAAAATGGTGAGAAAGAGGAGGAAGAGAAGGGAAAAGAAACATTACAGAAAATCAAAGCTTCTTCCTCACACAGTGATTTTCATCACCATCACTACCTCCCACCGCCACTACCCACCACGAAACAGGGGCGTGACAACCCTGTTTCACGGCAGTTTTCATCAGTCAACCACCGAGCACCGCCACCGTCCCTGACAACGCCATAACCGCCATCACCACCACAAAACAGAGCCATGTTGCAGCCCGAGTAGCAGTCAGCGACCGAGCTATCTCTCGGCCTCTCTTCGTCTCGACCTCCTTCCTGTATCCCTCTCTCACGACCACTGTCGCAAGCAGAGCGTCAGCCAACACTTAACCACCGCGATAGGAGCAGAAACAGGGCAGCGCTTCCCTGACTCAGTCGCCTGTTCTCGTCCTCTCTCCCATCTCTCTGTCTGCCTGTTCTTCTTCTTCAGCAACGCAAACCCCACAGATCAAGTGGCGCAATCGCTCGCACACCACCACTGCCACAGAAACAGGGCAGTCATCGCATCCCTCTCTCTATTTTTTTTGTGTTCTTATCGCGTCTCTCTCTCCATATTCTTCCATCCTTCTCTCTCTTTTGCAGGTACTGGAGCCAGTTGGAGGACGAAGGAGCTCGCGAGGAGCGGAAACGAGGCTCATCGAACGGCGCTGCTCGCTGGAGACGAAGGTGCACAGTGCAGAAAAATCTGGCGGGAACCAACTTATTCGAAAATCAGTTGGTTATTGGCACCCTGAGTACTCTTTGAGCAGCCACAGAGCATTTTGGAACATTTTCTCGAGATTTGTGTTCGGACCACCTGCTGATCTGCTGAGTACTACCACATCGAGTTTGCGACAAACCAAAAGGGTTGCATAATTCATTTCAATTTATTTTACCGACTTAAATGCTTAATTGTTAATTACAATTTTATTTCAAAAATTTGATAAATTGCTTTCACCTTTCATGTTTGATTAATTGATATGTTTGGTAGTTAGATTCTCATTTTATCAAAATTCAAAGCATGTGCTAAAAATTATTAAGTTTGAACTTTGATTAAGTGTGTCCTAAAAAGACACTTAATGCTTGGTAAGAATTTATTTGCTTGAAATAAATTGTTCATGTTTGATAGAAACTGATATGATTGGAATTGAATTTTAATGATCGCATCTTCGGTGTAAGCAAGGGATCCTCATCCCTAAAGCTTCTCGTTTATAATTTCAGTAATTTAGATTTAAATATTTTTGTTATCTCATTGGTGAATCTAAACCCCACAACATCCATCTTTTCCTTTTATTTTATTTTTCTTATTTTCAATTTATTTTTAGTTTAGTTTTAAAAATGTTGTAACCCCATTTCCTCCAAATTAGTTTAAATAAATTATTAAATTCAATTGCATCCACTTTCCTCGTGGGATCGACCCGTACTTGTCGTTGTCTACCAGTTAGACACCGTGCACTTGCGGTTATTACAAGTGGGATTGATTAGCTTATTAATTTAGGTTAATAAAAGTCGCATCATTACTCACAAAGTTTCCCTTTCTTACCATCCTCAAACAATTGGTCAAGTTGAAGTGTCAAATCGTCAAATCAAGAACATTCTCGAAAAGACTATCAATCCAAATCGGAAAGATTGGTCTTTATGCCTTTTGGATGCCTTATGGGCATACCGAACTGCATTCAAAACTCTTTTAGGGATGTCTCCCTATAGATTGATCTTTGGTAAACCTTTTCATCTTCCTGTTGAACTCCAACATAGAGCTTAATGGGCTACAAATAGTCTAAACTTGACCTCAATGTGGCTGCTCAACAACGGAAGCTTCAGCTCGATGAGCTAGAAGATTTGAGGTATAATGCTTATGACTTATCCAAGAACTAAAGATAAAATGAAGTGGATACATGACAAAAGCATCATGAGAAAAGAGTTTCATCTTGGTCTATGATGCCATCATCGTAGAGAACTCTACAAATGGTAGTCTCTTTCAAGTAAATGGACAACGACTAGAGCCATATCATGAACTTCCCACAAGGTCAATGAAAATCATTCAGTTGATTGATTATAACTATGAGGATTAGTCATGCCCACAAATTTCTACTCCACTAAGCCTGTTTGGGGTGGTATCCACCATCCCCATTACATCCGACCAATGACATTAAACTTAACACTACTGGGAGGCAGCCCAGTTCGTTTATGCATTCATTCATTCATAAAAAAAAATAAAAAAAATATAATAATACCACCCATGTCTGTTTGGGGGTGATGTATTTTTAATAATTCATCACCCCCACCAATTCACTCTTATTCATTGCAGGGACGGTACAAATGTTCAACAAATAAACTGAGGTAATAAGTTCTAATTTTTATTTCTCACTTTTCATTTCATTTTTTTAACACTGGAGATATTGTTCTATTTGTTTGGGGATGGGGAAATTTATCAAAATTCATACCTCTTTTGAAAAAAAAATTCTAAAAAAAAAAGTGTGGTATTCTAGCTATGATGAGATTGGATTACTTGATTCATTACATTCAGGCAAAGAGATGTTGGGAGTTTATTACTAGAGTAAACATTGTATTTGAGCATTCGGTAACAAATAATTTTTTGCACAATGACCACAGATGTAGTTTGGAATACAGAACTAAGTAACTTCCTGAGAATCTAGGGGAATAATAGTGGATACTTTAACATTGTGAGCTATCGGAATTTTCATTTTATTAAGAGAGTTTCTACACAACTCTGAGTCATATGATGACTTAAATTTTTATTGTACATTAACTTGTTGTGAAGTCTCATTATTTTTCTTTTTTGGTTGATCACTGAGGATGACATCTTTTTCGAGTTAAGAGAAACATAGGTCTTGTAGTCTATTTGAGACTTAAAACCATTACCAAACCTTAAAAGTAAATTAGGCATCTCTTGTCCATCTAAACCTTCTCAAAACCATCTTGCTAAACATTTCATTCAATACCATTGTATTGGGTTATTAGATATATAAATTTACAAATTTTCATTTATGTTTTTGAAAAATGTAAGGCTTTATAAAGAAAAAAGGGGAGTGCAAAGTGAAAATCCAAAGTCCAAGGTATTTCAAAAAAAAAGTTGTGAAAAAAAAACAAAAAAAGAGGTTCTGAAAAAGGAAACAAATAAAAAAGAGGGGTTGTGAAAAAAGAAAAATAAAAGGAAGTGATTAATGAGTTCCTTATTAAGTTATTTGAAGACCCTACCTTCTCAGAAACATCTATTTACTTACCATTTACCTCACTCTACCTCATATTAAAAAAAAAAAAATCAAACCAGATTCATTTTTATTTTGGAGAAGTCCTAATTAACCCTATGGTAGGAAGTTGAGAGTAGATGAGAAGGCGCAATGGTGGGTAACTCGACATTCTTGCAAGTGATCAACATTTCTTCCATGAGACTATTATTATTTTCATGTCCATTTATTGTTATGAGCGTGTGAGAAGTTTGAATTTTCGTATTTCCTCTTTTCCTCACATGCAAGAGAGAATATTTTACCCAAACTCAGAGTGATCATTTCAGAGAGATTAATTGGTGAGTTTTGAAGTCAAAACGGTTATTCCAAAGGTGGATTAGGATGTACATTACTTTGACATGAAAAGTTGCATTTATTGGTTATTCACACACACACACACACCTTATTCCAAAGTTGCTCACTTGTAATGTGCATTTAGTAACTAAATACATATGTATCTTGTCTTCTATGTGGTTGAATAACAAAGATATTCTCTGAGAAAAATAGGGCACAAATCAATCTTGTTTCAAATAAATAAAAAACTGCTTGTGGGTATCATCCTGGACAACCCTCAGGAGGCCAAAACTCATCCTTTAGTGTCATGCTAGAGGTTCAAGGTGTTATTGCATATTGTAAATGCAATTGAGTCATACTGGCAAAAGTGTCATTTATTTCTTTGAGAAATTTAGGATGAATAAAAATATTTTGTTTTGTGTTCTTATCTTTCTTTTCGTTGTTCTTTGCTATAGGACTAGCAAAAGGTTGTTTCGGGTAGTGTGATAAGCACCCAAAACATCAATTTTTACACCCTTAAATATACAATTGTTAAGTCTAATTATCCAATAAAAATATCTCATTACATGTATTTTGTGCATTTTGTAGGAATTCAAGCATAAATCAAAAATCATGCATAAAGTGACTTAATAAGGCTAAATTTAACAACTAGAAGGCTCAATAGGAATTCCAATGCATTCATAAGGATTAAATAATTTAGATCCCAAAACCCATGAAGTCAAACCCACAAAGCATCAATAACTACGGATCTCGAGAAAATCAACAAGACGATTTGGACATCCACATGGCCAACTTTATCATTAAAAAATCTCTATAAGACATGTTTCCTTATTCAACTCCAACATCATTCCTGTTTCATTCAACCATGTTTCCTTGTTTAACTCAAACCATGTTTCCTTGTTTCACTCAACCATGTTTTCTTATTTCACTCAAACCTTTTTTACCTATAAAAAGCCCATACACAAAGTTCATAAAGGATAATTTTTCTTAAAGAGTTTTTTTCTTGTTGTAGTTCTTAGCTTTAGATTTTTGCTTGGTAGAGAAGTGCATGTACTACTTTCCAACATTTTAATTTTTCAATTGAAGAAGTAAGTTCTATCGTTGTTTCTCTTTCTCATTTAACTTTTAATTTTGTTTTCATTATTCATGGAGAGCTAATCTCACATCTCAAGGGGAAGAGATTGAGCCCTATGAAGGTATAATGATAGTTAGATTGTGTTTCATTTAGGAAATAAAGTAGAATAATAAATTGTAAGAAATACTTCGAAAGAATGTTTCATTTGTTAAATGGATAATGATTTTGATTCGAAATAATAAATTATTTCCATGTCCTTTATGATTTTTTCGATGAAAAACATAATCGAAATCCAATGTTGTTTTAAAAATAAAACAATGGATTTGGTCAAAGTTTGAGGAAAATGAAAAGACTTTTACTTCCTTAATCCCACAACTCAAGTCATGTAGGTTGAAAAACCATGTGATTTGAGTATTTTGGGAGAAATTGAAATTACATTGTACAATCATTATGTTTGAATGAGGTGATTCTCATACCGTTGAGATTTCTCTATATTAAATTTTTTGTTACAAATTACTATTTTGTTTTAGAATCATATCATCTCTCAACATATCACCATTCATTATTTTGCTATTTTCTTTATTTTTTAAATTAAAATTCAAATATTATCTTTTAATCCAAATAAAGTAGTCAATAACCCCTACTTTCACTATGCATTATTGAAGTGTATTGTAGGTTGAAGGAAAAAATAAACAATAAAATAAGTTATTTATTTAATTGATATAAAAAATCATTCAACGACATTAATGTCGGTTATTGAGATCAATCCAATGGCGTCGTTGCACATTACTTGGTGAAAGAAGACATTCTTGAAGATACAACTTTGGAGACAATAGAAAAGATTTTTTATTTTTTTTCTTTAATTTTTTTCTCATCTATATGCATTTTTTGGTTAATTTTCAGCATATAACGGAAACAACACATCAGTAGATGGCTCAAACAGTGTCTGTTTAACATGACAATTTTGCAGAACATTCCGTGACTGTCCTTTGAATTTCTTTAATTTTTTTCGATTTTTTTAGGTCGATTGCTTGTTGAACAAATTTGTTTGGAAAAATGGTTGATAATGCTGCAGAATTGGCTAAGACGTACTTGAAGACATTCTTTTTATTTGTAGTTTCTAGTGAGGACACTACAAGAAAAGTCTTCATTTATAACATATGTTTATAGTGTTTTGTCCAAAGTGCTATGATTTACTAAATTCATGGAGAATTAAAACTCAAAACGCTATAAACCAAAGGAGCGCGCGGGAACTTAGAAAAGAAAGGCGGAACTGGATGAATTCACGGACGCGGTTTCATTTTTTGTTTGTGTGAGCAAATAATAAAAAACGCTACTGCTTCACTCTCTCCATTTCTATCGATCTTCTGAATCAAATTCAGTCTTTCCATCTCTCTCAATGAAGTTCACTCTCCATCTCTCACTGATTCAAGGTTAAGCCTCCTGCATCTGAAGATTTTCGTCTTTCTCTCTTTGATGTCGATTCTGCACCTGCCTTTTCTCCCACAGACAACGATAGTGGTAAAGGAGACGAGTCTTCTCCACAAGTTCTACTCCAAGTTAAGGATCTGAGTGCTGTGATTGCAGAGTCAAAGCAACAGATTCCCAAGGGTGTAAATCTTGTCACCAAGGAGAGGTAATTATTTGTTGAAAAAACAGTTCATTTATTTGTGTATTTGTTTATGTGTAATAGAGCTAACCAATTAGCACGTTTAGTTTAAAGAGAGGGAGATTTAGGGAGAACGAGAGATCGTGGGAGATCTAGGAAGAAAGAAAGAGCAAGAGAGATCGAGAGATCTAGATCCAGATCTATGGAGAGAGCGAGGGAAATCGAGAAACAGAGAGAGAACAAACCCATTTAACATTGCCACTTTGTTCTTTGGATCCATCGATCTAAAGAAGAAGAAAAGATGGAAATCTTCTAATTCCTGGTGTTTTGGGCACTCTTGTGGTCGGTGGCAGCGCCAAAGCTCAACAATAACAACAATGATCGCATCAACATTTCCACTGCTTTCAATTCCTTCAAGAACAACTAAAAGTCATCGTCTACTCTCATGATGGGTAAGCTAGATCTTCCATTTGATCAACATTTCTCGATCTAAGTTCGAGCATTTATGTTGTTTGGTTAATAATTTAGATCTGTGTATCTTAAACTTCATTGATGTTGCTGAGTCTTTGATTTGGGCATCTTTAATTTGCTCGTGATTTTACTAAGGTTTAAATCTAGCATTACTCTCTTCAACAAGTTCAGTGTTGACAATGTCAGCTCTCTTCAGGAAAAGGTGGTTGATTTTGGTATTGAGGAGGTATGAATCGATCGAAAGCAATCACTTGTTGATTTTGTGTTTATTCAATGGTTCATATTATTATACTTGAATGTGTTATGTGCCTAGGTTCCCTGCATGATTAGGAAAAATGATTTTGACTTCATGCTAGGTCAGCCCCCTAAATTGAACAGGGTTTGTGTTTATTCCTTGTTGCAAATGAACTGATGGTAGAAGTTTGATGGTATATTGAATTGCCATTGCAAGTTTTTTTTATGTGTTTTACTCTTTGAATCTTTACTAAGTATTGCAAAAGCATGTGAATCTATTTCAAATAAGTTTGCGGTTACAATAAACTGCATACTCTCTTTTGCAAATTTCAACTACCACCAGTGCTTAAGGTGCCAATTTATATGTTTGTCGAGGCTATTGAGAAATTAGGTTCCAATGCCTTTGTGATGCTATTATATCAAACATTTGATTCTATCTACCAGTCCTTGAAATCAGTTAATTAGATGTTTACTTATAGTTTTTGTTTCACATAAGCAATTGCTAGGTCTTTATTATATTTGTTCATAATCATAATGAGCTATCAAGCAACTAAGATGTTAGAGTTCTCGTTGCTAGAATTTTGTTACAACGTAGGTGATCCGAAGGTTTCAAATGCATGCTTGCGAGGCTTATTCCTTCATTTCCTTGAAATAAAAGGAAATTGAAACACCTTAACTCACTCCATGTCAGCCTGACTTTTTGTTTTTTTCATGTAGATTAAGCTAGAACCTTTTTCTTAACACCTTCATGGTTTTGTTGGGGGCTTCCTTATGTTCTTTTAACCCATTTCTGAGACCACTACATTAAAGTAATATGACATGATGTTGTTCGTAATATGACATGATGTTGTTCTTTTGTTTGCACTGGTAGAATGCTTGCAAGAGTGGATGGTTCCTAGTTAAAGATGTTGATGAACTTATGATCCTGGCAAATGAGGTTTGTTAACATTATTTTCTAATGTGTATTTAATAAGTCATTTTAATACTTGGAACTTTTATATTATAAATATGTTCTTTATATAATTTTTTTGATACTTCGATAAGAAAAAGTTTTTGTACTCCAGCTAATGTTAAAGTACGTTGAACCTCCTTCCATTGTATCAATAATTATGTCAAGGTATGAACTAGCTCTTGTTGCTTTCCTATTCTCAATAATTTTAGAAAAAGGCAGGAATGCTAGAAATTGTTTAGGGACAATCAGTAGCTCAATGTGGAGAAACATTGTTTTTCTGTTTTTTCATTGAGCATGGTATTTTTTCATATTAACTAGTGAAAGTGTTTCAATTACTAAGGATGTTTTCTTTCTCTTTGTAATTTCTCTGTTTCATTGTAAACTAGTGAAATGGTCAATGCTACATCTCTCCCGAGAAGGTGAGGTTTGTTGTTGTGGTCTTTTTTACGCTGTTGTTTGAAAGCCCCTTTTCACTTCTGCAATGACTTTTGAAAGATAAGCTAATGGCTTTGTACCAAGTGATTAGTTAAACTACGGGAGGTTAAGTGCTTTCAAAATCATCAATCTGTTGATCAGAGTGTCTGCTTGTGTATATGTGCAGTTATTTAATCGCTCACTTAAGTTAGTTGTTGTTTAAAAAGTGTGGCATTGACATTTGTTAATCTTTAACCCTGATTTGTTTAACAGGTGGAAAGCTTTTTGGATGATCTTCCAATTAAAGCACTTCCAGGCATTGGGCGTGTTTTAGAGGAAAAGTTGAAAAAGCTGTACATTGAAACTTGCAGCCAACTGCGTGCGATTTCAAAGGTATTTTGGCTAGCTTTATGTATATGCTTGCTTGTGCTTTCCTTCATCTCCTTTCGACATCCACCTCTGTGATTGCTTCCAGATAGTTGTGAAAACTCAAACCTTATTATTCTAGAAATAAAACTTATAAACCTTTGTAATCCTTTTCTTCTTAGTAATTTATTCCATCCGACAAATCAAAGATAAAAATGTCCCTTTTAGCGTTAATTGATTTGAGCACCACAGCTTTACTTATGCATATAGGTGAGTATCCATCCACAATAAATCAAGTATAAATCCATGCTAGATATCCTTTATCTTCCATTGGACAAGACATGATTGTCCGCTACTAGAGTCCTGCATACAGCAACAATAAACCATTCCTAATTGGATCCCCTTAAATTGCTGCCTTCCCGCTAATATGTGGCTAGGATTGTTCATTGCTTGGATTTGTACAATTCAAGGATGGTTTGGATAACCGCTAGCTCATTGCATTGTCCACAGACCAATGTAGACTCAGATATTTTCAAGGTGTTAAAGAGTGCGACTCGTTGCATACTTTTCTTGAGTCGGTTAATATTGATGTAATGAAGTTCTTGGAGAACCAGTTTAATTAAAAAAAAAAAGTATTTGAGCAATAAGCTGATCTGCATTTCAGCCAAACACAGATCCACTAATCATTCACTAATTTTTATGAGATTTAAATACATTTCTTTTTGTGGCTTTGCACAGGTTCTGGTTAGGGGAGAGAAGATTGAAGTCCTAGTACATAAAACTGATGTTTTCCATAATCAGGTGACTGAGGCACTCAATACTCATGGATTTCCTAAATCCTTTCAGATTGTTCAAATAAGAATTTGCACGTTCAATTTATCTGATCAACTCCTGTCTGGTATCATGTTTATAGATTCAATCTTCTGCTGCAGGCACAATATTTCAGGACTGGAGGAACGACTCTCCGAAGAAAGATGTGGCTGCAGAATATGAAAATCAAGCTGATTGTGTTGGGAATTCTGATTGCTCTGATCCTCATAATCGTCCTTTCTGTTTGCTAGGGCTTCAAATGTGGGGAAAAGTAAAGCCTTTGCGTGCATGTTAGTTTCCACTTTGGAAAAATATGATTGTAGGTGTATTTAGCCATATATTATGAAGTACCTTTCTGTAGTAGATTTAACAGCATAGGGAGAATGTTTTGGAACAATGAAAGTTACACGGAACATAATGTCAAGAACAAAACCGATAACATGGTTAGTGTCTGGAATGGCCTATTTCTTTCTTGAATATGTGAGAAGATTATTTGAAACATACATTATCAGGCCTGCATGGAATTGCATATCATTCATATCGGAGTCTTTCTTAAGAGCTAGGCCCAAATAAAATAAAATAAAAATTGCTTTGTATACTTATCATAGCGTTTTTAAAACGCTTTGGTAGACTCTACCATAGCGTTTCTGAAACTCTATAAAAGCCAAACTTACCATAGCGTTTTAAAAACGCTATAATAGTTCCTGGGTCTATTATAGCTCCGGTTGACATAGCGTTTACTAAAACGCTATGGTATCCTACCATAGCATTTTTGAAACGCTATGGTATCCTACCATAGCATTTTTGAAACGCTATTAATCAACATTTTTCTTGTAGTAGGAAGAGAATTTATTCTTTAGTAAATTTTTTTAATATGCCTCGAATGGTCGAGTGCAACTTTATAATAGTTAGGCATTAGTTTAGCATTAGGTTGATTGTTAGTTTTAGATTAGAATTAATTCACATTCAAAAAACAAATATTCTGTAGGCGTACTTGACCAAGACCATTAATTATCTTTGCATCTGACTAATAATAGATTGACTATCAGCAATCACTACTACAAATATAGGCTTGCATAGCGCTTAAAAATAGGCTTAGATAGCGCTTTTTAGCGCTATGCAAGGCGCGTACTTGAATAGCGCTTCGTTAGATAGCGCTTTATTAAGCGCTATGTAAGCGCTAATTTTTTTTTTAAATTAGCTTGCATAGCGCTATTTAATTTTGTTGATTTTTTTTTATTTTTTTTTATTTTTTTTGATTTTTTATTTTTTGATTTTTTTTAATTAGCTTCTAAAGCGCTATTTAATTTCGGTGAATTTTTTTTATTAACTACCATATAATATTTTTTATATAATATTTAATATAATAATGACAACGTTCAATCAATCAATAAAGACACAACATGATAACTAACTGTTTCTCATTCATTCAAAATATAATTTAAGCATTCATACAAAATTGTTAATATGCTATCATATATATACACCAGCTTTTTTGGCCACGAAATGAAATGGCCAACAGCTTCTCCTACAGTCCTAACTTCGTCTGTACATTGTGGCACCGCTGAATGTTTCTCAGATTCTACCGCCACTTCAAATTGTATCCTCGCATAACCTGAAATTGCATCATGGCATTGTATAAGTATAACAACACACACACACACTAAGTCGGTATATAAATCTTAACCTGAAATACAAGGACACACCTATTACTGCTACTATATATATGCAAACCACTGCCAAACACAAAGGGTTTTGTATCAGTAAGATAAATGTAAATGACTAAAGGTCCAACTATATTTCTTGATAGCAGCCTTCTCAACTAATATATATATATAGTAGCAGTAATAGGTGTGGAACTTACCCCAGAATAACCAATTCCAACGAGCTCAAGAACTCCGGGAACTAAAGGAAACCTATTAATGGCCTGCAGAAACAGAATGCACAAATTAAACTTTCGTTCAATAAATATCATACAAGCTATCAATAACTCTTAAGCTCGCATATAACAGATATGATCAGTATTAATCTTTTAACTGCAATGAAATCTGAAGGGCAGTAAATATTAGAAAGATTTTATGCTCACAGAAATCATCCCTGTAGAACCCCATAGAGCAACTCCACCAGCAACTACAAGTGAAGTCGTGGCATACACATTAAATGAATAAATACACAAATATGTGGCATTGAAAATGCAGTTAGTGGCCAAGAATTGAAAGAAATGTACAAGTAGTAGGGAGTTTTCGATTGGTACTTTACCTCAAGTTATGAAGAAACACCATAGGGAAGAAGTGCAGCAGCTGTGATCCTTCCTTCCTCGTTCAATATGTTGAAAGTAGATGATGCATTTCTCTGGACAATCAGAAAGAAAAGGAAACAATTCAGGATATGTCATAAGGCCCTCCTTTTGTCAATACTTCCATGAATCAAATAATCCACGTCAATAATATGGGTGGAGCTACCCGTGCTAAATAGCATATTGATGGCGTAGGAAGCTCTCAACAACAATATCAAACATATATGTCAATTTCACCAATGGAGGAGGTCCTGCTAAAACTCAAAAGAAGTCCCTCAATTCAAGCCCTTTGTGTTTGAGGATGGACTATTACTGAAGATGCTCTTACAGACTCGGAAATCAAAATAATTAGAAATGAGCAACTAGGAGACTAGCTAAAAAAACCAAAAACCAAAAACCAAAAAAACTTGGGTAGGCTAATAAGAGTATACCGAATCTATTTCTTCTAATTTCATGCCAGTCGAACGAATGAAGCGTCGAACTTCAGGATCCACACACCTCCCAGTTCCAAGAATCAGAATCTCTGTGAAAGAAATAGCTAAATAGATCAGTTGTATTTTTCAGCAAGCACAAGGTAAAGATGACTATCGTTATACTCTTGAGTTACTAAGCCTAGAGTTATAATCACAGAGAATATAGATATGGAAGTGACATCAAACAAGAAAAAAGAATAATAATTGTAGTCTTCTAATATACTATTGTAAAAACCTTTTCTACAGTTAAAAAACAAGCTCAAGCACCACCAAAACAACGTTAACACGGCAGCCTCAACACTGCATCTCCGCAACAGCCCAGCACCACAACACCGGCACAGCAATAGGCACAGCAACAGGCAGCCTTGACCTAAAGCCAAGCATGTAATGGGGCCATGAGGCAAATGCCCTTTAATTCCAACATTCAGGAGCTTATAAATAGACCACACAGAACAAAAATTGTGCACTAGCACCACAATGTGATGAAAATGAGAAAAAGGCTGACCTTTAGTGCAAATTTCTTTAGCTTGTTCATTGCTCTAAATTGCTTCATCCTAATTAGAACAGCACTGTCAATAGGCTTGTCAGATGCCCTGCTATCTACTCTCATCCATGGATGTTCTGCTTCATATACCACATGAAAACATTATTTGATGGTTCATGATCACATAAACCTTTTTATTTTTAGTTTTTTGTTTCTTTCTCTCGATGATTAAGGAGCATCCCATAGACCTCCTGAATAAGCTTTCAGAAAGTTTTTGCCAATACCGGTGCTCGTGCTTCTATCAAACAAGGGCATGTCATATTCATGTAGATAATCTATTTTCTGATTATTAAGATGTTCAAAATTTTTATGATATTGCAGCAATGAGGAATCTGACAGATGTTTTCCCACGAGTAAAGAGGCTATAGACTGATTCATTTTCATGTTTCTAACTGGAAAAAAAATGTGATCACTTACCAAGGACTTGAGCAGCAGTTATCCGTTTCTTGGGGTTCCATGGCAGACTTTGATATAGAAGGCCAAGGTTCGCTAGTGAAATCAAGATGGCCTTCTAAAATAGCATAAAAAATGGCTTTCTCCGTCTCTGCATTCAATTTATTCATCTGAGAACCAAATCAGAATCATTTGCAGGTCCTTCAATAAACTCTTAAGACTGATTTTTTAAAATGGAAAACCTAATAACTAATGCAGGTATGATATTCACCATAAACACATGCCCTAGAGAAAATATTATTTCATACTGTATACGATACGAACAGTGGGTAGCTCTTGAAATATGGATTTGTACTTCAAACAGAGCTGTGAAGTAAATCTAACTAAAGTAGATGGAAGTAGTTTTTCTGTTACCTCCCCAGAATGGAGGTACACCACTCAAAAGAATATACAAAATGACCCCAGCACTCCAAACATCTATTTCCTTTCCATAGCTGCGACCCAACACCTCAGGAGCTACATAATAAACACTTCCTACAACTTCCCGATAAACTTTACCTAGAAAATAATAACCGAGAAAGATGGTGAGGATAAAATCATTCTGAAAATATAACAATCAGTAAATAACAGGCACCCTGAATAGCACATTTTGCAATGTCAATTTTATTCATATTAACCCAACAGTGGATTATCAGATAACTGAAAAACAACAGAGGAAGACGTGTTATTTATCAACAGTGGACCACTTTCCATTTGAGAACAATATCAATATATCTGATGACAATTTTGATCAAAAAATTAGCTAGATACACATAATTTGTGGTACATTAAGTTTGATGAGTAGTTGTGAGATTCAAGCACTATGTGGCTTGTTTCAGTAGGGATGAGAGCACTACTACAAATATTAGCTTAGGTAATATACACTAAGAATCTGAAATCACATTAAATTTTAGAAGCTCTACAAATGAATAAATAAACAAATATGTGGAGTGAGTGGTGTACATACAGTATGTTGCAGACTTCCAAGTATTGCGGATGACTCACAAACCAAATGAGATTTGAAGTTGTGAAGTGTTTCCATTGTCACCTTGACTGATCATATAGCCAGCACCGAAAGCTTTTTCTAAGTACTGAATTACATCCGCAGCTCTTGGTGCATTGCGAGAAGCTAATGCAACATCCACTAAGAGAAGGCATATGTGAAGAGCTGTTGTCTTGTCTATGGGCTCTATATTCTGAAATAATGGTTCCAGAACAGACAATGCATTTTCATATTCGTGAAGATGGAACAAGACAGTTGCAATGTTCAATGTTGCGATAGAAGTGTCAAACTCGTCTGTATATGTAACACTGGCAGTGCTTATAGCGGAAAATTGATGAGGTGTAGCAGTGTTCCCCTTTGATCCATTGGCATTTTCAGCATGGCCTACCATCTCCACCTGATCTCCAGAAGCCCGAGTGCGAGCCTCACTTGTTTTCTTAACCTTATTAAGAAGTTCAAGTAACTTCCTAGGGTCAGAACAACCATCACGAAAGCATTCGGTAACAGCAATGTTATGAAGTACCTTTGGGTCATCTTCCTTCTTCTGCAGCAACTGATTAAGCACATCAACACATTCCCCGAACCTGTTAGACTGGAACAATAGAGCAGCTTCTTTAGCAAGGCCGGCGGTGACAGAGATAAGCCCATCTTCATCACCTCCTCCGGAAGAAGACCCCCCATCTCTAGCAGAAGAAAAACCCGAAGACACCAAATCTCGCGAATCCATCCTATTCTTCCTCTTCTTCTTCAGATCGAACCAATTCAGATCGATAGTAAACGACTGGAGAAACCAAAAGAAACAAACACCCAAAAAAGAAAAAAGAAAAAAACCCTCGTTGAAATCTCAGTTGGGGAAGCAAGTCGACTGACTCAAAGGGGGTCTGAGTGCTATCCAAGTTGGTTCAAAGCCCTAACTAAGGATTTGGATTGCATTGAAGAGTGATTTCTTCTTCTCAGTCTCCGGGATGGGCTCTCAGATTGCAGAGAGAGAGGGAGAGAGAAAGGGAAAGAGACGAAGAGGAGAGCTTTAAAATGAGAAAAAATGAAAAAATGAGGGTTTGTGATCTTAACCGTCCGATCGTATCAAGATCTGAAAAAATGAGATTTAATTTGATATTGGATTAAAATCGAAGAGCTATCCTAAATGTAAGTAGCATAGCGCTTTGGAAGCGTTATGCAAGCACTTTAAAAGCGCTATGGTAGCTTTGGTAACGTTTTTTCTCATAGCGTTTTTTAAAGCGCTATTTAAGACATAACTAAGATAGCGCCTAATTGAAAAAAAAAATTAAAAGCGCTATTGTAGCGTTTTTTTTTTTTTTTTTTTTTAAAGACAAATAAGAGCTATCCTAGTGCCCACTTGGATAGCTCTTTAAAAAAGCGCTATCTAAGTGGCGTTACCTAAGCTAATATTTGTAGTAGTGAATGGAATAATAATAGAGTTGATGCCTTGGATTTAATGAGAATATTCTGTAGGCGTACTTCTTATTCCATGGGCGCTCAAGGCCTTTGTTGTTTGTTCCTTTGTGTGTGCTAGGCCGAATTTGGCAGCGCATAACCTTGGGTCTATTAGTGGTGGGGCCCAATCAGAAAAAATCTTTGTAGATCAGCGTGCCAGGGATACGACGCATATTGCAAGACGGTTCGGTATCGATTTCTCCCCCCAGTTAATGGGGCTGCTTGCAGGGTCATTAATTCAACATATGTGGACTTGTGCAGTTTCAAATGAAACCGTTGTTTTCCCGATTTCCCATATGACATTTAATGTTGAAGTAACTATTGGTTGACGTTGCTTTGTAAACCATTATGCCAATATATAGGCTGGCCATTCTACTTTCAAGCACTAATTGGGTGAGCGCCTGATTGATCTCATGAGATCCTGTAATATCTTATTACATTGCAAAGAAGAGTTACAAACTTTCCCTTGGGGGTTAGGTATGTCTTCCATCTTTCGGTGCTCAAACACTCTCTCATCCATTTTATTGTTAGGTGACTGTCATCGACACAAGTTTATGGTTGATGGGAGCGTTGGAGGTTGTGACTCTAGTTCCTGAGGTGGTATCTTTGCTTCACCCTGGGCATTACACATTTGATAGTTGTCCTCACTTTGGCAGCACTTTGGTATTTTCGATGTTCTTGTTTAAAGGTGAAAAATATGATTAGTTATCCGAATAACATGAGAATAATAGTGGAAACTTGAACCCTGTGAGATTTATAGTCTTTCTTCTTTTTTAGGGTTATAAGCTAGTTCTGAATTTCTTGAGTCCTACATTATCTTGTTGCATGACCTCTATAATTCTGTTTCTATCAAAAACTGACAATTAAACATTGAAGTTGAATCATATCACTACAATATGTTCTGAAGTTTACCCAAGTCATAGAACCCGTATTAATTTAGGGAATTGAAGATAGGTTTTTCTTGTATAGTTTGAGCCTTGTAGCCTACCCTATTTATTATTCACCCTTAAAACCAGTTTGAAGCCTTTTATTGTTTAGCCCAGTAACTACCAATTCAACCCACTAATTATCCAATTATGTCAACCGTGTCCTTTACTTTTGAGAAAGGTTAGAAATGAGTTATCAAAGAAAAAAATGTTTCATCATGGAATAGATACTCCATAGTATCAAAAGAATTTACAAAGAGCCTCAAGATCCAATGCCATTTTATATAGTGCAAAAAAATAAAGTAGTACTCCTTACAATCAATAAGAAAATTGGATGCTCACAAACGAAGGAGTTGAGTCAAGCTTTGAAGTCATCTTACACTTATCTTAGAAGACCTCTAACTTTCTCAAAAGTTTTGTTTATCCTTATCATTTCTTGTTTACCCATGTCCTAAGCCCTATTACAACCTAGTCAAATCTTTATTTGATCCTTAGGAAAATATGGCCAATTGTGGAGGATGAATTAAGAAATATTTTGGCGAATGAATCGACATTTTCAGTGGATGATATTCCTTATTGAGATCATGTTTATTTTATTTTAGAATTTCGATCTTTTGTCTTGTATGCGAACAATTTCTTATTCGTTGTTTTATCTTTTTCACATACATTTGAGAGAAAAATGGCCAAATCTCAGAGTGATTTCATTCTTAGTGATTATATACCTTGTGAGATTTGAAGTTGAAGCAAATTTTCTAAAATGTGATCTAGAGTTGTGTCCACTTTTTAAACTAAAATACAAAGAAGATGATCAAATTCTTAATATAAACTTGAATTAATATTTCTTATTTCTTTTGAATAGTTCTCATTGAAGTCACTTATTGACTTAATATTGATCGATAAGTTACAGGAATACATCTCTTAAGGCTTACGCATCCAAGTAGGAACTCTCTGAGGTTAATAAAGAAAGAAAAAAATTACTAAATTTTTTGAGTCTGAGTCCCAAATATCACTAATATTTGTGGGTATCACTTCTTGAAACCCCCACGAGACTACACCTCGTCCACTAGGGGAAACTTAGAGGTTAAAGGCTTATTACATATGCTAAATGTAAACATGATTCCCATGAAAGTGGGTTTTTACTCTGTTTTGCTTGAGGATTAGCAAAATGTAGGATTGGGGGGATTTGACAGCCTAGCTTATAAATGATACGTTTTTAAGCCTCTAATTCTATATTTGTTATGTCTAATTATCTAATAAAATATATCATTACATGTATTTTGTAGAAATTCAAATACTAATCTCAAATCATACACAAAGTGACGCAATAAGGCTAAGATCAACAATTTGAAAAGCCCATTGGAAGTTCACATATGCATTGTTAAAGATTAAATATTTTCAAGACCAAAGATCCATGAAGTCAAACCCACAAAATATCACCATCTACGAATCTCAAGGAAGTCAACTTGAAGATTTGGACATTCACATGGAAACTTCATCATAGCTAAAGAATCTCTACAAACTCCACTATATATGCTCACATTTGGACTCCATCACTTTTACACTCCACCTTATTTCATTTTTACATTTTTCCATATATTTACTTCATCACTTTTACAATCCACCTTATTTCACTCCGACACTCCACATTTCACTTCATTATCTCTTCACATGAGTCTCACCCTCCATTATCTATAAATACCTTACACGTGACACACTTGGGAGAACAACTTGGAAACACTTTGAAGAGAGAAATAGTTTAAGTAGTTGTAGTTTAGAGAAAAATAAGTGAAGTTTAGCCTAGAGCTTACCATGTTTGGCTAACATCCCACCTTAAGGTGTGGGTGAACCCATGGGAGGATAGCTCCAAGATGGCTCTATTTTAGATTAGTTATTTTTATTTTCATGTATTAGAGAAGCATGTGTAGTTAGATTGGTCTTGTAGCTTGGTTGTGTCATGAAATTGTGAGGTAAGTTAGATGTTTTGTGTTTCATCATATGAATTCAATTCATGTTTTCTTCTTTTACTTCTTCAGTTCAAGATTAAATAAGTTTATATACTTGCAATTTCTCTAACAAGCTCCTTACAATGTTTTACATATTATTAGTCTAAGTTTCATTTTGATTAGCTAGATATTTGGTGTTTCATTTAAGTATGGATTCCTTGTATGCTTTTAAATCAACATTTCATTCTTAGGTTACTAATATATTTAAGCTTGAATCAATTTTCTCATAATGCCATATTTTCCATCCTAAGGTGAGATGAGAATCTACCTTAGGATAAAGAGTGCCTTAATGGTGCCATTTACTCGTGATGGTAAACTCAATGCCCTAACTCTCATATTTTGATTTTACTTTTCATTTTTATTTCAAATACATCACCAATCACTTATTTTATAACTAGGTTATGTTTCAAAAGAGATTTTAAAATTAGTTTTACGAATTTTATAACTCTCCTTGTGGGATTTGACTCGTACTTGCCGTTATCTAACTCAATAGATAACTGAGTACTTGAGGTAAGATTTAAAATCGATCGAAAACACTGAGTATGCTCCAACTTTCTAACCCATCGTCGTCCGCTTTTGGTAGGTTAGGTGTTAGAGCGGATCAGAAGCTATTGTAATCAGTCAGAGCTGACTAAGCTTTGGTCAGAATAAGATTTTGGGCGTGTAAGTCTTACTTGCTAACTTTCTTAGTTCGCCTAGCGGTCTGATTTCAGAGTAAGATCGATTAATCGAACTAATAATAGATTGACCAGCTTCAATAATTAGCAATGGAATAATAATAGAGTTGATGCCTTGGATTTAATGACAATATTCTATAGGCGTACTCCTTATTCATGGGTGCTCATGGCCTTTGTTGTTTGTTCCTTTGCATGTGCTAGGTCGGATTTGGCAGTGCATAAGCTTGGGCCCATTAATGGAGGAGTTCAATCAGAAAAATCTTTGTAGATCAGTGTACCAGGGATACGGCGCATATTGTGAGATGGTTTAGTATCAATTACTCCCCTCACTTAATGGGGCGGCTTGCAGGGTCATTAATTCGACATATGTGGACTTGTGCAGTTGCAATTGAAATCTTCATTTTCTCGATTTCCCGTACGACATTTGATGTTGAATAACTATTAGCTGACGTTGTAAACCATTACGCCTATATATAAGCTAACCATTATGCGTTCAAGCACTGATCTGGATGAGCACCTGATTGATCTCATGAGATATTGTAATATCTTCTTACATTGCGAATAAGAGTTACGAACTTTTCCTCGGGGGTTAGGTCCGTGTTCCATCTTCTGGTGCTCAAGCACTCTCTCATCCATTATTGTTGTTAGGTGATAGTCATTGACGCTAGTTTATGGTTGATGGGAGCGTTGGAGGTCATGACTCTAGTTCGTGAGTTGGTATCTCTGTGTCACCCCAGGCATAACACATTTGAGAATTGTCCTCACTTTGGCAGCACTATGAGACCTCGATGATCCGCTACTCAGGGACGTTTTCATCAGCTATTTGTGGCTTCTTTATGTTCCACTTCATGAGGCAGATTGGCGGAACAAATAGTCGAGCCAGATGTTATATCTTGTTTCGAGGTTCATGTTGCTACTTTAAAGTCATCTTTGTAAGGTGATTTGATGGAGCGATGAATTGAGCATGCTCTTTCGTCTTCTTTCTGAAACGTTCTACTTTCACCACCTTCTCTTCTGGAGGCTGATTAACAGATTGGAATCTCTACCCTTGCTTTAGGGGATAGATACTTGTATCGGACTTAGATACTTATAGTGTATAAACTGATGTACTAGTTGGTCGGCAAGCATTGTAAACTCTCATTGAAATCAATAAAATCAGTTTTATTTCTGGAATGTGTTTGGTATGAACAATCCTTCTACACTGAAATAAAAAAAAAAAAAAAAAAAAATCAAAGCAACAAAATAATATAACTACGAGTGTGGACTAAGCTAACTCGACCTTGAAGGAAGTGCATATGGCCTTGGCTCGGATTGCACGGTCTCTCTAGCGAAGTTACTAAATAGTAGACTTCGTGCGAGCGAGCAGTTCATTATTGATTAACAACTCTCGGAGTCAGTGCACGTTTGTTGAAGTATCGTTACTTAGCTCTTTATTAGTCTGGATTGCATTGCTAGCTCTGAACTCTAGCTCTCTGCATAGTTGTACTTTGGTTATCGGGGCTCCTCTGCCCTCATAGAGTGATTTTCCTTTTTTATCTAAGTCTGGTGCCTGTCATGGTTCTGTGGGCTCGAGCTGCAATTGGCAATAATTCAACTGTTTCAACGCTGCATAATGGCAGTCTCTCGTCACAGGTTGATCTCCTCGGAAAGTCCCTTGGGCGTGGTTGTTGTATATTTTATGCATTGGTACAGAATAATGTTGAAGCCATGACCTTCCCAGAATAATGTTGAAGGTGGACGGAGTGTCAACCACCATAAATTCTTGGACAAGGTACTTTCGCAATTGTGGCTCTCTCGCCTACACCATTAGATTGATCTTCCTGATGAGGTAGCACTTCTCTCCACTAAATCCGACCGTGGGGTGGTTGGCGGGGGTCAAGTTTTTCTCTTATAGTTGCATGTTTTCAGAATGCGCTGAGAAACATGACATTGAGTGGGCTTCCATATCCACTAAGACCTTATTTACCCCCCACTTAGCGATGAGGACAGAGATGACCAGGGCGTCATTGTAAGGAGAATGTACCCCCCTGGAAGTCCCTTTTCGTAAATGTCAATGGGGGGATCGAGATGAGAACTCGTGCAAGCTGCACTTGTTGGTCTTCAAACTGAGATGTCATCTTTGTCAGTGTCTTTTTGGGGGACCTATTAGATTGCTCCCTTTCAGAATTGATCCCATGGAGGACATAAATGATGCCAAAAACTTCTTTTTCAACTTCCTGGACAACATCTACTCTTTCCCTTGCTCGGCTCAACCTCTTGTCAGAGCCTAGGAACTTTTTATGCTTGCCTTTCTTGATCCAGTACTCAACTTTTCCTCTGAGGTTTCTACAATCCTCAGTACCATGTCTACCTTCCTTGTAGTAGGCGCAGTATTTGTTGATGTCGCGTCGATTGGGGTCTCCTTGCTGCTTAGGCAACCATTTTAGTTCTTCCCAATCCTTGATTCATCAAGGATGTCAGACAGGCTGGTGTTGAGAATGATAACTGATTTGGACCCGACATAATTCGAAGCATTGTCCGACCTTGTGCGGCCTGAATCGGTCTTGCTATCAGTGCACTTCCTCTTGTTCTCGTCATCGTCTTTTTTCTTCGTCCCCTTTTTTTTTGGTCCCTGGGGACGAAAGGCTTTTTTTCTATTTTTGCTTCCCTCTTGGCATCCACCATATCTTCTAGAGTGATATATCTCTGGGCATCCCTAAGCAAGCCTGTCATAATTGTTGGGGGTCCAGGGTAAGGAAGTCATAAAACTTGCCTCTTCATAGACCCAAAGTGAAAGTCGTGACGGCGGTGTCATCACTACAGCCGTCAATGAGGGTCAAATCACTGTTGAAACGAGTGTCACACTCCCTCAATGTCTCGTTCTATTTTTGCTTTAGGGTCAGCAGATAATGCGAGCCCTTCTTGAATCGTTGACTGCCCACGAAGTGTGTGAGGAATGCCATCGCCAACATCCATAATGAATCAGTAGATTTCAGACTGAGTTTGTGGAACCAGGTCAGTGTTGACGTCTTCAAGCTGGTAGGGAATAATCGACACATCGGACCCTTACTTGAGTGTCATAACATGTTGGAAGTGGCGCAAGTGATCGGACAAGTCTCATGTCCCATCGTAAAACTTCAGCTTCGATGTTGTGTATTTCTTTGGTAGTGGTTCATCCATGATATGATCCATGAACGGGGAGACTGTGAGGTCAAATAACACGTCTGAGTTTGAGGCCCCTTTCTGAATGGGGTTGTACGTGATGTGTCTGTCAGCTCTGGAAGCTGGGTTTTGTTGACGCTCTTCCACCTTTGGTCCATTGAGAAGTTATTGGGGTAGTGCGGCTCTCTTAAACATGTTCACTGGAGCTCATCAGGGATTGGGTTGTTTGTTGTTCGCGGACTCCTTCTGCAAGTAAAGCATCCGTTGTTTGAGTGCCTCCAGCGCTTTTGCGACTTGCTGCATCTGAGTTGACAGTATATCCACCCTTGGATCCGCTATGGCCACAACCAATGCTGGGGTCTCCCGTGGTGGAAATGGCAACAAAATGAACTACACTCTGCCAGTTCAAGCCTTCGAAAGTTCCACAACATTTGCATTGTTGCGAGACCTTGTTGTCACCATCTTTCTGATTTTCTAGGAAAGGTTGTACTATTGCTTCTTCTGAGGAACTATAAGAACTATGTCATTTTCCACGGACGATGCCAAATTGATGTAGTTGATTCCTGCTCTTATTCCTCGTTGCTTACCTAGACCTGCACAAGTAGCACACGTGAGCCAAAGACTACCGTGTGGCGACAAATGACACTCCGATGCTTAAGTTAGATATGGCTTAGGAGAGGTTTAAAGCTGTAAATTGGTATTCTGTAGCGTACCTTAAGTTCATCGACCTTATCTCCCTTTTATAGTGTGAGAGTCCTTGTTCGACTAGGCCTTTGGTGACATAGTTTAGGGAAGAGATCTTGCTGGAGATTCTTTCCTAGTTAGGAGTTGTCCATGTGGGATAGTTTTCCTACACGACTTGTGCTCCTAGATTTGCAAGAGATGTTTCCCTTTATGAGTGTTGTCCATGCAAGGAAGTTTCCTTGCCCGACTTATACTCTAGCATTTATTTCCTAGTCGGAACCGATGTACTGCTGGCCTGCCTGTCTTTGGTCGAACCCTCAAATACTTGCCTTATCAGGGCTTACAAGTATTGGGCTTGACCGCTTGACGTATGGGCTTAGTGGCACATTGCAATTCAGGTCCAACGTTCTGGAATCAGCCAATAGTGGACTTAATTAATGTTGTCTGGGCCTTGCTAAATTGAGCATGTAATCGGGCCTGCTTTGTTTTGTTGACGAGATTATCATGACACGTGTACGGTGTTGATCTAATAACGGTTTGATGTACCATCAGTACCATTCAAAAAGTAGTTGATCATAGTTTCAACGGTTTGTGTGGCCCATAGAATAAGGCTTCCTTCCAGGTTAAAACGGTATAATGACCAGTTGCGCATTGGAGAAAATGCAGAGGTCTATTGCTTTCTTGATAACAGTGACATCGTTTCGAAAACGTTACTTATGTCTTTGACTTACCCTCTATTTTCTCCATATGAATCATTTGTTAGAGATGTTGGATCGAGTTGAGAGCACAAGTTTAGTCCCACATCGGGTAAGGAACAACAACATGTGAAATTAATTAAAAAAGATTGGACATGTACTCAATATATAGAGATGAGGCATTTTGGAAGCAATTGAGCCCAATTCGTTAAAACCTTACACTCGGGCGCGGCTAGTGTTTAAGTTGAGGATAATATCGTTGCTTGAGACATATTCATTGGCCAACAATCTCGTTGCATGGTGGGAGGTAGTATCGGGGGGCTTCGCGAACTTCAACCCCAGACCCAACATCTTTCTCTTGCCGAGTGTTTCTTTTTTCTCTCAATGAATGGATATGTAAACATGTTCAAAATAAGAGTGTAAGCTAGTAAAGAACCTAGTTTTTTATTTCTCGATTAGGGCCTATACTCGTATCGTAGCAACAAATTTCAAACAAACCAGAAAAACCAATTATGGAATAGAATCTTGATTATCCACTAGTCAACAACTTCAACTAATCCATGGAAATCATGATTTTATGCTCATAACAACATATTTCAAATGATGTATTAGAAACTCGGTAGGGAAAAACACGAAGTTCCGATAACAACAAATTTCAAATATTCTTTGAGACCCCATTGTGGATAATGGAACAATGATTAGCAACTAGTCGGATCAATGACCAGAGCTTGTCGGTTTTGATGATCGAGTAGAAGAACTTGTTGCAGAGCTTGTGGAAGTATCGCACACCCAAGAGCTTCGTGTCTATGTTCCCTCCTTCCAAGAACTTGAAGATTTTGTTGATTTGAATGTGAAGCTGGAACTAACGGTTTTGCTCAAATCCTTGAATCAATTGGATTTTATTATATGTTAAAATTTGAAGTTTTAAGATATTAATTGGAGAGTTGTAACCTATGTTTGGGCTCATCACATTTGGTTTAGAACATGGGGTTTGAA
Source organism: Berberis thunbergii (assembly GCA_003290165.1). Lineage (NCBI taxonomy): Eukaryota > Viridiplantae > Streptophyta > Magnoliopsida > Ranunculales > Berberidaceae > Berberis > Berberis thunbergii. Next base: position 309,174 of record QNQO01007551.1, read on the forward strand.
GGGGAATAGATGAGTGGATTTAGTTTAAGCAATTGGTGTGGTGGTGGACTGTATGTCTAAATTTGAATAGCTTGGCTCATGAATTTCATATACCGTCGAAATTTACTATATATGTTTGACATGTTCTAAAAAAAAATTACGTTTTTTTTTAGAATTTTCTTTTTAATTGAATAACCAAAATCACTTCGAAAACCGAAATCATCATCATTGGCTCTATCAACCAGGGGACGTAGTGCTACTGATGTTGAGGCAGTATATAATATACATTTGATGGTTACCAATTTTATTTTCTGAGTATATAATATACATTTGAGGCAGTATATAATATACATTAGAAAACCAATAGTAACTAAAATTTCTGAGTTTCTGTATTAAGATCTGTTTGCTTAAATTTCATCGTATACTTTAATGTTTTATTTAAAGTATGTGAAAGTTTCCATTTGTTGATAGTTTCTATTTTTGCTGCTACGTCAATATAACAAAAAATAAAATGTCGATTCACATAACTAAATTTTGTCATACAACTAAAGGGTTCCTTCTAGGAATGTTTTTTGGTTTTGACTTGTAATGTGGAGGTAAGCAGTCGTCTCCTTGATTTTCACAAATATGAGAAAATTAAACTCAAAATGAATTTAATTCTTTAACCATGGGTAATTGAGAGGTAGAGATGTAATTTTAGTCGAGGTAATGCTCTTCCTATGATATTCTATGATTTTCATTTCTAATCTTCATTTTTCTTAAATATGCTGTAAATTTCCGGAAATAGCTCCAAATTTAGTCCAGATGTGGCAGGTTTTTGCCAAGTCTCAAGTGGCATGTCCCAAGGAAAATAGAAGGGCAGCTAAATATATGAATGCACTTGAAATAAGATAATGGGGAGCACAAATCTATGATTCACCAATTTTTAATGATGAGACATTTCATATATTTTGAATGATTTCTGGATATAAAGTCAAGTGTTTATCTATTCCTACACAAGTACACTTAACGAAACCATGAGCCATTTTACCTATAACTTATTTAATTTGTCCAAGAAGAAATTGGATAAAACTAAAAAATAATTTTTAATTTGTTATTTATACATTTGACATAAAGAAAAGCCATTTGTACAAACAAAAAAAAAATTGAGTATTGTAGAATTTCTAGCATGTTATGAGGTGTCAAGTGATTATGTGATGTTAGTTGCCGATAAATAGGCATACATTTGTTTCATTTTGTATAACAGGGTATAGTGTATAACACGGAAAGATAACTTATTGAGAGAAACCTCCTTCATATGAGAAAATTTTTTACTTAGTTTATTCAACATGTTATCAGCACAAAGCTTTGACCAATTGAGCATGTGAAGTTTCGATCAATTGAGCATGTGAAGTTTCAATCAATTGAGTGATACGTGATTATTATATTTCACTTTGATGTAAGGCCATTTGAGCACAAAGCTCGGCTCAGGTAATTTTTCTCCGCCTTCTCTTTCCCAAACTCTTTATCCAAAAGAGTTTCGAGGTAAATAATTCAAACAATAGCTTATATTTTTCTAACTGTTCCATGATATACATTACATTTAGTGAATGTTGCCTCACAAGAAAATACAATTTCCATGGCGATGTTACATTCTTGGAATTCAAACTTTGTTTAAATATTAGACCCCTCATCACACACATCACAATATCACATATGTGTTGGAATAGAGGTTGGACTAACAATAAAGTCTTTCACTTCGACTCATGTGGTGTTTGGTAGATCCCATTGATGGTGGTACTAATAATTGGACAAATTAAAGGTTGAATTTCATCATGTTTACACCACTCACATTAGGAGAAAAATCCAACCCTCTAGAATAACCAAGAAGAGAAAGACTCAAAACTAAGATAACAATTAATACCTCATCGATTTCTTTCCTTTATTCTTTTGACATTGATCGTCCTCAAAATTGTCTTCTAAATAAACAACGAAAGGTGAGTGTGGCTAGCCAACGGTGTCGACTCTCATCTAGAGGTCTTCAAAGGCCAAACTCTAACTCCTTGTAAGCATAATCGCCAGGTCTTTCAAAGCCGAAAACCACGCCAAACTCATCGGCGTTGGTGTCCTCGTATACCACTGTGTCGTGCTCAAATTCCTTGTTGTTGAAGTTCTTGAGCTTGCTTATGGTTTCAAATTAATTTGTTTGACATCAAACTATAAGAGTATTTTCATTAAATAATGTCTAATTCATAGGCTTCTTCACTAGGTCTAACCTCAAATATCTCCAACACGTTTTTTCTATTGGAGCTCCTACCTCTTTGGGTTGTTTATATTCTTCACTGATTTCTCTTAGAACCCAACACCTTGTTGAAAAATGGGTAAAAAATACCAGAAACAGAGAGTTAGAGAAATTAGCATGTCAAACATCAAAGTATGCGTAAGAGATCAACCTGCCTCTGAAACAATGGGTTTTTCCTAGTGGTTTTGATAAATGAAGCCATTAAAAAATAAAGACATGGGTGGTAACCTAGGTGGTACTGAGTTAAGTTCATTTGGCTGATGTGGGTAAGTGTGCTCATATATTCTTATTGACCGGGGTGTTAAATGTTGTATTGTATGCTCTTAATGTGATTTTTGGTTTTTTAGGTGGAATTCCTTCCTACCCATGGTAACTTCAATTCATCAAATTACCATGAAGGGTGGGCATAATTGCTTTCATCCAAATTGGTATTTATTATAACCACTTTGTTGTCAAACACGTATCTTTTAACAAGTATTGCTATTTCGAGTAGGTAAGCAATAAAGCACAAGTGTTGTTTGCTTTAAAACAAACTTACTTAAAATAACTTTTGTGAAACAAAGCATATCTGGTATGCAACAAAAGTTAATTATACATATATTTTATACATCTAACCATATAAATTTCGTAAAATATATTTATATGTGGGTTTTATTTCTTGAGTGACATGCCACGTGCATTACACGTCATTAGAGTTATTTTATTGACCAAGTGGTGGACCTCTTATGGATGATTAAATTATATAAAAGATGACAACTCCAAAAGTGACAACCATAGTAATTACTCCATAAGAGATAGTCAAATAACATAAGAGATAGTCAAATAATCATTCTAGTAGAGGTGATTATAACTATTACATTAGTAGAAGTAGTTACCCCAACAGAGGTAGTCTCAATACTTACCACATGGTTCAATGCTCATACCTGGTACAATAATAAAACTACTACAAAGGATATTGGTCACATGTTTGTCGTGTACCAAAAGAAATAGTAGAGAAATATCGAGATTACATTAAAACAAAATAGACAACTTTAATATAATGGGGAGATAATAGTCACTATTCCTTTCATTATTTGAATTCACTCCCGTTGCAGTAAAATTGAGTCTTACTCTACTCATGGTTTTGAGTTAGTTACTTATATACTTATAAGATCAGACAAATCAAATGATCTAATGAAAAATCATGGTCTCTGATATTTTTTTGTAGTAGACATCAATTTTAGATGTCAAAAATATAGAGGTAGAGAAAATGCAAAACATACATGCCCTTGAGTATGAAGACGTTCCAGCAGAGATAATCATTAGTCAAAGTAATCACCCTAGCAGAGGTGGTTACCACCATGTTGCTACATGTTTAATACTTATTTTATATACCACATCAAGAGGTGTAGAACACCTACTACTTGTGAAATATTAATATCATAGATAATGTTATATTAGAATATTTGCTGCTATTTGTGCAACATATGTAGTATATTATGTTTTGTTTGATTTATTTACTGCATATATTTTCTTTGAATGTATGTTTTATAAACTGCAAATGATGGGCAATCATATTTGTTTAATTTTTAGTGCCACTATCCATAATTTATTGACAAGTCAGAACATTTTCTAAATACTGGCCTTTACAACACAAAGGGTGTCTATCATAGCTGAACCTATACAATTTCTTAACAGCTCTGGAAGAACCCGCCATTTATTATTTCAGTTTCTAAAGAAATTTGTTTTATGTCAACATATATACATCACATCTAATGTTGGAAACCTGATGCTTACATTAGAAATATATGTATAAAACCTAAAGCTTATATTCAAGTTATATGCATTACATCTAATGTTGAAGGTTTGAAACTGCATTAGAGATAATTTTCATTGACTCATTGGGATTATAACGCTCTCGGAGTTGTTATATCATACACCAGAAACGTCTGCACAGTAACCATTCTGTTATACGTCTTCAATTTGTTGGAAGATTTTTTCTTATGTAGTCTAGACTACCTAATAGTATCTAGGAACATACAATATTGCGTATTGCTAAATTGCATATAGTCAATCTATTCTCACCATTACGGGGAGATATGGAGATAAAACGGTGTGAAATTAGAATACTTCCATTTTCTCATCTGGACCCAAAAATCATATGTGTCAGTTATGAGTACACATGTTCCCTGAAGAGAAAATTTTAAATAAGGCAGCCAGTGAATCTACAACACGCTAGAAACGTGGTAGACACCTGCTCAAATTTGTACCCTAGGGATGGCAACGGGGCAGATTTGAGCAAGTCCATCCCTGATCCATTAGGAATAACGGACCCCAAATCTGCCTCGCCAATCCGTTTATAAATTTATTTAAAATCGCATCCGCCCTGCACGGATTGGTTGATATCCGCCCCGCCCAAAATATCCGTTAACAAAATTTCTTCATACATACATACATACATACAGTAAAAGATACTTCTACAAATATCATTTCTACATACAAAAATTATAACAAAATATTACAAAAAACCATACAACAAATTACAAAAAAAAAAAATTGATCTAAAAATATGATCTCAGATCTCTACATACAAAAATTATAAAAAATATTACAAAAAATCATACAACAAATTACAAAAAAATAAAAAATAAAATAAAAATTTCGATCTTAAAGAATGATCTCAGATCTGATCTTTGATGGGGAGAGGAAGGCGGATATGGAGGTGGGAAGCTTCAACTTCGAGTGAGGATCTGTGTGTGAGAGGGAGAGGCGAAGGGACTCCCTACGTCTGGTGTGTGTGAGAGGCGAAACCGAAAGGGGATCTCTCTGCATGACTGCGTCTGGTGTGTGTGAGAGGCGAAGCCGAAGGGGGATCGATCTCTCTGCGTGATTGAGTCTGGTGTGTGAGAGGCGAAGCCGAAGGGAGATCGATCCCTTCTTCGTATAGCGTCTGGTGTATCTGAGAGGTGTGAGGGAGATCTCTCTGCGACTCTACGTCTGGTGTGTGGGAGAAGGAGAGGCTCTGGTGTGAGGGAGAGACTCTCTGAAGGAGATCTCTCTCTGAGAGAGAGGGTGATTGTTTGTGTGTGTGAAAGGGAGGGTTAATCCCTTTTATATAGTTGAACGATATTTTTGTAAATTTACCGGTTAAACGGATATCCTTGGGGCGGATATGGCCAAATCCGTATCCACCCCGATTAATAAACGGATATAGATCGGAAATTCGTATCCGCCCCAAGATCCAGGTACCCTTTACCAAATTCGCCCCAAATGGGATGAGTGGGGTGGATATCGGTGAAAATTCGCTCCACTGCCATCCCTATTGTACCTTGAAGGACAAACTACGAATAAGGCAGTTAATGAATCTGTTGCACGTTAGAAGCGTGGCAAACCTATAAGTTCCAAAGATTCAACTCTTCGAAAACAAAAAATTTGTAAAATTCATGCCCTAATACTCCTAAAGAAGCAATGATTGAAACTCCTGCAAAAGTTGTACAGGCTCCAGAAGAAGCAGTACATGATGCTCCAGAAGTAGCATGACATGACGCTCCGAAAGAGGTCATGAAGCTCCAGCAGTAGCAGTACATAACGCTTCCAAAAGAGGTTATGGCTCCAGCAGTAGCATGACATAACGCTCCCAAAGAGGTTATGTTTAAAAACCCTGGAAGATGTTCATATCCTTGCAGTGACAATGAAATTCCCCGAAGAGGTTTAGGTACCTTATAATAATGAGATCTCAATATATTCATGAGAAATGTGATATCAAATTAAATGGTTATCAATGACATATTCACATCTATGGTAGCTACCAAATTATCAAAATGGCAATGATACTGATATTAAACCACGTATTTATAAAGTCAAAAATTAAATAATTATCCAAATAACAATATATATTCCAAAGTGGCATTGGGTCCACCAAAACGAAAATATATCATCCAAGTAGAATTGAGTTTCCTTGAGAAACGTGGTATATTTGAATCTATAGTGCAAACACCTAAGTGTGTAAACCCTGCTGGTTTCAAACAAGTGTTTGTAAGAAAACAAAATTGAGACTATCAAATATATGACAAGATTAGTGGCACAAAGGTTCCTGCAGCAACCCAGCATTCAATAAAATATATTCCCGATTATGGATATAACTACATTTCCATTTAGTATTGTAGTTTCTGAAAACTTGATATGTTAATTATGAATGTCGTAACTGCTTATGAGAATTTAGACACAAATCTCTGAAGGATTTACATTGTTAGACACAAATATTTACATGAAAATCTTTGAAGGAGTTACTTTGCCTGAAGCAAAGTCATTTCTCAATACAACTAGAACATGTTTTATATTATTTAAACAATGCCAGAATAATGTAGTATAATTGTCTTAGCGAATATCTGTGTAAGAAAAGTTATGCAAATTTGACTATATGTTTTTTTTATGATATCGTTAATTTTTTTGTCATACTAGCAGTTTATGTTAATCATATAATTCTTATTGGACCTTAAAAATAGTGTTTACAATTAAAGACCTTGGAAGAACAATTTTTGTCTCGGCCTACAGATCGAGTCAAGTACTGGTAAAAGTTTGTACATCAATCAAGATCTATTGACAAGATCCACTTAGTACGTCCATGGTCATCTGATCTTTAGATCTCAAGAAAGGCTTGTATCAATCAATTAAAGGATACTTGATTTTGAAGTACCATAAGTGAGTATCATTGGTGTATTGTTATATGGCGCCCATTACCTAACCTGATAAAAAAAATTTCTGTGCATTTACTAGCAATGTATAGTTTTGCACAAACGTATACATATTTGCACACTACACCAAAAGGCCTGTTTAGCTACGGGGAGGTGGCCACGGCTCTAAGCCGTTGGTTTATTTACCACGGCTAAAAACCGTGGCTATAATGGCCAACGGCTTAAAATCGTGGCTAAAAAAAATTTGGCCACGGCTCTAAACAGAAGGTGAATTAACCACGGCCAAAAACCGTGGCTATATTTGGAAACGGCCAAAAATCGTTGCTAAACAAAACCGTTTTGCACGTGCCGCACTCTTGCGAGTGATTTGGAGAGTGGATTTCGCGCTCTAGCGAAAATGGGAAAGTGGATTTCGCGCTTTGGCGAAAAAAATTGGCGCTGTCATTGCGAAAAATTGGCCAAAAAGAATTTGCTATTTCGACCTAAATCAGTTTGCACGGTTATTGCAAAAAAAAAATTTAACCTAAATCAGAGTCAGAGAGAGGTTTGGTACAGAGGAGAGATCGAGGAGCTTGAAAGAGTTAATGGAATATAGCAAATGATTTCAATCCAGTACTGTAGAGGAGAAGAGAAGATTAGCCACAATTGTTCTCAAGTGAGTTCATTTTCGATTCTTGATATGGGTTTTTCCTTCTATCTCTCACTGTTCTCTTTTTGTTGTGTTAGTTTTCTGTTTTATAGTTGGTTTTAACATTTATCATCTAGTTTCTGATCTGATTTGATATGTAGAGTTGAATGAAGTAGTTTTATACTGAAGTGGGGTTTGAAAAATCATAATTGTTCGTAATGGGTATTCATTATTTTTCATGGCTTTTGGCTTGCTAGATCTGATTGGATGTTAGGGTTCACTTTGATTGGGGATATGACTTGTTTTCTGAGATTTATGTGTTCTGTTTCAAGAATGTATATCTTAGTTTTCTGAGATCGTTGTCCCATGGAAACTAGTAGGCTCAACCATAGGACTTGTTTTATTGCAAGTACATTATGTATGCACTTGATGTGTAGGACTTGAAACTGTGTGTACATTATGTATCGCGGGAATGTCAAATATTTTGTTGTATGAGCATACCATATAAAATTTTGTGTGTGAGATATGGGGTACTTATCTCTTGTTTATGATTGCAGCTTTCAGAAAGTTTTGAATTGAATGATTCTTTATTGTCTGTTATTCAAAATTGAACTCTGCCGTTTTAGTGGTCAAAATATTTACCTTGGAAAGGGTATAAGATTTATTCGATCCAATTCATAGGTACCATATGAACTATTTGTTTCCCAATACAATAGTGATGTAGTTTTCTAATAAGTTCGCATCATAACAATATGAAACTCTAAACAATTTCATAAATGTAGGTTTTCCTCTTTGCAAACTCAAAATGCAATAGGTACTTCCACAACCGACTCAAGCCATCGAAGCTTATATGGACTGTCATGTACAGAAAGCAACATAAGAAGGTGCTTATCTCTTATAGTTGTCATCTATTCAAGTTGAACGTCATTTTTTATGTGGCATTTTATTTCTCTTTAATTTATGTAATTGGATTGAACTTGTGATGTTTGCAGGACATTGCTGCTGAGGCTGTGAAGAAGAGGCGCAGGGCTACCAAGAAGCTTATTCAAGGTCTATTGTTGGCGCTACCTTGGAAGTTATCCAGAAGAGACAGAACAAAACAATATGGTGCTTCTGTATTGGATGGCGTCTATGTTATTTCGTATCTTTTGTTTTACTTTATTGTTTTTCATGATCACTATGAGTATCAACTGATAAAATTCTAAAATATGTTGCTACAGACAATGAGATAGTAGCTAAGGCTGCAAGTGAAATTAGAAATGGGACTCACCTGAACTCTTGTGACCAAGAGAAAGTTAACGATAAAGAGATAGAAAAAAATCAGATAAGCTCCCGCCTTCATCTCCTTGGGAAAGAGCTTTCTTCAGTTCTTTGTAGACTTAGGTCTCAGAAAAAGCTACTGTTAGAAAAGGTGCATAGTTTGATCCCTTTTCTTACTATTAGATTGAGGATTATTGCATTTTATGCTGTAGTTTTATTTGAATAATGTTACTGCTACATCTGATTATTGCTGGTTTTTTGGCTTTTCATTAAAAGAGAGATCAAAAGTTTGCATAAGTGGTGTTGTTGTGGTATGTTGTATGTAGGTAATACTTAATACTATATGATTTTTGCTTCTTTGCTTATCTTTGTCATCAGTGGGGTTTTATGGCTTTTCATTAAAAGAGGGTGATACTCTTCTGAGGTTTCCCACCAAAAAACTAAAGGTACAAAACCCACTTTGGGGTGGAAACATTGATGTTGTTTTTTTGTTTTGTGTTTTCTTCTTCACTCATTCATGTAATTGTGTATATCTTTTCACTCAACTTTGTTTCTTGTAGAGTAGATGGTTTTTTGTGTTTAGAAGAAGTGATTATTGCATGGAAGGTCATAGAGTTGGAATGACTACTGATCTATCAGATTCAAGTCATCACCACAACATACCACCACCATATGCTACTATGTTACATGGACTCACCACCAACTCTCCTGCCAACAATTTCATGTAATGAAGTTTTTCTTTATTATGTGTTAATGTCTTTGATTAATTCACTTGATTGAGATCATATCTTTAATGGGTTTTGGTTATTTTTTAAATCAGTACATCAACAAGGATATGCAGCTTTTGATTTTGGGGAGCTAGAAGAGGCAATTGTGCCACAAGGAGTTAAGTTTGGAAATGATGAATACAAGAAAAGTGGTAAGCTCTATCTATCCTTTCTCCTTTTCTGACTTCTTTTCTTATACAACCAATTCCCAAAATATGACAGAGAGTGAAGTAACAAGAAGTTTGAAAATTTTATAGACAAGCTTTTCAAAGTGAGTTTGCCATTTTGAGGACTACAATCATAATCATATAGGGAAGCTTGAATGGTGTGAGATATCAAACATCGAAATATTATTACTTATTACTGACTCTTTAACTACACAGAAAGGGAATATATTTGTCGTAAAATATAAAACTTTGAGCATCTAGAAAGGTAAGATTAGTATGTTTCTGAAATTTGGACTTCTTTTATCCTAAAAACAGATCCAATGGAAGACTAACGTTACAAGTTAAAAGAAAAATCTAGAGAAAAGGATAACTTTGGCCTGAAATTGGAGTATCGGAATAATTTTAATTGTTCTCTAGGCAGCACTTAAGGAGTTACTACTTCACTTTTAGTCTAAAATAGAATAAACTTGGACTAAACAATTGGAGAGAATTATAATTGGTCAAAACTTCTCAATCCAAGATTTAGACTTCTGCTGGAGTGGCTTAAGTTCAAAGCTCCATTTTGCATTGGAGATGTTGTACAAGGTAAAAGTCAGATCTCTACCACCATACCCCACATGTGTGGCTCCCATTTCATTGCAGATAGTATCTACGCGTTTTTTTTCTTATTATTCTTCTATATTTACCCTTTTTGGTGGACGGGGGTTCATTTAACAATCTGATGACGTTTCTAAACAGGAATGCGAGGCTGAGGCTTAAGCTTCAGTGTACAAATGATTCTGCTATTTGAATTTGCATCTGATCTTCATAAACAGAAAATGGAAAGAAATAAAAAGAAAGTGTTCTGAGAATTTATAGATGTTCTATTGGTTCATAAATCACATTCATGTTTATGCCTTTCTTTCACCCATTGGACAAGCAAAAATATCTATATTATCTTCACTCTACAACTAATTACCACCAGCACTAATAATGAGTACCTTATTGTAATGTCCTACACAATGCCTGTTATATGAGTGGAACAAAAACTGTTTGCAGTGTGCTGCTTCATAAGCACTGTATCTCTCTTTGAAAGTAGCATATTGGGTCCTTTTCTCTCTCGTTATTGATATATTTTGATGTGACATGTATCAATATTTCTTCATTCATGATATCAGAATTCTTCCATAAGATGTTTTAATCTACAATAAGGGTTAAACTTCAGTCACCATCACTTATGGCATCTGCAGCTCTATGATGAATTGATAAAGACAGTGAAACAAAATACAGATGATGCATATTGTTGTTCTTACTGTTCTTAATTTATTCAAATAATAAATTTTGCTTCACTTGGAAAATAATCTTTTGATGTTATTGGTTTTTGCAGGAAAAATGGCTTCCAACTTTAAGAAATCTTGTTTCTCATATCAATGACACTTTCAGTCACAACTTCCAAGATATGGTTGTTGCAGAGCAAACTTCTTCAAGATAGAAATTATAAGTCAAGTAATAAGAACACCAAAACTTTCTTGTTTGGTTTTTGCTTCTAAGCATCTAATTGCAATGCATGAGTTTCATGTATGAAGTAATATCGTAGAATGTCTGATAAAATAGGGAACTTTCCATTTCATATGGTTGTAGTAACTGTTGTCCTTCCTTTGTTGCCTAGTGAAATAAAATGTTCTTGTCTGCCTATAAAAAAGAGAGTAGGTTGGATTATGCAGCAGAAGTCATATTATGTGACAAGGTTAAAATTAATCAACCATCTAGGAGAAAGAGTTACCTTCAGAAGTACCATATAAATGTACATATGAGCAGTTTTTAGTGACTAGGTGCAAAAGAATAGGTAGTTATTAACATTGTGGAATTACAGAAGGTGAGTACAGGAAGAAGAATATTATAAGAAGAATTTTCAGTTGTTACAAGGGTATGATTAATTTTCAGTTGCAAAGCACCAGATTATTATAGGAAGAAGAATATTATAGGGTGGATTTGGGATGATTTTTCAGTATATGAAACAGAGATGTATACCCTATTTTTTGCTGTAACAAAAAACAGAGAATGCTCTGGTTTCGAGCTTTGTTTTGATGAGTGTTTGGAGTTTTCTTTGAGGCGTTTGGTGGTCTCTTGGCTGTGGTTTGTAATGACAGAGTTAGGATGCAGTAAGGACCTATTTTCCTAATAAGATTTGCTAGAATATAATTCAGGGATTTACACAACACGTCACTTATGGGGCAGATACAAAACTTGGGTAGCTTGCAGGAACTGTAGAAATTGTAATATTTCCTATCTCATTCATGTTATAGTCTATTGCTACACTGTTTATTAGTAACTAAACTATCATTGCAGGAATGACAACATCTGCTAAATATTGCAGGAACTTGAGTTTCAATCAACTAACGTTAGTTGGATATGATATCTCCACTTTGGCTAGCCTCCAATATCTGTAAGTTGCAAAGTAGGGATCACTCAAAATTATATTCTAAGCATCATAACAGTTAATACTTTGTGAATGGGCTGTGATAATAGGGCTCCTGAATATCAAGTCCAAGATTGGTGGTGGTGGTGGTACTGGAGGAGGAATGGTGGTGCAAACAATAGCGATGACATGCCAAGATTGCGGGAACCAAGCAAAGAAGGATTGTACTCATAGGAGATGTAGGACTTGTTGCAAGAGTCGTGGGTTTGATTGTGCTACTCACGTGAAAAGCACATGGGTCCCTGCAGCTCGGCATCGTGAACGTCACCTATGTACTACCACCACTACTGCTGTTGATTCTTCTGGGTCTTCTTCAGCTGTCAAGAAACCTAAACTGTCTCAGACTACAAATTCACATACTTCAACTTCTAATACTACTCCCCCTAGAAGCTTAGATACTAGCTCTAGCCACCAAGGTATGTTAAGATTCTTCTCTAGCTCTTTATTGGTTGTGATTTCATAGATCAAAACACTTCAAATGGTGTTTTTTTTTATTTTTTTATTTATGATTTTATCAAATTCTATAAAAATTTCATATAAGCTAAAAAATTATGTTTAAATAGAGATCATATAAGCTAGTTTGAATCTGTTCTTTATTTTATTTTTTTGTACTTATAGTGTGAACATCTTTTCTTTTGTTATGTTTAAATAGAGATCATATAAGCTAGTTTTCTTTTGTTATGTTTGAGCATAACCATGAACAGATGAAGACGAGCAGCTGCATGTCATAACCATTCTCTAACATGTTGCCCTTGCACTTTGTGCTACTTGTGGTTGGTTGAATTAATATGTTAATTGGGTTTCTTTGGTTTTGTTTTGTTACTCAGCTGGGAGATGATGTTGCTCAGCTGATCAGAGATTGGCATGCGGAGAGTGCGTTTTCGAGGGAAGTTATGAATGCAGCTGCGGTGGTAATCAGTTGTACATGCGAGAGCATGACACATGCATAAGTGAGTATCTCAGTTCATTTCTGCCATGACTGTTCCTGATTATCATCAATTTTGCCGAGTTTAAGTCTTCCATTGACGAGAAACTTCAACCATTATTATTAATTTGTTATTGATATTCTGTTATGGCAAAATGCAGGTAAAGAGTACCAAAGTGAGTTCAGTTGGAACTTTGTGTGGGTCATTTTCCTCGGGTTGATTGCTACTGCAATTGGAGGGTATGTCGTGTACAAGTACAGAATCAGGGTATTCTTTTTTGTTTGCTTTCTTTTCTTGTTATTATTGCTTAAGTCTGTTTTTGTAGAGAAAATCATTTTTATGACGAATGAATTAATTTCCCCTGATTTTCCCGATGTGAGAGAACACCGAATATTTAACTTGAAAGGGGTTGAAAATGAGCATGTCTATATTTTCACACGTTAGATAGAATTTAACTTGGTCTTCAGATACATAACTTATCTTGAAGTTAAAAACTTTCTGGCTACATCGACAAATTGATGCAAAAACTGAATGTTTGATTGAATTCACAAATATCAGTTTCAAGAAATACAGACCTAAATTACCCTCATTGTTGTAAATACCTTCATAACTACTTTTACAAGGTTTCATATCTGTTTTTATGACTTCCATCTATCTCATTTTAATGCTTCAATGTGTTGGAATTAATTGTCATTGTTGAGCAGGCCGAAACCTTTTATTTTGTAACTTTGCCTGGACATTTTTATGTTGTTGGAGACCTCTTTGTGAGATAGGGATGGCAGTGGGGCGGATATTTACGGATATCCGCCCCACCCAATCCGTTTGGGGCGGTTTTGGATATGGCTGAATGGATTTTCGGGTGGTTTTGGGTATCCAAAAAATATCCGTTCACTGTTCGGGGCGGATACGGATTTGGCCATATCCGCCCCGCAGGCCCCGCGGATATCCGTTTAACTAACAAATTTACAAAATTACCCTTTATCTATATAAAGGGATTAACTTCCTCCCTCGACCCTCACCTCACACCCATCGCTCTCCCTCACTCACTCACCAAGTCACTCACGACTCCCTCCCTCCCTCCCTCACAGAGTCACAGAGCGACTCCCTCCCTCACAGAGCGAGACTCCCTCTCTCTACCCTCCCTCCCTCCCTCACAGAGTCACAGTGCGACTCCCTCCCTCCCTCCTCCCTCCCTCCTCCCTCCCTCACAGAGCGAGACTCCCTCACTCACTCCTCCCTCCCTCCCTCCTCCCTCCCTCCCTCCCTCCCTCACTCACGACTCCCTCCTCCCTCCCTCACTCACGACTCCCTCCCTCACAGAGAGTCCCTCACTCACGACTCCCTCCCTCACTCACCGCACACCACCTCCCCCTCACAGAGCGACTCCCTCCCTCCCTAACTCCCTCACAGAGCGGCTCCCTCACTCACCGCACACCACCTCGCCCTCCCTCACGCCGCGAGTCGCCGAGATGCTCCCTGCTCCCCTCACGCCGAGATCCTCCCTGCTCCCCTCACGCCGAGATCCTCCCTGCTCGCTGCTCCATGCTCCCCTCTCGACAGAAAAGGGTTTCTTGCTTCAGAGATCAAGATCTAGAGATCAAGATCGGATCTGAACTGATCAGATCTGATATGATCAAGATCAAGATCTGATCTGATATGATATGATCAAGATCTGATCTGATATGATCAAGATCAAGATCAAGATCAAGATCAAGATCTGATCTGATATGATCAAGATCAAGATCAAGATCTGATCTGATCAAGATCAAGATCTGATCTGATCTGATCTGATCAAGATCAAGATCTGATCTGATCAAGATCAAGATCAGTCAAGATCTGATCAAGATCAATCATGATCTAATCAAGATCAAGATCAGTCATGATCTGATCAAGATCAGTCAAGATCTGATCAAGATCAGTCAAGATCTGATCAAGATCTGATCTGTCATGATCTTATCTGATTAGATTTAAAGATCGAGATCTGATCTGAGATCCTCGAATTTTTTAAGTTGTAATTTTTTATTTTTTTGTTAATTTTTGTATGTTTGTAAATTCTGGAATTTTTTGTATGGTTTGTAATTTCTGGAATTTTTTGTAATTTCTGTATGATTATCAAATATGTATAATATGTTGTAATCTGTTTTTTTTTTTGTAAATTTTGTGGTTCAATGTGAGAATCTGTTTTTTTTTTCTCCGGGTATTTTGGGCGGGGCGGATATCCGCCAATCCGTTCGGTTTGGGGATGGTTTTTACAAAATTTGATAAACGGATATTCGGGGCGGATTTGGATATCCGTGATATCTAGCGGGGTGGGGATGGATTTGTCCAAATCCGCCCTAATCCGCCCCGTTGCCATCCCTATTGTGAGATAGCACTCTATTCAAGTTGGACTAATGTTTTCGAGTTCTACCCATTATGGTATCTCATTCTAATTTAACCAGTAAACAGCACTTCATAATTTCAGTTAGACAATTTGATTGCAGATAAATAAAGCATCCAGGACAGAGTTCCCAATATTTAATCCATCTGATTATATGCTTGGAGACTACCCGCACTACAGAAAGATCTACAAAACACCCGAGGAGTTTTTGTACCTTAGAGCTGGAAGCATTAGGAATTATGATCAAAGAACAGCGAAGTGTGAATCACCGATCTTTGATTCTTTAACATCCATTGCTAATTTATTCTGCAATCACCAACTTTTGTGATGTAGACCCATATCTGCAGCCAGGTATGTAGGAACATTTTGGTACATACCTACCCAATTGCATTGAAGCTTTTTATGGTTTTACATACTAATCCAAATTCATATATGGTTTAACATGGAAAACTTATTGTTGCTTACAAAATGATGGGTGCAGAGGGTCTCCAAATATTCTGATTTCAGTGTTTATATATGATGGGTGCGGGGTTGATATATTTCAGTGTTTACATGGAAAACTTATTGTTGCTTACAAATATTAAGTTTGGGTTAAACAGACAGTTGAAGAGGCTAACTAGCTAGCTTGATAGTTGTTAATGGATGTTATCATGTATGCAGAGAACTCAGGTATCCGGCCAGCTACTTGGAACATGTTCCCTTCTCAGCCAATGCATGTCGAGCCACCGAACAATCACAAGGTATGAATTTTATATAAAATGGAGTTGTGTTGATAATTCTTCTTCTTCTTCTTCTTCTAAAATTCTCTAAACTGATGGGGTTCTCTTATTTTTTGAGTAGGGAACTAGTGCGACACCAACGGTTGGTTTGGTTAGCTCTCCAGCAAGCAGTGGTTCAAAGAGGACCTCAGAAACATCTATGGAGTTGGCGAATAACACTATAAATGAGGTTGCATGTGGACCTCATCAAGAACAATCCAGAGTTGTCAAGGTCGTATATACACTAACTACACACACCTTTTTTTCTACAACAAAATTGCATTTTCATGTTATCACTTTCTAATATATTTAAATTTGATGGGATTGTTGGGGGAGCAGAGAGAAGGAAACAGAAAGGGGCCAACTTCAAGCTCTGAACATGAAGGACCCAAGACACCAGACCCCAAGGTTTGATTATTTATGAGGTTGTTAGTGTTGTTAGTGTTGGAACTTTTAATTGGGGATGAGCAATCAAAGCCAAGGTATCTCTCTCTCTCTCTCCTTTCTATAGATAGATGATCAGTAGCCAATGATGAACCATTAATTGTTTGATGTTGTACAACTCTCTAGTTCTCTCTCTGATCAACATTTATTGATCAAGTCTTTGTTGTTTTTCTTGTCTTTGTCATAGGCATATGTGCAGTAGCTTGAGTCAAGTCGGATCAAGCTCACTCAGCTTGAACAAGAGCTTCAAAGAGCTAGGGCTCAAGTCAGTCACAAAACCTAGCTTCTTTTTAAAAGTTTTAGTTTTTTGAAAAACAAAAATAAAAGCCTTAACACAATGTTTGGTTTTTTGCTCTTCAATTCAAGGTGTTTTCTTTAGTGGAGGAGCTCTTATGGCTGATCAAGGTCTTCAAGTGGGGATGAGCAATCAAAGCCAAGGTATATCTCTCTCTCTCCTCTCTATAATCCAAACTCATTCTACTAGCTAGATTCATTTCTAATTTAATATATATTTGAATTTCATAATGTTTAATTTGTGAAACTTTACGTGGACAACTGCCTTGCACACTTGGATGACATGTCATTGTATATGCTTGCCTTCCCTGCAATGCAGCCTTTTTCGCCTACATGTTTGGAATGACTTCTTAATGATACAATGGTTGGTTGGATTATGCCAAATGTAGCAAAAAAGATCAATTTTTCTTGTAGACTTGTATTAAACTATGACATTATTCTGTTAGGATAGTGGCTGATTCAGTTGGAAAACAATCATGAACTTTTTTTATTGGATCATTGGATTATTCATTGTATCTTGTATTAGTGTGGTTAAGGTGCAAAGGTGCAGTGAGGGAGTGATACCCTATTTGTGCCTAGGCGCAAGGCATGCGCCTAACGTACATTAGGAGCACCCCAATTTGAAATTTTATTGCTATGTTCTAGTGCTTTGAGTGAACACTAAAATTGAGTTCAGTTTATTGAATTTTTGTTGAGAAACATTTTAAATTGCATATCAACTATCTTCTATGTGATCGTATTCTGAATGTTTCCTATACTTAGAGTAATTAAGCATCTTGTACGAAAACAATTCTTATTACTGGTGTGAGATATCAAACATGGAAATTTTGTCCTCTCATATTATCACCCTCATCTATTTTGTGCATGAATGGAATGCAGGCTGCTAACACAAGTGTTGTTACTAAAAGGAACAGGTTGCTATATGTTGCAGAGTGCTATGTTGTTACATGTAATGTTGTTTAGGAAGGATTTCTGTTAGATTAGCTGTCAATAAATGTAGTACTATAAATAAGAGAGCATAAGAGAGAAAAAGGGATTCATTTGATTTGTAAGAAAATTGTACACTTGAGCATTTGCTCTACAGGAGATTAGCTATCTCGAATTAGCTTTCTTATTGAATACAATCCATTCTATTTACTGTCATCAATTCAGAATTACAATTACAAGTTCTTCAGTTTGTAATTTCTCTTCATTGCCTGTGTTGCATCACTGTCAGTAGAACTGCATTGGCTTAACACCGTGACCAAAAAAAAAAAATTTAAAAAATTTATAAATTTGCCACGGCTTAAAACCGTGGCTAATTATTGCAACGGCTTATAACCATGGCTACCTTGCCATGGCTTATAACCGTGGCTAGTACTGGCCACGGCTTAAAACCGTTGCTAAAGCTATTGCAACGGTTTAGAACTGTGGCCATAACTTGCAACGGTTTTAAGCCATTGCTACTCCTGGCCACGGCTTAGAACCGTGGCTAAGATTGTTGCAACGGTTTATAACCGTGGCTGAATCATCAACCATCCTCGAGATAAAACCGTTGCTAATAGTTTTGCCACGATTTTTAGCCATTACTGGGGATTTAGCGATGCCTCTACAACCCACGACTCTAAGCCGTGACAATGGGTTACCCCCACGGTTTAAAACCGTTGCTAATGGGTATTTTTGGTGCAGTGGCATGACATGCTATATTCGTCGGATCATTTATATGAGTTTATTCATGTGATTTAACTAACTATTCCCACCTTGTTGACTATGCAGATTCAGGTTCTCTATTTGACCCTCTTAAAGGTTAATCACAGGCAGCTTTTGTATTTAAGAGTTGCAATATAACTATTTCTTGGGTGTCTATTACACAAACTTATTGATCAGTCAAATGTAATATATAACAACAATGTTGCATGTATTTATCAAATGTAAGAAGACTTCATCGAAGGAGATTGAGCGAAACACATTCCAATACAGTTCCTTTTTACTCACATGAGCTTCAGAAGAACAATGTGATTGAAATCGAACAAATTCAGTATAGTGACAACCTTACAGAGCTCTTTATCAAATTGGTTAAACATCAACTTAATCATCCAAGTAATTCAAATTCTACTATCATGAGGGGGAGTCCTCATCAGGGGGAGTATCTAGAAGTATACCCCACCAATATGCATCCAGAAGTATGTACGAAAGCATCCAGAAGTATGCTACAGATCATATAAAAATATATTGTTAGTTGATTTATGTGCGTTGTATTCTTTTCCTTCGACAAAGTTTTTTCCACTGAGTTTTTCTGTCAAGGTTTTAACGATGCAACATTATGCGCATACAGCATCCTGAAGTATGCAAAAGTGGTGGTTGTACTCTTTTTCCTTTGACGTAGTTTTATCCCATTGGGTTTTTCTATCAAGGTTTTAACGAGACAACAATGATGGTAATACAACCTTCATTACATAAGGATATACTCATGTACTCCAGAAGAGACAAGAGTTTGAATCCCACTTTCAGAAATCATTGTTTGGTAATAGACTGAGATAGTTTGCAATCTCTTTCATTTGTTGTGATTATCAAATGGAGCATTCCATAAGAGAGACTTGATTTTGCCAAACTTTGGACAATTTGCACATTGTACTCTTTTTTCTTCGTTGTGGTTTTGTCCCACTGAGTTTTCTTATAAACGTTTTCATGTGGCAACATTTCGCCCATCCAACAAGACTCTAAGAGGGGAGACAACATGCGGTGAACATTCAATGAGAAGTATTGTAAAATTTATAGCATATGGTGAATGTTCACCTTCATCCACCTCATGCTTATAAGGTGGCATGGTATAAGCCCATAATGTTATGAGGTGTCAAGTGATTATGTGATGTTAGTTACATATAAATAAACATACATTTGTTTTATTTTGTACAGTATAAAAAGATAGTGTATAATACAGAAAATAAAATAGAGAATTTATTGAGAGAAATCTCCATTATCATATGTATGTACCCACTATGGTCGTTATTGTTTACGTGGGTTGCTGTATTAATTGCAATAAAAAGTAAAAGAAGAATTACTTAGTAAAAAATCTAGACAGCTAGGCCCCTGGGGGGGGGGGGGGGTGTTATGCGTGTGATTGTCTTCGATTGAGACATTATGAACATCTCTAGAATGATGAAGGGTGTTGGGCCTGACCTGATGGGAGCCTAACGCTATTGCTCGACTCTTAGGAACGATTAATCCAAAAGTGGTTCAAGGATTGTTCGAACTTCCAACCATGATGTGATTGAAAATGTACTACTTTTTTTTAATGTTAATTATTTTAATGTGTAATTAAAATATTTTTTCAAATTTTATTATTACATATAATTCCATCCACCCAGGATACACGTTACGAATTAATCATGAAATTATTTTAATTTGGAAAGTCTATTTTGACTCAAAAAATTGAACTAGCTGGGTTAGGTGGTATAGTGAGACAGCAATCTGAAGTATATAACGATTGTAATTTCAAATGATTAGTGCAAGTTTTCTTCGATCCGATTCTTAGATTTTTCATTTTGTTCTAAAAGGTTTATCTTATTTACAATCAAAATAAATTGGATAAAGTAATAGAAACACAAATTTTAGATGGCAAAAATAAATAAGAGTGTATTTAATTCTTTCATGCCTTGGTGGTGAAACACACACGTAATATCCACTGCTACAAGTGGTAATGTGATACATTACTTTAGGTCATATGGCAATTCTAAGGAATTTTTTAATAATGTTGTTAAGAGCATGAGTAGCACACTTAAAATTAAATTCAAAATATTTTTGTTAGACCAATAAACTATACACAAAATTTAAATATTACCATTATATCATTTTTTTGTCAATCAACAATTTGCTCAATGCATATAAATTCAATTGATAAATTTCACACCTGAAAATAAATAACATTAAACAAATTATTATAGTCAATAGTAACATTAGTTAAACTTACAAAAAAAAAAATTACATCATCACTTTTTTAGACCGGATTTCTTATTTCCATGTTTCCCTCCCTTATTAAATGTTGATTTTGAATATAAATTATGTAACCAGCGTGGGGATTAGTAACAGTGTGTGTATAAGTATTCGTCCTCATTTTGTGCCCATTTTGCCATTCCCTATTCTTAGTAATCAATTACAAGTGAAATTAATCGATCATAAAAAACAATGATTTGAATTTGAATTATCAATTTTTAGTCGCAGTAAAAGCACTCTTTAAATGTTGATTTTGAATGTTTTACCAGCTTGTCATATACCGCTGATAATATATATATATATATATATATTCGTAGACATTTTTGTCATCAAACGGTCCAGATGCCACCTACATAACCACATCGAACTCCCAGGAGATTTGCCTCACAACCAAACGTTTTGTTGGTCGATCTAGCTTGGAGTAAAATTTTAATCATAATCACACTTTTTTTTTTTTCTTCTTTCTTTCTAAGAAATTGCCTAGTAAATACTGTTTAATCCAAGCAGCTTTCCAGATCATCTCAAGCAAAAATTTGGTTTCAACATGAAAAATAAAATAAATTTAAGAAGCTCTAAAAATGAATTGAAAGATTCAAACTAATCATCTACTAACAATCTCCATGTTTCTTACACTATTCACAAAATACTTGCACGTACAGTTCCACTGCTGTTACACAAATTGCCTTAATACAATGATCCAACGATAAACTGATCGGATCTTCTCGATTATAGCAAACATATACTCTTCTTTCTACTTGAATGAAATCAAAACTGGATCTGATTAGAGGAACTGCGGCGGCGAGTGCTGAGTGAGAAAATAGCAGCGAAAGAGTGAGCCAAGCCAATAGCGATCCCGACTTTGACTTGACCTCTCTTTGGAATCGGACGGCTTGAAAGCCTCCTTCGATCTCCACCATTGACCGTCATCATCCTCCTTGAACCTCCCATTCTTTTCTTTCTTAAGCAAAGCAAAGCAACAAAAAAATAAAGTCATGCAGAGTTGCAGACAACTGAGATGGTTTGGTTAAGTGTTTAGTTTGAGTGGTTTATATGGAGTTGAATATTAAATCGCTGCCACTAGTGCGTAATTAGTTTTTTTTTTATCACATTTCATCACGTGGAGAAATTTGGCTTTATAAAGTGAAAGGCCGTATCTTACAAGGGCACTTTTTTTTAGTAATTTTTATCAGAAATTCTAAATGTGGAGGAAGCAGGCAAGGAAACCAGCGAGGGGAAGGAGGTGGCAGAGGTGAACCATTCACCCCTTGGGGATGTGTGCCCACTTTTTTGGCGCACACATCTCGAGGGAGTGAACGGTTCACCCCCTGCCACCTCCCTTTCCTCGCACGTTTCCTCGTCACGTAGAATCACTCATTTTTTATCCCTTATCACTTCTCATTCCAAATGTCGTCAGCTGAGATATAAGACTTAGTGATATCATCTGTCACTGCTTAATCACTAAGCCATCACACCTTTGAGGGCACTTGTTTCCCTGGCACAATGGCCAATAAGCACTCATTTCAAAATCGGGTCAATCGGCTTCCTACAATGAGTTAAATTTTTAACCGGATAATAATTATCAAAAAATTGATGTTTAGAATTTATACAAAAACAAGCTATAAAGAAGTATTTCAAAAATGTTAATTGTCTTAACCAACAATTCTACCTAGTCAAGTTTGCTAGTTTTATTTTTATTTTATTTTTTTTGACAAAGTTTGTTTTTTTTTTTTAACTTCTAAGTAGTGTTTGTGGTTGTATTTTAAAGAGAAAAGATTAAAAAAAAAAAAAAAAACCCAAACCTGACTTAAAAAAAATATCTAGCAACTCTGACTAAACTAACTGTATCTTAACACTTTGTATTT
Source organism: Berberis thunbergii (assembly GCA_003290165.1). Classification (NCBI taxonomy): domain Eukaryota; kingdom Viridiplantae; phylum Streptophyta; class Magnoliopsida; order Ranunculales; family Berberidaceae; genus Berberis; species Berberis thunbergii. The sequence continues at coordinate 332,023 of QNQO01007551.1, forward strand.
ATAGCATAAGATTGGTGTTGAAAATTGAAACCTGGTATCAAGTCCAACTCTGGGTCACAACTCAGAACATAGACCAATACGAATAAGAATTACCACTTGAAATACATAAATAGATCAATAGCTAGGAAGTGCATTGCACTTGAACTAAGTGATCATGCATAATTGGTACATGAACTAGATCTAATTTAATCATAAATAATTACATATTCCGTTATCATAAAGCAGCAACTAGGGATTTGTTTAAACTTTTGTAATAATTATTGGAGTCCAACATGCATCGCACCAAAGGAACACTAAAGTCTCTTAAAGTGGAAAATACTTATATTGTGGTAAGTTGAGAATCTAACCTCCAATCAGAAAGTGATTGCAATGAGTGCATAAACTATATACGAGGGCCACACTAAGCGTCATCATACGTCCAAAGCCATTCAGTCTTGCTTGAGACACAACAAGGTCTGACCGTCTGATCCAAGTCCAATTATTATATCAAGTTATCCACTACATATTATTCCCATATTACATATTACGATCTAGAGAAATATCGATATAATCAAAATGGTCATCATATCTGATTGAACAGGAATTCTGATTTTATCATGTTCAAATTATTTTTACATTTTGATGAGAATAGTTTATTGAACAAACAAAATGAAAACAAGGCTTTCAAATGATACTATAATCAAATTGTACAATAATTGTAGGATTTAAATAGCTTGCTCAAATGATACTATAATCAAATTTAAATGTGATTCCATACTTTGACATTGACTCTTGACTCTAGCTATCGCGGTTTCATACTCACTGTTTACTGAGTAATAGGTGTCATGTGCACCGAGAGTCAATTTTGGCTTCTTGAAGTTAGCGAGTGCTCGAAACACTAAAAAAACAGAGTGCATTGGAAGATGAGGGCATAGGGCTTTTATCCACCGGTGATTCTAAATGGCGAGGAAATTGGAGGGAAGAGGGTGTGACCCTCCATCCCCCTCGAGATGCATACTCATGTGAATCTTGAAGGGGATGGGGGGGGGGGTGGGTGGGTCGGTCAAACCCACTCCCTAGCCCGTTTCGTCGCCGCCTATAAGGACTCTTTATCCATTGCAGAAGTCTTTTTGCACTTTGTACTACTTTTGTTTTTGCAACTGCTAAATAATACCATTATTTCTCTTGATAGATACCATCATCAAACTATTTCTTCTAAAAGACACTATCTCCTTTTTGAATGATACCGTCACCTATAAAAACCCTTAAAAAAAATTCCCCCTTTCTCCCACACTGTCTCTCCTTCTCCCTCTCCCACTCCCAACGTTTGAATTTCTCACAAAAACTATTTCGCCCTCATTCTCTCTCCACTCTACTCTTTCCTTATACCATTGGTGTGATTCAAAGGTTGGAGATTTTCATGCGATTTGGGGTCTGTTAGTGTGCGAATCAATGTGTTTGTGTACGATTGAGGTTTGTGTGCGATTCTAGGGATCAGTCAGTTCGATTTAGTGCGTGGTCTTCGTTGTGTTCGATTGTTCAACCAAACCCAAATGAATTCAGGTAAACCTCTCTTCTCTCCTTTCATTGTATTCAGTTGTGTTGTTTTAACTGTTTCATATTTATTTTAAATGTTTAGTATGACAAAGACAAACAAAGATGTTGTCGAAGAGGTTGGTGGTGACATTGGGGATAGTGTAGGTGGGTTGATAGTGATGGTGTTGGTGGGGCCATCCAACTGAAAGACAACGAATGATGGCATTCTTTTAGAAAGTCCTTAGCCGTAATAAAAAAAAACTGGTATTGATGAGAAAAAATCGAACAACTAAATGAGAAATAAATGGAGATGAAAAGGAGAGATGGGGAGCTGAAGAGGAGAGAAGATGCAATGGAGAGTGATTTGATTGTTGCGGCTGAAGCTCGGTCACTCTTATTGCTATTTCAAAGTCAACGTAATGTGGTTCGTTGCATTGAGGAAGCAGATAAGGGTGAGAGGGATGAGGGTGATGATGAGGTCGAGCAAACCCGTGGGGGGGAGGGGGATGCGGAGGGTCAGGTGGATGAGGAGGCTAAGCATGGTCAGTGGGATGATGAGGTCAGGGTATGAGGAAGTTGAGCATGGTCATGGGGTGCGGAGGGTCAGGGGGATGAGGGAAGTGAGCACGGATAGCGGGACGCGCAAGCTCAAGGGCATCCAGATGAAGATGTAGTTTCTGTAGAACATGGTTCCTATAAAGATCCAGAACCTTGCAAAGTTTCTTATCCTGTTGTTCCCAATGATGCATCCATATTAGAGAATTATGATGGCCATGTTGTTTATTCAATTTTATCTGGTCAGGAGGTATTTATAATATTTTTCAAGTTATTTTCAATATACAAACAAAATGATTTAACATTATTTGGACACTAACTAGTTTTTCTTATTATGTAGGAGCAAGAGAGTTGAGATGTCGACATCAGTAAAAGAATTTTATAAATCGGAGGTTGAGTGAGAAGCCGAATGAGGTTATTTCAATGCTCCATAAGAGTGGTCTTCGACCGTTGATAGACCATAGTAAGGATCATATCGATAGGGGCACAATTTGTGCTTTCATTGTGTGTTGGCAACCTGAGACCAACATTTTTCACCTCCCTTTTGGAGAAATGACCATCACCATCGATGTTTATCGTATCACTCATTTGTTGATTGTTGGTAAGCCGGTTATGGTGAAGAAAACTCAAATGAAATCAGATGAATGTGTTCAACTTTTGGTTAATGGTTTGGGGATTCAAAAGAGTGAAACACAAAAGCATCTCCAGAAGTATTAGAGTTACGTGGAGATGAAATTTATTAAGGATCACTATTGTGGGAAAGTAAGCACAAGTGATTATCTTCAAAAGAAACAAGTTGCACGGGGTTACTTGTTATTTCTTCTGGGCATGACGATCTTCGTTGATAAGACTGGAACCAAGGTGCGCACCAAATATTTGAAGTTGTTGACAGAGGTGGATGATTATAATATTTGAAGTTGTTGTCGAAGGGGTTACTTGTAACATTGTTCAAGTTTAATGGCTGCGAAAAATACGAAAAACATGTATTGCTTTGATTCCCATAACACACAAAGACACAACTAGAACGGTTGGCCGCCAACTCCAACATATCCAATTCAATCAACCATTTGTCATCACCAATGCGTATAGTGCCTTCAGGAATTGTCATAACATTTTTCACAAGCTTCACCCCTAATTCATTCCATATTTGAACCCAAAAGTCATGGTTACCTACAAGCTCCATTACTAGCTCATGTCCTACTTGCCTCCAACCAATGTTTTTGTCGTAATCTAAGAAGTTTCCTATGCATCTGAATCCACAATTTTCATTGGCGAGTACATTCTAAATGTCCTAAATATAATCCCAAATCCAAAGAGGAACTTCCTTCATATACCTTAACTTCAACTTTGTCGCCTTATCTTTTTCCTTAGAAACATTAGCTTGACTTCTAAACTTCTAAATTGGACTTCTCATGCTTAGACAACTTCTTCTTTTTCGGTCTCCCCTTGCCTTCACAGGTTAAGTTGGTTCAAATCATGACACGGGACTCAGAGCAGCTCAAATCTAGCAGCTTCCTATTCAACACCAACTGCTGATAAGAAGTAGAGTGTAAGAACTTTTTCTTGATGACGTCTATCACTAGATCAATAATCACTTCTGCACTTCACAAATAGGTGTTATGCCAAGTTGCATCCAGTGCTTGTGTAACATTGATAATGGAAGTTGACTATTGGGAGTGAAATATTGGGCCATTTCGTGACTACAAGGCAACCCATGAGAGATTCTCAACACAAATCGATGCTTCACTGGGTCGGTGCCCACAAATTCAGCATCAGACCTACTAATTTCAGATAGTATCGAGTCAAGAGCCTTATGAGATACTGACACATGAAATTTCTTAAATAGTGGAACAATGTGCTTATTTTTCACCTTCGTGAGACTTTTTCAAAAGGACGATTTAATCTCTAGAAGTTGGCCTTGGATCATGTCATGCATTCTCGTCCATACATTATGAAATGTCCCTTGAGAATTCTCCAACATCTTCTTCAACCTAGAGTGTGCACCTTCAATGCAACTGGTTGTCCAATGGCCAAAATGTATGAATTTGCCGGTCCATGCATTCACAAAGAACTCATTATGTGGATACCAAACAATCCGCAAATACTCCAAACACTTGGGATGCGATGTTCATCTTCTCTCAAAGTCAATAGTATCATTGTCTTATTTTTGCTCTGTAAATGGCCTATACAAGTCCGAGAGATATTCAATAAACTTTTGTCATCTTTCATTATCCTCAAAATATTGTTTGCAATTCTTTTCCACATTTATATTTATGTGCCACTGACACAACAACCTTCTTGTTTGTGGAAAGACTTGTTCAATGGTTTTTATCAACCTAAGCTCTCTGTATGTGACAAACACCTTTAGTCAGTTGTCTGGCTCAAACAATCCCAATAGTTTTTCCAATGCCCAAGTGTATGATTGTTTGGTTTCAGACGACATAAAGCAACAACCAACATTGAAAGTCATGTTGGTTGACGTGACACCTACAACCTCAAATAGAGGCATCCTATATCGATTGATTTTGTAGGTGCAGTCCATAAGCATGACCATTGGGAAGCACTTGGCGAGTTGAATTGACTGGGGATGACACCAGAAAATATTTGTCATTGTGTTTTGATCACCTACTATATGCAACTCAATGTAACAATTCTCGCTCAACAAGTGCATCATGGACTACAAAGCTGTCTTGCCTTTAAGTTGGATTGTCCTTTGGTGTTCAATGGCATTGTAAACAGTTTCAAATATGACATGTTGTTTTGGAACATCTGTTTCAAACCAGACAATATGTACCGAGGGGCTATCCCAAATGTGGACATGTTAAGCAAATAAGTCATCTCATCTTCATTCAGTCTCCCAGCAAAGGAATGGCCAAGAAGAGATTGTGATCGTGGATGATTGTGCGTTTCACATGTCACTTGCAACTTCCCACGATCATTACCAAGTGGCATCCCTCTCAACTGGAATGGGCACTACACTTCTTTGTAAACCAACCAACCTCCTCTTTTTTATTTTGAACATTCTTCATCCTCCTTCCTCTCTCATATCCAAAGTGGAGCCTTCCTTTGCATCTACTATCAGCAAGTTCCGACTTTGTGATAATCAGAACAATGTTATTCTTCCTGCCAATACCTTGACACCAAGATACTAAGGATGACTTTGATGCGAATATCTACAAAAAAATAAAAATAATGCATACTCACATTAGAAACACTAATCAATCAACATGTGAAACAAGTTAAATTATGTAATGCCTACGAGAATTAACCTTACCTCTTTTGTAATAAACAAGTAGCCATCATCAACTACTTGTAGTGCTTGTGCATCATTGGCTTCAGCATCTTCATCTTTCTAAATTAAGTAAATACAAATATTTGTTATTTTAATCTTATATTAAGTAAGGTAATGAATAAAATCATTAAGGATAAAGTTTTCCTCTAGAAGGTTTGTCTCTTCCAAATATGTTTTTAGTTTCCTACGAGTCGTCTACATGACAAGGTATCTCAAAATATATAAGATCGATGATGGCATTCTGTGTACAAAATAACAACAACGGCCAAACTAATATTAAAAATAAGCAAATTTTAGGGTTCAAATATTAACAACTAACCCTAAAAATAACAAAGTTGCTACAAATAAACCAAAAAGGAAATTAAACATGATATAACGATAATGACAACAAAAATAAAAATACCCATGCAAGCTCATCTCAAGTTGAGAATGTACCTTAAGTGGAGTGGGTCGTTCTTCATCCTGAAAATGCCCTTGTTCTTTGATGCTACATATAAATGGAATGCAATGCTAACTCTCATCTACAACATTATCAACTTGAAGCCTACCAACCTCACTTTCACTGAACTCATCCATTTCTATTTACAAAATTCACCAAAACCCTAACTAAGGAAGATGAACAGATAGAGAATACAACAAAACGTTGAAAAGAGGGAGTGAAACCGGTGTTAGGAGTAAGGAAGAAGACCAAGAAGGGAAACCAATTTTTATGGAAAATGAAGGAGGGTGGAAGACATGTTTTCTCGCAAAATAAGCAGTACAGAGGGGGGATGGAGGATGAAAAAGAATAAAAGAGGAAAGTGGAGGCTGACAACGATGGTCGGCGATCCTGGTTCTGGCGAGATTGGGAGGAAAATGGTGGGAGAGGAGTCGGTTCGTGCGACTGGGAGAGGAGTTGTTGGTTTTGGGACAAAAAAAACAAAAAATTTATTATATATTGGTGGTGTCCTTCAGTAGATTTAGAAAAAAAAAGTAGATGGTGGTGTTATTTAGCAATCATTTTTTCATAAAGCCCTAGGCATATTATATAGATAATAATTAAGCACGGTTATAAACACGACGTTCTGCAGCCACAACCAAGTTATGAGCCTCCACATTGACGTCTTTACCCACATAATTACAGTGTCAACAGGGGGAAAATGCATCAAATATTTGTAATGATTGGATGCCATGCCCAATCCATAAGCAAATTTGATTGAGAGTCGTTAGCATGGAGGAGATCGATGATGCACATCGAATCACCAAGAAGGATAGTTGTCTTACGGTTCTGTACTTGGATGAGGAGTAAGGTTGTCTCAGCTACGTAACACTCTGCCATAGTGTTGTCGAGAATCTTGCTCACAATAGGTAGCTTATTGTCGCAGGAACTTGCCCATGATGGTTGATTGTGAATACACCTATGGGTCCCTGTTTAAAAAAGTCAAAAAAACATGCATCAAAACTGACAATTATCATATTAGGATCCAAAACAGAGGTAATTGGCTTAAACTTATTTGATCTGAAGTTGATTCTATGTTGCCTTGCTAATTGGACTTGGTTTTGGATCATTGTGATTTGTGAGGTCACTGTTTCAGAATGGGGGCCCTGTAAGATTTTCTGCTGAGTTGTCGGGGTGGGGTGGGTAACCTGGTTGTCCATTTAGTTGTTCCAAGAATTTGGGGGATAGAAAAGGATGATAACAATCGGTTTCCCATAGTAGTGATAGAATGTGACATGAAAATTGCTTGTGGTGAACCATTGTTTTTGCCAGGATGCTCAAGGATGATGGAGAGTGGAGAGAAAGGACTGAGTACAAAACTTTGTCTCGTTAAAATTGTATCCTTGCAGAACTTCCAAATAGTCAGTAGAACTACCATGAATTGGGTAAGCATTTCCTCTTTAGCCTAAGGATGGGTTTTGGTTGTGTTCCACATGAATTTAAAAATTCCCAAAATGGATGGGGGATTGAGATTGATGTGGCTTCAATCTATGGGAAGAAGTGAGAGTTGCCAAAATATGTTGATGATCGGGCAAGGAAAAAGAGGTGAGTGACATCTTCCGTATGATCCCGGCAGAAATGCAGCAATCATCAAAAGACATATGAAGCCTTGTGTTGTTGGTCATTGTGGGGAGTATGTTTTGAGTGATATTCCAAAGAAAGAAAATAACGCTGATTGGAGCTTTGATTTTCCAAAGTGCTATGAAATGGTTATCCTGGTGGGACACAATAGGAGCATTAAGCGTTGAACTTTCGCGTTGATCAGAAGAAAAGGCGCGAGTTGCTCTTTTGACAAAGAAGACACCTCGTTTGTCACACATCCTGATGGATGGACAGTCTGTCTGATTATAATATCCAAAATATCTCTAACTATCGGGGAAGGAAACAGAGACAGGATCAACGACGTGTTCTATTGAGATTTCTGATCAGAGGAGAAAAGCCAGAGATACGGAATAGAACTAAGATCCGGAATAATTTTTTGAAAGGGGAAGGCATTCAGACAAGACAAGGTCGGGTTTTACCCAACAATATCTTTAGATGTCGATTTAATTGCCGGTGAGGACTTGCCAGATAAGATGGTGTTCATTCTGGCAAAGGTGGTCAAATTTACTTTCCACATATTGGGAAGTTTTGATAGTTGGAAAATGTGCTTCCGATAGAAGTAAAATGTTTTCAGTTGGAGAATCTGTGGGTTTTGAGGTGTGGAAATGACTTGCCACATATTTTTAGCCATCAACGTCAGATTTTTATTTCGGGCGGAAGGAATGTTGAGGCCCCTGAGATGTTGCGGTAAGGTGATGCGATCCCAAGTACACATATGTCTGACTTTGCTATCAATTGCTCCGTTCTTGTCCAATTTGTTAGTGATAAAACATGGAAGAATGAAAGTTTGCATCGTATAAAGCTAAAGTTTGCATCGTATAAAGCTATATTGAATTGAGGCCAATTTTAAAATCAACACTTTGCACTACTACCACAAGGTAAACATTGCTCAAACTATCTTGGCACATTTAATTTATAACTTTAATATTATAACATTAAAAAAAAAACACGGTATCGAAGATCACAATGCCTTTTGTGAATATCTAAGTTGCAATATCCAAGAAAGATTATCATGGTTGATTCATTGTCATCTTCTCTTTCAACATCGAAATCATCATTTTCATCATCCACGTGGACACAATCAGTAGCTAGTTCCATAGCATTTGCTTTCAGACGATATGGATCCTTGCTATAGCGTGGTCTAAGGGTCTTGATTTTCTATGACCTTGAACACGGTAGATGTGTACTTGGGTAAGGCATTTAGGTACTTATTCTCATGCGCGGTTGGGTTAAGTATCAATTTCTTTAGTGTACGTAGTATCCCTATCTTCTCAAAGTCAATTTTTGTAAATAATTTGACGATAGCTTCCAACTTGACATTCATTTTAAATTTGAATGCCCCTCAAATAAAATCATGTTAATATATTCATCTCGTTAGCCAAGATAATAAAATCATGTTAATAATTATTCATCTCTTTTAACAAATAAATGTAGAGTAAGTCTAGCCAGTCACGTATGTTAGTCTTTTTGACATTTTATCTTTTATTTTTATGTTTTTACATATTTTACTTTTTCTTTAAAACACAACCACATACATTATCTATAAAATGGGTAAAAGTGTAAAAAAAATTTAAAAAAAATGCTAGCAAACAAGGCTGGCTAGAATTGTTGATAAAATGCTAGAAAACAAGGCTGGCTAGAATTGTTGATAAATGTATAACAAATAAACAAGTGTACGACTAGCCAGCCTTGTTTGGTAGTTTTTATTTTTTTGGTGTTTTTACATTTTTTTTTTTACCATTTCTCTTTAAAACACAACCACAAACACTCTAGAAGTGTAAAAAAAATAAAACAAAACAAAAAAGGATAACAAACAAGGTTTGCCAAAATTGTTAAATAAACAAACAATACTAAATAAAATCTCCATATAAGATCACTTTCAATCATCTCCTAAAATAGCCAATTTTAGGGGTTTTATATAGAAAATCCTCTTTCCAATCATCCCCAATAATAGCTTCATCTTCAATTTTTTCCTAAATTTAGGGAGAAGTTAATCATCCCCTAAATTTAGGGAGATGTTAATCATACCCCATATCTCATATAATAATAACATATTTTCAATATTTAATTTTTTAAATTAAAAACAAATAAAAAATAAAAACAAAATATATAAATAATAGTATAATTAAAAATAATAATTATTAATACTAATTTATATAATGATAAATTATAATTAAAAACAATTAATACTAATTTAAATAAAGTAATTATATATTAATTCTAATTTAAATAATGATATAAAAAACTGAAAATTATATTTAAATAATGATAAAAAACTTTAGTCAAATTAAATTTATAATTAAAAAATATCTAAATAATAATATTATATATTTAAGTTGGAATTAATAATAATATAATTGAAACTAATATAATTATTTATATATATATATATTATAATTGAAATTAAATTGATATAGAAAAATTGAAATTATATTAAAATAATAAAAATAATTTTAAATATGAGACGTCGTTGGACCGGTGAAAAAAATAAAAATCCCTAAATTTAGGATGATTTAACTTTTACAATTAGAGATGGTCGAACAGGTAGATGAATCAGCTAAACTTTCCCCACCAATGGGTTGAACTTTTAAAATGACTAGCGAACCTCAGAGTCACAGGTTATCTTGGCTAAAGAGATGAATAATTTCATCATATTTTTTTCAAGTTAGTATATGAATTAATATGGAATGAAATTAAGTTGAGTTCCCTCAAAGCAAATAATTCTTCTGATTGTTCCAAAATTTGTACAACAACTTCCCCAGGATGTTAATACATTTCTAAACCGAAAATAAAAAAACAAAATCGAATGTTAATAAACATGACCAGGCGGCGGCTTAGATCTCATTGAGGACGGCAACAAGTAACAGCACCACCAATCTCCCTCACTGCGATGCCAAAAACCGGCTCTAGCTAACTCATGTTGTCTGAGCAATTCGAGTGCAAGAATAGCGTGACCTGGAACTAGTAACTGAGAACAGAGCAACAAAAGAATGAGCTAATCCAACGGCTATCCCTGCCTTCACTTTGCCTCTCTTGGGAATCGGACGGCCATAAGATGAACTTGAACACCTCTTTCGATTTCCATCGTTGATGTTTGTAGCACTCAAACTTCTCATTTCACTACCCATGATCTTTCCTTCTTCTTCTTCTTAAATCTCTTTACTTTGCGAATCAAACTGCTAGTGAACTGATTATGAAGAGGTTCTAAGAGGAAGTCAAGCTTATATAGAGAGATTGGATGTACATTTACATTTGCCCTTGGTTTTTTGGCTCATAATTGCTAATCCATTGCACCTGGCAATGGGCCATGGCGGCACCTTTTTTTTTTAAAGTGAAGTGATTAGTGGAGGTCTTTTTCAGTGATTTGTCATTCACCTTACTCACACATCTGTTTAATCAAGGGATTAGTGATGGTAATAAAGTGAGATTTGTCAAGTAAGTTGGAAGAATTAGTGGTCGATCCATACTCTTATCACTTATGCATATTTATCACATGGGCATTTGGCCCTCACTCTGCTTTTCTTGACAAGTGTGCCTTTGACAGTTTGCACGAGCTCCTTCACCATATTCGAAGACTGGCAATTGACCTTCACCTATAGCAGTTTCACACTATATGATTTAGAAAAGGCGATGATTTAAGTATTTATTATTCAATTTGAAACTTGAAATTTATCTGCTTATTGTGATTGGTTTAATTTCAGGTTCAAGATCATCCGTAGATGGCCTTGGTTATACATTACTCGCTTACTCTATGTAAATCAAATCAAGGATTACACATGCGCTCTT